>CAUYUJ010017023.1:25207-149045 GCA_963575745.1 Prorocentrum cordatum | reverse complement strand
GATGCCCCAAGATCTCCTGGCATTCTTTCAGGCCTCGTACACTTTCGCGGTGGCGAAGGTAGCGTTGCCGGGGACTCTGGCTCACTTTTGTGAGATCAGCTCGGGGGTGATGCAGGGGGATCCTCTAGTGGCCCGATGTGGGCAATGCCGATGGACCCTCTGCTGAGGGATCTTCGGAAGCGCCTTGACAAGCATCCTGGGTCTGAGTCGCGTGTGTATGTGTGTGTGTGTGTGCGCGGCCGACGTGGGGTAGCTCTCTCTCTCTCTCTGAACTGAAGGCGCTTCCGAGAGGGCATAGAGTTTTTTTTACGCCGGCATTCAAAAACCCAAAGTGTTGCATCATACATTTAGAGCTGAATTCTCCCCAGCCTGTGCTCGCCTGGCAGTGCTAGTTCAGTCAGTGGTGCCTAAGTGGAAGGAGATCCCGATTGTTCTTGCTGCGGAATACTCAGGGGCGTGGATCGGCCCAGCTGCTGATAAGGAAGTGTGGGGGCGGATGTTTCGTGAGTGGGTGGAGGTGGTTAACGGAATAACCAAGCAGCAGGCCGCCCCCACTATCTCTGTCCAATTCTAACGTTCGGGCTGTGCCCAAGTTCTCTTGCCTCTGTCAGCTGGCCCCCTTCCCAAGCATATTGCTCGGTGGGAATCCTGGACTCTCCATCGTGTCCTTCACCTCCCCCCTTTTCGTTTCCCCTCTCTCAGCTCCTTGCTCTCCGCAGTTGGGCGAAGATCAGGTCACTCTCGTTACATGTTCAGGCGAGTGCTGCTCTCTGGAGAGCAAGCCAGACTACCATCACCAACTGGAAGACCTTGTGTCGGCGCTTGCAGGCCAAGGCTCGGCGTTTCCTGCCCGATGACTTTGCGACGTGGAGGGAAGTGGTCCCGCAGCTCCTGGGAGCGGCGTGCTCTTGTCGAGGAGCACTTCCATATTTCCTTGGGCTTCAGGGGCGCCGATGTTTCGAGGGGCTCCGTCCGCAAGGCGCCTGAAATCGTTGCCGAGGGGCGGAAGGAAAACCCGAGGATCCAAACTCAGCGCGTTGTTTTCGAGGTCCTTGGGGGGCGATTTTTTCTTAGATGAGTTGGGGTCCGCGATCCAGAAGCGAGTTGCCACGTGGGCGCCCCGACCACCTTCGGCCCAGGCGTTCCGAGGGGCATGCTCCGCCTGCCTGGCAGATATCAGCGGTTGGCGTTCTGGTGGCGGTGGTGGTGGTGGTGGTGGTGGCGGGGGGGGAGGCGACGGAAAGGGAGATGAGCCGCGTTGGCCGCCAGTGTGTTTTTGAGGGCGCGAGTGATCCGCAGGCCCGCTACACGACCTACCCTAGCTTGCGGGGTGCCACTCATGCCGCCCAGTTTCCCGGCCGCCCCGCGCCCTTCTTCTTGGCGAGCGTCTTGGCATTGCTCGGAGTCTTTCGGGCCGTACCGGCGCACGATTGCAGCGCTACATGTTCAATGCGCGTCGCCATGAATCTCGCATGCCCGAGGTCTGTTCGGCGCGCTCTACGCGCGCGCAATTATTGCGGCAGGCAGATGTAGGCGGCGACTGAGGGACCATCGACCGATCTGTGTGCGAGGAGGAGGAACGGGGTGGGGGAGAAGGCGACTTATGATGGCGACGGTTTAACCGTGCGTGCATTTGCGCGCCTTTGGCTCTTAGAGCTTCTTGGAGGCCATTTTGAATTCATTTCTGGAGCTTCTAGCGCCCTGATGAGGGGCCCCTGGGGCCCTCTTGGTGGCCCAGAGCACCTCTAGGGGCCATCTTGGGAGACCTGGATCAAAGGGGGGCGAGGTCTTTGATTGCGGCTGCCCCTCTTGAGTTCCAGCGGTCGTCCTTTGGAGCTTTCTTTGGGGCGCTCTTGGGCGCTCTGGGGGCCTTCTCGGGGCCATCTTAGGCATTTCTTAGGGCCCTCGTGAGCAATCCCGGAGCTGGAGCAATGTTGAGGCCTTCGAAGCCGATTGGCACGAACGAAGCGAGAAGGCAACGATACTTTGCTTCCTGACTGGGCGGATTCCGGCCTCCGGAGGGCCTCCTTGGGAAGTTCCGTGGCCACCTAGGGCCGTCTTGGAGCGTCCTAGGGTTGCTTGGGTGCGTACTGGTCGCCATATTGAGCCATTTTGGGGCATTTCTAGCAATATCGGAGTCCATCGTGGGTTTTCTGAGTCCATCTTGAAGCTATGTTGGCCCAGAAGCCTCCCAATGAGTCCACCGATGTGCCCAAATCTTTGAACGCCCATTGCTTTTTTCCCAGCAACCCTGGAGTAGTGAGTCTTCGTTCTGAAGAAACAGCGCCCCGAACCTCTCTCCTCTCCTCTCCTTCTCTTTCCCCTTCTCCCTCCCCCATCATCATTGCCTCTGCCTTGCGTGTGCCACTTTAAGGGTAGCTCTTTGGGAGATGTTATAGTATCGGGAGTATAGCTCGCGCGCCGTTGCCTTTGGCTCAAGGCACGCGCGCCCTATCTGCCCGGACACTTACCTTAGTGTTCGCTATGTACTGGAAAGACCGATACATCGATCTTATCTTATCCTACCCATGCACTCCCCAGATCGTATTCTTTCGACATGGAATTGGATGCAATGTGAGCTCATCCGCCTCCCATGGAGACGGATGCTATTTGACCTACCAGGCCCACTTTCGACTTGGTAGCGGAGCTGGCCG
Source organism: Prorocentrum cordatum (assembly GCA_963575745.1). Taxonomy (NCBI): domain Eukaryota; class Dinophyceae; order Prorocentrales; family Prorocentraceae; genus Prorocentrum; species Prorocentrum cordatum. Next base: position 146,391 of record CAUYUJ010017023.1, on the reverse strand, counting down.
CACTCTCGTGTGGTCCGCTCTTGCTCTTCTCATCCTCATACTCTTCGGCACGATCCTCGTGACCACCTACCACCGTGCGCTATCACTCCCAGTACGTTTACGAGGATCTATCCAATATCAAGAAGCAACACGAGAGGTACGACGTCTAGACAACAACATTGGTACCATATACGCTTCATCACTGCGCTACTACCAACCGCTCGGCAACGAGCCAAAAACGCAATACTTGAAGCATGGGCGGAGAGATCCGCCAGATAGAGCGCCTCGACGACTCGACAAGGCGCTACCCCAGCGCGGCAACGCGCCTAATAACCACCCCTACCTACATAGCCTTGGGCTGGTTATCTTCGCTATCATATGGTTCGCGCTGGGGGCAGCAATCGGACACATGCGCCGCGGAGAAAACAGCACCGATGGGCAAACACATGGCCCATACTGGGACCCTCAAGGCAACGTACATTTTCGTGAGTACGTTTACGAGGTCAACGCATGGCTCAACGTTACTAGCGGACGTATGACGCCACAGGCCCAAGCGGCCGCCATACAACGCGGCCTAGGTGGCCGAGCGAGGACACTCGCCATGAGGGTACCACCTGACATTATAAACTATGGTGCTGACATCGATGGGGTCCACACAGACCCAGTGACCTACATCATGTTCCTCCTGAGCATGAAGTTCGAGCGCCTGGAAGATGAGCGCCGGTTCACTTCCGGCACACAGCTCATCGACTTCCATGTGCCTCACGGAGAACGAATCGATGTCACTCTAACCCGATTCGAAATGGCCCGACTTGAGGCACAGTCGGTGGGACTCGACCTTCCCAACTTCCAGTTACTAACCACGATCCTGTTCCGCGCCTCAGGCGTCGGCAACCAGCGAGCCATGCAACTCTTACAGCCGCTCAATCATCAAATGCCCCGAACTCAACAACAGTATGACGAGTTGCTGGAGAGGATGCGTTCGATAGGCCACCTATCAGAACGGTCTCCTGGTAATATAGGATCTGTGTTTGGAAGGGGAAAGGGGATCTGGTAGTGGAAATTTCTACACTACCTTAACCACTGAAGCCCAGCCTGGAAACGGGCCCCCAAGCATATGGGCCGATGATCCCGGAGAATCTACTGCTTTATTAGCAGCGGATCGACCGCAACCAAGCTGGGCAACCAGCCCTCCTTCCCGAGAACCTCAACCACACCGTTCTCTGTGGGGTGAATCAAACCCCCTTACCGACGGTGTGTCCACCTACTTGGGAGACGATGATTTCGACTCCGGCACCGACGCTGATAGCGCATCATCCGACGGTGTTGAATTTTTAGATTTGTCAGATATTATGAATGTGGAAACTGACAATCAGCGTGCTGAACACCTATTTTGGTTATTACAACAGGCTAAACGGAGGTGGAGGAGGTTCACACGAAAACCAGTGCGACGTGTTCGGAGGAGGACACGGAGGAGTTTCAAAGGAAAAGGTAAAGGCAAGCGGGGTCGTCGGAGGTTGAACGGACGAGGCGTCGCGGCATTCCTCCAGAGGCTCTCAGATGAACAGCATGATGAGATATTCTTCGGGGGAAAGGGCCGTGGCAAAGGCCGCAGAGAGACCTCAGGAAAAGGCAAAGGTAGGCGGGGAAACCCGCGAGGTAGAGACGGCCAGGTTCTAAAGTGCCATGAGTGTGATAGTATCGACCATCCTGTGAGAGATTGTCCAGCGAAGGGAAATGGACAGGGCAGATCGACCGAAGTCCATTTTGGCTCAAGTGAACCATTCATCGAATATCTGAGCCTCCAGGATTTTGAGGCCATGGAACAGATATTTTACACTTGGGTCAGTTGCGTGGACAACGTCGACGAGCTCGAGGCGTATGGTCATGGATTGCACGCGTACTACCTCGAGTACGTCCGCAGGTTCGTTGTTGGCAACAACGAGCTCACTCCCGTGGATCACGGTACGCTGGGAAACCAGCCTTTGTCTTTCTTCGACTGGATGTTCGGGAACCCAGGCAACATCATGGCCTACGAAAGCAGCGACGAGGACATCACTGTTGAGGCCTCGCCTTCAGAGGTTGACCGCAACCTCCAACCTCCACCCGAGCTCCCGCCTGGAAACAGGCCTATCTATCCCCGACATAATGATGAACTTAGAGAAATGGAGTCTCAAACATTCGTTTAAGCTTTCATTGCAGGTGCACCATAGGTCCCATTTGCACCCCCTGGTTCGCTTGCTCCAGGCGAGTACGGACCACGCACACTACTGCACACCCCCATGAGGATGCACGAAGTATTGACCATCGCATATCCCGAGAGTCAAGAAAGCATCGAAGCTGGTATCATGATGCTGCAGGACACTGACGCCTGCGATGACTCGGAGTTAGTGGTGGCAGCTTTGACCCTCATCGACAGCGTGCGCCCTGAGGACGTGCAGAGGCATGTGTGGTACTCCCGAGGGGGATGGCGCGATGCCCTTGAAAGGGCCATCGCCATGCGCGGCCAGGCTCTTCCTCCGCCAGGATGGGGTCTCCAGGCGGCGGGACTATGGCCAAATAACACGGCCATGCGCAACATTGCTGGGCAGCCTGTGCTCGGCAACGAGCCTGAGCCGACAACCGTGCCGCCTACCCCGGGGCAGCCGAGCGACGCGCAGATGCCGGCTATGCAGGGAAACCTGCCTGTCCCGGCTGCGCCAATGGCCATCATCATTGGTAGTTCTACATCAGCAGAAGAAGAGGGCGACGGTTGCGGGCTAGGCGAGGATGAAGCCACAATCCTCATGATGGAAGTCAACGGTGAGGTAGAGGTGGACTTTGATCCTGACGAGCCTGAAGCACCATCACCATCGGCACAAGCGCGATTTGCGCCGAGCTCCAGCCAGCAGGGAAACCCGCCTCTGTTGGCCGATCCACCTGGGATCGCACAGGAGCCTCCGCCGGCGCTTCCGCCGGCTTCTACTCAGGCTGCTTCGGCAGCCTCTTCTGATGAGAGTGCTGGAAGGTCTCGTTCCCATCCGCGCGTCAGAGGAGAGCCACATCCTCAGGCTCGGCTTCCTCGTGAGTGGAGGCAAGCTGGCCCAAAGGAACACGCTCTCAGGCGAGGGGGCGAACTACTGCCGTACAATGATCCAAGACGCCGTAAAGGGGAACACTCGGCCTTCGGCAAGGGCAACCCTGCCTATAGGGGCGCTCGGGGTAAGGCCATCCGCGGAGGCTATCAACTTGCAACAAACGTCCGCCGCCCTGAAATTGAAGAAGTGCGGGCGCAGTTGCGAAACGTTATCGCGGCTCGCAAGTTGCACAGGCCTCAGGCAGCGCGTGGGCCATGTTCCGAGCCGTTCCAAAACCACAGGCCGGGATGCCCTGTAGGAAACAATGAAGGTCTGAGCCCAAACAGGGGCAACACCCTTCATAAGGAGGGCCATCCGCCACTGATCCCGATGACACAGTACGAGATCGCAGAGGTCAATCATCGTCTCGGGATCGCGGGTCACTTGGAGCCGAAAGATGAAGAGGATAAGCCTCCTCCAGTTCCAAGGGGAGGACTGGTGCCCATGACCCAGGAAGAAAGACGCGCTCTTTAATCTTCCTGGAATGCGAGGAAACTCGCCCGGCGTTTCCAGCCAGTCCCAACAACCAGAATCGACATCTAAGGATGAACAGAAGGCCCAGCGAGTTGCGGCGGATGTGGAACGCATGCGGATAGCAGAAGAACGCGCGCGCGAGGCAACTCGCCAAATGCTGTTGGACTCCAAAAAGATTTACATGAAGGGGGCTAAGAAACCCCCGCTCCCACGACAATCGAAGGCTAAGAGTGAAACTCCAGCACCGAAGTCGTCTTCGGATGTGAGACCGAAAGCACGCTCTGAGGATCCTGGGCCAGATGTGCAGATGGAGGCGCCTCGCTCTGAAACTCCGAGATCGCCGATTGGCGCAACTCCAGCACAAGTATCTGAGCCCAAGCAGCAACCTCAGGACCCTGTGGAGGAACGGAGACGCCCGCCTAGTCGTAGCAGTTCCATTGCCAAGAAGGCGGCGGCTTTCGAGCGCACAGGGTATGCCCCTGCGCCAGCTTCGCCTGTGGCGGCCCGGTCCAAAAGGTCCGACGAAGGTGCTATGTCTAGGGGCAACTGGGTGTCGACGATTAGGGGTAGCGCCAGTCGCGGATCACCGCGGGGAAACCCGCCAGGCGCTGCTGCTGCAGCTTCCTCCTCGTCAGGAGCCGCAGCCTCTTCAACGACAGAGGCTCCTGCGCGGGGAAACCCGCCCGTGGATCAGCTGCACCACCCAGGAGACACGTCCTTCACCGGTGGGACTCCGAGTGTGATCAGGGATAGACTTGCTCTGCGGAAGCTCCCACCGATACGCTCGGTGGATGAGGAATTCATGCGAAAATGCAGGCAGGACAACATTATCCCGAGATCCAATCACACCCTCAAACAACTGAGCAAAGCTCTCAGTAGGATATGCAGACATGCGCCGGACAGAGCTCATGATCCTGTGTGGGATCTGGCTACATTCGATGATCATGATGGCTGGATTAACCTCGTAGGGCTCGTGAATAAGTATCCATGGAAAACTGGGCGATCGAGGCATGATGGGTGCAATCTCAGACATGACGAGGCCAAGGTCATCACCGCGAACTTATCTGGTCGATCGGTGGACCACTTGGCGGCCATCATGATGGAAGTGGTTCATGTCCGTGAACCAGACGGTGAAGAAAAACAATGCCTTCAGTTCAAGGTGTTAATGCGGGACTCCGGCGAGCCCGAGATCTTCATCCGCTTCTCTCAGGGGCATTCATGGACATTGAAAGCTCCATGGTCGCTGTACAATTATATTGTACTGTGCGACCAACCTGCCGGGAGACCGGCCCCGTACCCCGAGGTCGCCATGCATGGCACTCGGTGGAATGCCTTCGAAGGTATTATGTGGCACGGCCTGTCCTGTAGACCCGAGCACAACACGAAGATACGGGGGACAGGCCGGTCGCACATCCACTTCGTGCCGACGGTCCGCCGTCGTGCCGTGAACAGTGGGTGGGGCCCAGAATCTGACATTATCATCTTCGTAGATTGGCACAAGGCCATGCAAGATGGTATACAGTTCTGTTGGTCTGATAACGGAGTCCTTGTCCGAGGGAAATAATGGTATCATAGAACCTTACTACATTTCCCACGTAGAGGACCTTGCCACGGGGAAGCACTGGCGCAATCCAGAGTGCCTGGGGGATCGCCGGGTGCGTGTTCCCCCCGCCGTGCTTTCGAACCCTGGCAGGTGGGCTGACGTTGGCAGTGCCAGCGTCAAATACCAGTGGTCCCGAGACCAAGAGGGCGTCGACCCTCCCATGGTCTACCTCCACAGGGAGGTCGGGGACCACTACAGCCCTGCCACGCTGGGAAACCAGCCTGAGGTCCACCATATCTTCATGATCACCGAGAGTGTGGCCGGGAGCGCGGCACCAAGCCGCGCCCCAAGCCAAGGGCCTAGCCCCATATCTTGGCAGGCCATCAGCACCTCGGACCTGGGCCAGGTAGCGGCCGCTCTGAACCCTGAACAGGTGGAGCAATTGGCGGACAGGTTATACCAACAAGACCCCTGGGCCGCTGGCCAGGGAGCAATGTCCGCCATGGCGACGCGAAATCGTCAGGCCATGCAGGGAAACCTGCTTATAAATGGACTCAGAAATGAGATGTCTGAGCCGCGGGGAGACCCGCAGACGTTCGGCCGCATCTCTGGAGAGCCTGCTCGATTCGAGCAGATGCATGGTAGCCCCTCGCCAAGTATGCACACACCGAGGGGCATGACCCCAATGGCGACGCCACCTGCACAGTCTCCGTTCGGGACTCCTGGTCGCCCTGCCACGAGTGGCACCCTCATGGAGAGGATCGCAGCGGCTAGGGCTGAGCATGGTACAGCTCTCCTGAACATGATGCCGCCTGGCACTCCAACGAGTCAGCAGGGAAACCTGCCCGGCACCCCAGGCCATTCACGACCATTTGCTGGTCATACTTCTGTCGCTGGTGTGCCTGAAGACTACCGTGCAAGGGTGGCAGCCGCTGTGCAGCAGGTGCAGAGCCATAGTCTGCCTCACCCAAGTGGTCAGAGGTGGAGGCCGGCCTGGCCCTGGGAGCCTGAGGGTCCCAATCCAAGGGATCCTGCTCGGCAACGAGCCTTCATCCCAGCCTTTAATGCTCACCCGAGCATGGCCCAGGGCCAGAGGCCACCGCCAGCACACATGGATCCGCCACTGTACACCGATGGGTCTAGAGTCCCGAACAAGTTTGTTCGTGAAATGGCGGATCAGTTCCACAGCCTCACTAGCGCGCGCTGTAGTGATCAGTCCATGTATCCGCACATGGCCTTTATGCTTGCGCCGACGACGCCAGATGTGGCTGTCCAACCCACTGCCCATTCGATATCGTCTGGCAGTAGATGTGTGCCTGATTATATCAGGCAGACATACCACACTCAACAGGCATGCTTTAGGCGCAGACAGGCCGTGCAGAACGCGCGTGATCATTCACGTGCAGCCGCGCTTGAGGTTGTGAGGAACAGGCTCACCATTGCGAGGAAACTCGCCTGCTGTGACGCCTACAGCCTCCGTGCCAGCAGCCCCTCCAGCTGTGGCTGCCGGAGTGCCGGAGGTGCTGGGTCCATCAGTGGATCCCCCAGCAGCCTTCATGCCCTCCGAGACGGTCTTGGAGAGACAGCGGCGGGTATATCCCAGAGCAGCAGATGTGGAAGCTTTCACTGGGATGGAAGATACCTGCGCGGTATGCCTCGAAGAATTTCAGCCCAGGGAAAGTGTTTATCGTTTGAGGTGTAATCACTTATTCCATGAGGGGTGCTGGAATTCAAATGTGGTGGGCCATGTCGCAAATCAGCGCGAGGGAGATCCTCAGCAGCCACCATGTGCTATCTGCCGAGCACCTGGCATCATAGCGTCATCATTCCCGTGGACCGGCTCCTTCATTCAGACTCCTGAGCAAGCAGCGAGAGATCTGCGGGAGTTGAGGGGCATGGTGGAGGAGATGACAACCAGGATGCTAGATAGGCAGACAGCTCAGCCCCAGCAGCAGGGAAACCTGCCAGAGGAGGTGAGGCCGCCGATGGAGACGGGATACTTCGATCAGCTTATCCCGATGACGGCGCCTCAGCAGGGAAACCTGCCTAACACTCCTCAGATATCTCCCCAGAGTGGGGGCGGGGCAGAGATGGCATTGGACCCTGATCAGTTGCGCGAGCTGCGTGTTCGGCATTTCCAGAATCAAATGGATAATGCGCACACAACTTTTATGCTGGACGCCGAAAATCCTGAGACTGATGGTGCGTCGTTTGACCTCTCAGATTCCTCAGTGGCAACAGCAGCAACAGCAGCCAGGGCCGTTGACATCACAGCGACGAGCGAGGAGTTCGAGGAGTGGCTGCAGTACAGGGATCACCTCACGAATGAGGGGTTGCAGGATATTGCCCTTCACTCGTATCTGACGCTGACGAGACGCACGACCCGCGAGCAGTATAAGAGCATACGTGATGAGTATGCCAACTGGCGGAAGGAGCGTGGCGATCATGTCCAGCACGTGTCGTACTTCCAGTACATCGACCTGGTACGTATGGCCGAAGGCAGGCCGTATGCCAGCGTCATGCGGGGTAACCCGCCAGGGAGTACAACTGACCTGCGGGGAAGCCCGCCAAACAGCACAGCCGACACTTCAGAAACGGTGCGCATCAAGCAGCCGAGTAAGACGTTCTTGGACGATGGTGGAAACTCTATCCTCATCGATGTAGGCTCGAAGATCAACATCATGGGTGAAAACACGAGCCGCAAGTTCGTCCAGGCTGCTGAGGCACACGGTCGTACTTGTACGTTCGAGCCCCGCTCTCGTTTGAACATCAACGGAGTGGGAAAAGGTCGGCCCCAGCGGATACCGTAGGCACATTCAGCATTGCCTGCGAGTACCAGGGGTCGACCCAGCTCGATTCGTACAAGACGAACATTGTGTCAGGCTGTGGCAAAGACCTGCCAGCCATCCTAGGCCTCGATAGTATGCAGGACAAACGCACGATCATCGTGCTTGAACGAGGCCAGGAGAAGCTAATATTCCCTGGTAAGGGGCAGGTCAAAATGGAGCTCCCTGAGGGCTCCAAGATCATGCCGACGACGAAGTTGCCGTCAGGGCATCTGTCGATCAGGTGTGATTGTTTTGGAGCTGCGGGGCAACCCGCCTCGAGCTCAAGCAGCACGTCATTCCAGACAGTGCTGACGGGCGAGCCGAACCCGGCGCAGGAGCGCGAGCAATTGCAGGGAAACCTGCCTCAGGGGTTGATGGAGACGCTCGCCAAGGCCACTATGCGAGGCGACAGCATCGACGATCTTGAGACGTTCGATTGCTTTGTTGCCAGGACACTGGCCCAGCATGGTGGAAGTGTACCCATGGACGCTGTACGGTCCCGCCGGAAGATAGTGATGGGGTACACTAACCGTGAGCTGCAGACAGTCAGCGACGCGAGGTCCAAAGGCGCGCTGAAACAGCTGATGGATAATCCATCCATGCTGACAGCATTTGCGGAGCAATCCGCCTCTGAGGCCACGGCGCGCTGCAGTGCTGAGCTCCAGCATCTGAGGGAAGCCCAGATGCTGGGAGACATTGCAGGCACATCTTCTTTATCTTGTAGATGGCAGGGCGACGTCGCCCCCTCGTCGTCTTGCCTGTTGGCCGAAAAGCCGGGGGGTAACAAGGACAGCGGGGTAACCTGCCTTAGTAAAAGGGCTTTTGTCATTGAAGATACGAGAGAGGCTTGCGCCGACCTCCGCACCCGAGGTTATATCTGTGATCGTATTTCCCACAATGAGCTTATGACAAGCGTGGGCACAGATTGCCTGGGTGCGGTGATCAGTGGAGATTACACTCTCATATGGATTAGTACCCCGGGTGACTGGTATGTACGAACTCCAGGAAAGAGAGTGGCCCCACATTGGTCACGTATCCGAAACCTTTTGATAAAAGCCAGGAAACTCCGCATGAAAATCATAATATTTGGTCCCCCAGGATATGTTTGGAAATTATCTCCAGTACGTGATACCCTGGAAGATCTTAAGTTGTCAGTGATACGGATGCGTTTGTGTCATTTCGGTATTCGTATCAATATGCAAGACAGTTTACCGAGTGGTACTTATATGCAGGTAGCGACATCAATACCGATTAGCTCGAAACTGTGGGCATGTACATGCAAACAGGCGATACCACAACATGTGTTGGATTGGTATGGTCATACGGTACGGCATGCTGAATGGCGAGTTCAGACACGTACTATACTCATCCGTCATCTGAACGACAGAATCCTGGGAAGCACCACCACGCACGGAAACGTGCCTATATATATCTGAACACCTATACACGCACGGACCATAACATCCATCACTACGTGACGACCAACAAGGGAGGACCGAAATGGTCTGATGTTTTCCGACGTGTAACGATGAACCTGGATACCAATGCGGTTATTCAGGATATTTCAGTCGCCGATCAACCAACAGGGTATGATTGGCATGCACCTCTACCTGCAGGGATTGCCAACATCAGCTTTCGGTTGTATTGGCAACCCGAGGAACCGGTCTTGCTCGGAAACGAGCCGACTCAATCACCGCAGAAATCTCGACGCGTCATCATAGATGACTGTTCTCTCCCCCTCCCGACTCTGGCGATTGACGCATGTACCCACTCAACCACGACAATGGGCACGCAGACCGGCGAACAAAACGAGCAAGTCTTACCTACAGAATCTTGTATCAAGCAGAAGGAAAGGCTCAGAGCCGAAAAGGAAGCAGGCATCAAGCCTCGTCGCATTAAAAAGCACGTTGGAGACGGAAACGACGATTGCGGCGACGACTTGTCAGAACTTGGACAGGATCTTATGGCGACCTGGAGTGCTGACGTCCCCATTGAACTGATAAGCTCCGATGAGGACGATGACTTGTTCCTTACCCTCCCCGCATCTATGCCCGACACACACGCTGACATATACAGCATAGTTGCTACACTATGCTATGGTCATAACAACTGCGTGGATATGTTGGAGCTTTTTGGCGTCGAGGGTGGTATTTCAGAGCTTGCCTTCTCAAGGGGGCTCTCCTCAGGAGGCAACCTAGACAAGACCACATATGTCGACCTGGGAGACCCCTCGGTGCAGCGGGTTGTAGATCATTACTTCGCTATATGCTACGTACGAGTTGCCATGCTACAACCCAGCTGCCGCACCACAGGACCACCATCCTACTACAACTACAAAGTCAATCGCAACACTTGGAAACAGCACCACAAAGAAGATTTACCACACATAACTTATTGTGGTAAAATTGCTGTTACTCAAGATGATGCTCGGAGGTGGTTTATACGCGAACAACCTACAGGAACATGGGTGGATGATATTTCCCCTATGGAAGAAACTTGCCAACCGACCACACATTACAACCGTACGCATTGATCAGTGTGCGACGGGACTCAAAGATACGGCTGGTGACTATATTAAGAAGCAGACAAATATCACCAGCAATGACGAGACGATTCTTAAACCCTTTGAGCGACTCAAGTGCAACGGCCAGCATGCGCACGCACAACCGTTCAACAGAGAGCTTTCACTGGCACAAAAATACACTCGACGACTGCAGTCTGCCTTTGTGGAAGCCGTCTATTTGGCGAAAGCCATTGATACTACGCGCGGAAACGCGCCTACAAGCACTGCACATGCTTACCCGGCTGACCTTCCTGATCAAGCCGAACCAGGCGAAGGTGTGAGACGCATCGGTGATCGTATCATCCCAAAGGTGGCCACATGCCCGGCATGCATCGGCAACGTCCGAAAGGACAGTCCTAGCCACAACAGAGACCCGACGCAGTGTAAGTATCATGATTCCATCTTTGTATATTGGCCATGTCCCGCATGCCAGAGGGATCTTACGAGAAGCAAAGGTGTTAAGAACCACCTCGATACCGAATCTGGTAAATGTCGTTTTGCTGAACACTTCCAGATGACCACGACCCCGAAGGTAAGACCGTGCCAGTTTGGTGGAAACCCTTACCTAAACCTGGTGAGGGCCAAGCTTCAGCGTCAGGTGGCCGCCAAGGCGCACGCGCCAGGCCACCGCGACCACGATCCTTCGGTAACGTTGGTCCGACATCTGGTGCCAGCAGTTACGACGTGCTACGAGACGCCCCCGAGCGTGGAAACACGCCTTCTGCGTCCTCTAGCGAAGCGCCACAGGTAGCGGCCCGTCGTGGCCGCCTATAAGGCGTACCACCACCACCAGATGCAGTTGACGAAGGAGACCGACTGCGGAGAGCTACAAGGAACCCTCCTGCCTCCACCGGCTCGGGGGCTCCACGACTACCCGACTGGACGAGATTCGACATCCAACGCAGTCTGCAAAATTTCCGTAGTCACGAACTTCACGTCGTTAAAAAGGAACTCCGTAAATTGCACCTGCGGTGGTATCATGCGAAGGAACCCAAGATGAGGCTAATCCTAGACAAAGTGGGACTGGACAACGTTCGACTGAATATGGTCAAAGAAGTTTGCGATACCTGTCGGGAATGCAGAGCATGGGAACGTCCAGGAAACTCAACATTACCTTCGGTGAGCCTTCCTGGTAATTGGCTCGATGAAGGCGAAATGGATCTCATGTTTTACAAGAAACGGACCATATTCCACATTATGGACCGTTGTATTCGCCTGGCAGCAGGCCAAGCAATCTCCGACAGAGAACGTGATACTATACTTGACGCCTACCACTACTGCTGGATTGCCTATCATGGACCCTTCAAAGTCTTATACTCAGACGGAGAAGGCGCCCTGAACAATGATGCCGCTAAGGCCATGATGGCCAATAAGGGTACGGAACTCCGTATCCGAGCGCCTGGCCAACACGCGACTTCAATTGAGTCACGAAACGGCATTCTCAGGGGCGTCCTCCACATGATTGAGGAAGAGCTGAATAGACACAACATCCCCGTTGTATTCACTAGAGTTTTGGCTGAAGGCATCTTCGTTACCAACGCCTTCACGTTTTACAACGGAGTATCGCCATGCCAAGCACACACTGGACGTCAGCCCTCCTTTCTTCCTGACCTCGACACCCTTGACTTTCCCAAGGGGCCCGAGACATCAGGCCATGAACGGGAACGCCGTGTGAGGGAAGTTAGCCTAGAAGCCATAACTCAAGCCACTGCTGTGGCCAAGACAAATCGTGCTCTCAGGGCTAAAACGGCTCCAGATGGTGCTCGCCTTTACTCAGCAGGGGATCTGGTCGACTACCATCGACCCACTGCCACTAAGGGCGATCATGGAGGCTGGAACGGCCCATTCCCTGTGATCCGCAACGTGCCTGAAAGAGGACATATTGTTGTCAAGGCAGGATCTCGCGAGGTAATTGTGACGTATCCTGATGCTCGTCACACACTATACATTGAATGTCTCCTCACACGGGAACTTGGCATGGATAATATGGCCATGCAGACCGCCCTTACGTATGTGGCACACCTCGGCGCAGGGAAACCTGCCAAAGTCTTCGGCTACATTCCAGACTACAAGGGAAACCTCAATCTTTCAGCCGACAGCAAGTTTCACCCACGCGTACATCTAGCACTACAGTATCTCGTGCGAAATTATTTCCGATTAGAACACGTAGTAGCAGTTAGATTGGCCAAAAGTGCGCCAAGTCTACCTGCAGTAAAGTACGCCACCGGGTCTACGCTGATCCACTACGACAATGATATCAGCCCAGCCTTCCACTACTATGAGTGTGTGGGCACTGGCCTGAACATTTCTCAAATCACTGGTAGCACTCATTCCAGACTTATCCAATGCTTGACTTCACGTGTCCCTTCCTTAGGATTTCACGACGACCTGGCCAAATATCAGCACTCAAGCACCACGTCTGGAGAACACGATTCGCTTGGAAACAGGCCTCCACCAGATACCCCAGGTGCTTCATCGCCGAGTGAAGGCCGTCTGTCGACAATCTATGAAGAAAACGAGGAACATATTATCGAAGCTGTGATACTGGAAGAGTGGTACGACGAGTTACGTATGGACCTTCATCCCACGACAACTACCGACGATTATCTCTACTGCGTCCCAACAACCATGCTGCCCGACCAATGTGTTTTGGTTTCAGCATCTGTGGACGAAGAAGATATCGCATTGTCGGAACCGCTCGGAGACGAGCCTGAACCACGAGAGCCCTGTCTAGTCTCTCTTTGCTCAACCACACCTGATGAGAGCTACTCTCTTGACAGTGATGAGTATGGTCCCTATGTTGAGTTATGTTTTACATCAGAAATGTCAAAGGTAGTGTTGGATCAGACTCAACTTGCACAGCTCGACACTGATATGGTCGCAACGATGAGAGTATATGTATCCTCTGCTGCTAAACGTGCTGTGGTAGTCAAAGAAGATGACCTACTCACCAAAGCCGACATAGCAGCACATCCAAAAGAGGTTAGTGAAGCTTTGTACACTGAACTCACAATCTGGATTGATAACCGATGTTTTGAGATGTTTGATTTATCCAAAGCTTCCAACATCATGACATCCAGGTATGTGTATAAGTGGAAATTTGTGAAGGTGGGTACCGAGAACGTTAAAACCATTCGTCTCAGACTTGTCCTTCGTGGATGTATGGATACTGAGGCTTTCGACGTGGAAACTTTCTCGGGAACCGCCCGAAGGCAGTCCCAGAGACTCCTGGCAAGTGAGGCGGCATGCCATCCAGAGTGGATCTTAGCATCCATGGATATCGACAAGGCGTTCCTCAAGGGGCTGACCTATGAGGAACTTGCCCATGCCACCGGCGAGGAAACTCGCATGGTTTGCTTCGCCCTTCCACCGGGAAGTGCCCAGGTACTTCGTGCACTAGCCGGCTTTTCATCCTATGGCGAGAGCCGACGCTGCCTCAGGTGCCTCAAACCAGGAACGGGTACAAAGGACGCCCCAAGAGCGTTCTCTCTCAAACTTCGTACGACCACACGAGCTATAGGCCTTACACCGACCAGTTATGATCTTGAATTTGAATTCAGCCAAGATTTGCTAACGGCAAAACATGTCGATGATATTAATATGACAGGCCTAGAGAACATATAGACGATTATGTACAACGTGTCGAAAAGGTGTTTGGCAAATGCGCCGTTTGCTGCGCTAAGACTGACCAAGGGGATGTGATCATGGATCAGGACGAGTATATCAGACAACTACGTCCTATCACACGCCCAGAACTTACAGGAGCGGCGGCCGATGCCAAAGCCACGAAACTCATTGCCGACATGTTCGTCAGATTGCGAGGAGCCCTCGCCTATGCTTTTCTTATTCAAATCTGGCCCATGGTATACGTGGTCTCTCTCCAGAAAATCCAATAGCCCACCAACCTGCAAGTCAGGCGACTGAATGCCGTGACGCGAAAGCTGATAAGCAGCCCGAAACGCATCACCTTCCCTCGGATGAAGCCGACGAATGAAGTTGACATACACAGCGATTCGGGGTGTCGGAAGCTCACCGGGGAGGAGGATGATGAGACCAAGGGCTACGGCATACGCGGGGCCAATGTACTACGGCGAGGAAGCTCGCCTCAAGGCAAATCCGTCGTTCACCTCTGTGACGGACTATGCAAATCACACCGACTGCAGGTGAGGTCCAGTTATGCTGCGGAGGCACTCGCAGCTGCGCATAACCTCGATGAGTGTTACCCTACGCTCATCACTCTCCATGAGCTCAAGGCAGGGGCTCTGACTCCACGACAACTACGAAATATGCGTGAAGTTGGAGGCCTAGCCATTAAAGTATCTCTTACCATATACGCTGAGTCGGTTTATAAATCATTATCAAGCAATGATCCTAAGATACCGACAGAACGGACTCTGCTTGGACATATCAGCTGGATACGTGAGCTCATGGATATAGGTATAGTACATAACGTGCAGTGGTGTGATACTAGAGATATGACCGCATATGGGCATACAAAGGGAAGCATCGATCGGGAGCTGCTGTTGGAAGTGAGGTCAGGCACTCAGTCATTCAAGTATGACGTGAAGCAGTTTGTTCCCTTTCGGGGTCCCGGGGACAGAAACAAACCCAAGTCTAATCAATTTTAGTCTGTCCTTGTTGCCCCCCGCGGTCCAATTTGCCAGCATGGGCGCCTACTACAGAGGCGCCCTTCTAGGTGCTCGGAAACGAGCCTCGCATTTCACGCCTGGCAACGAGCCGGCTTTATATGATTTAGGCCCTTTGCCTCAATACCTGTTTGCTCGGTGAGGTATGGCCCGTTTGGCTTACCTCTAGCTGAGTCGATAGCCCTTCATCGTCCGAAGGGGCTATCTCGTATTTGCGTGAAATGCTTTGCGAGGAAACTCGCCTTACAGTCTGGTGTCAGGCCAGACTGTACACACTGTTTTCTTGCAAACAGTCGTGCGCGCGGCCTTTGTAGAGCCTAGCGGCTGCGCGGCTATACTCTCCGTCTCCTCCCCTCCCGACTTTAAGGGTTAGCTCTTTGGGAGATGTTATAGCATCGGGAGTATAACTCGCGCGCCGTTGCCTTTGGCTCAAGGCACGCGCGCCCTATTTGCCCGGACACTTACCTTAGTGTTCGCTATGTGCTGGAAAGACCGACTCCCCATATCGTATTCCTTCGACATGGCATTGGATGCAATGTGAGTTCATCCGCCTCCCATGGAGACGGATGCTATTTGACCTATCAGGCTCACTTTCGACTGTGCCCTCATCTCATCACCATCATGCGCACCCGCACCCCATCCAGCACATCCCTCGCACGTTTCGTGGCTCCATAAAGAGCTCCGCTGAAAGCCCCAGCGGCAGGGTCCCCATGGCGTACCCTCGCCCGGTTCGGTACATCCCTCACACGTTTCGTGGCCCCATAGGTGGTTCCACTGGAGGCCCCAGCGGCAGGGTCCGCATGACAGGCAGACAGACAGAAGCCTTGCTTCCAGGTGGACGCGTTGGCAGGAAAAATACAATTGACCAAACGTCACTCGAAACGCTCGAAGCACAAAGGTGTGGCCAAACGCCACACGAAGCACTCGAAGCACGCGGGCGTGAACAAATGCCATACATGAAGATGACGACGGATGAAGAGGACGATGATAGATCTGCTCACCTGCTCAAACGTGTTGCAACAAATTGTAAACTGAAGACGCCCATTGTTGTCTCGGTCGTCCGCGTCTGCGCTTGCGAGCCCAATTATTCGGCGACCCATCGCCGTTGCAAAGAATTCGGTTTACTAAAGCAATAGGCCCATATGCGACAATTTTCTGGTACAGCTTAATTTGTCTCCCAGCCGAAACTCGCGATAGCGGTTCCGCCCCAGCCTGGTCGAGAACGCTTGCGTTGCTGATCCGTGATATGAAAGAATGTGGAATTCCAAGTATGCGTCGCAAACATCGGCAATGGACGGCATCGAGCCGGCATCCGTCTGCTGTCAACAACCACAAAGAATACAAAGAGTATAATAGTTTGCTCGAAACAACGCTGTCATAGATCTTGTGTTTCCGTCTCCAGCCCAGAGATGCGCGTGACCAAAGTTTGTTAAGTTGTTTGCAAAGCTTGCTTGCTTCTCCCAATCTCCTGCATAGCTCCGCAGAAGCTCTCCCGTCACATGAGAGAAAACCTCCCAAATATATTGCGTCCCGTACAGTCTTAACATCACTACCACTCGGCGTCGTAACCTTTTGATTCGTCGAAATTTGAATTTGTATTGTGTTCCCCTAATTTAGCTCCAAACCATGATTGCGCCCCTCCTCAATAATAGCATTCAACATTTTCTGGAGGTTGGATTCGGCACACCGCTCACACGCTTCGTGGCCCCATATGTGGCTTCGCCGCGGGCCCCGAGTGGTAGGGTCCGCATGGCGTACCCGTATTTGATTCGGCACTCCCTTCCCACGTTTCGTGGCCCCATAATGAGTTTTGCCCGCGGCCCCAACGGCGTGCCCGCGTCTGATGCGGCACGCCCCTCACACGATTCGTGGCCCCAGAGGGAGCTCCGCCAAAGGCCCCAGCGGCAGGGTCCGCATGGCGTGCTCCCACCCGATTCGGCACACCCCTCATACGTGTCGTGGCCCTATAGGGCGCTCCACCGAAGGCCCCAACGGCCGGGTCCGCATGGCGTACCCGTATTTGATTCGGCACACCATTTGCACCTTTCGTGGCCCCGAAAGGAGCTCCACCGAAAGCCTCATCGGCAAGGTTCGCATCGCGTACCCACACCCGGTTCAACGCACCCCTCACCCCTTTCGTGGCCCCATGTGGTGTCCACACCGACAACCCCAGCGGCGGGGTCCGCGTGGCATCCCGCACCCGATTCGGCACACCCTTCATACGTTCCGTGGCTCCGGACGCAGGTCCACCGAAGGCCCCAGCGGCAGGGTCTGCATGGCGCACCCGCGCCCTCGCACGTTTCGCGGCCCCGAAGGGAGCTCCACCGAAGGTTTCAGCGGCAGGGTCCGCGTGGCGTACCCACTTCTCATTCGACACACCCGTGAAACGCGCCCTGGCTTGCAGGGGAGCTCTTCCGGGGGCCCCAGCGGCAGGGTCCGCATGGCGTACCCGCATCCGATTCGGTTCACCCTTCACACGTGCGGTGGCTCCATAGAGAGCTCCATCCAAGACCCGAGTGGCAGGGTCCGCATGGCGCACCCGCCCCATGCCGGCACACCCTGGTTTTTCTCACTTGCCTTGCGGTTCCCGCAGCTTCATATGATTGGGTCTTCCGCCAGGATGGTTCAATAGTTTCGGCTTTGCTCGAAGGGGGGGACCCTAATTTGGGATGCCCCTCTTGGTTCCCAAACGTCACCACTTTGGGCCCTCTTGGGGCGCTGTTAGGGTGCACGTGGGCGCTCTCAGGGCCGCATGGGATCCCTCTTGGGCCCCGCTTTGGGCCATCTTTGGACTCTTCAAGCCACCTTGGGACCCCAGGGGCCCACACGAATCGACATATATTGATGTCACTCACGTTTTGGTAGGGTACTGGTGTTTGGGGGGCATCCTTCGGAGGCTCCGTTGCCACTTGACTCCGTCTTGGAGTAGTCTCGGGGTCCCTTCGAGCATTTTGGGGCCATCTTGGGCCATTCTGGACGCTACCATGGGTCGCGACCCCCCCATCCAGACCCAGGGGGGAAAGGGTCCAGGGGGAAGGGTCAGCCCTTCCGAAGGGGAATGGAGATTGGAAGATGAAACGCCCTGAACCACCCGCGCGCCCGGTGGGATTTGTTTGTTATGTTTTTTTTTTTTTTTTCTATCTCTCTCTATCTATTTGTTTCTCTATGTGTATGTTTTTGTTTTCCTCTCTCTCTCTCTCGCTCGTTCTCGCTATCGTGGCTCAATCCCTCGGCATGCAGTTTCGCATTGTAAACGTCTTGCAATGTGGGGGTGCCTACGAAGGAACTGTTGTATTGTTGTGAGATCAGTTTGCCTCTTGTCGTGAGCTTCAAGGATGCAACTTGTGAATCAGAGCGGGACCGCGCAACCAGAAGAAACCAAGCATACGCAGGGAACGTTCTAATAGTATTGTCAGGAGAGCTACATACGCATGCGACTGTAAGCGGCGGTGCAATGAGTGCAGAGAGGGAGGACTCTGCCAAGAAGTGTGCCGATGAGGTCAGATTCTTCGACTTTTCCATCGAGGATCCAGCCTCTTTACGTGCCTGATTATCTCAGCTGGGATTTCTGGATGGTGTTCTCCCGTCGCTCCCTTTGCACCTACCAGCCTCTCTCTGGTGCCTTGTGCCGCTGAGGAAGGGTATTGCGTTCTCAGGAAGAACGGAGTCGCCCTCCAACTGCCAGTTCAATATCGACGCGTCCGTCTTTGATGCTTCACAAGAACCGTCCGACCTTCCATTATCGCAATGGCCGCCGACGATCTCCATAACAGGTCCCTGCCTGGCTGCAAGACATCTGAGACTTGGTTTACCGGAAGAGAATCAGCAGGGGGCCCAAGCCAGGCCAGGCGAGCTCCCGCAGAAGGCACCAACGAGGCGCCAAGAGGTCCCATGAGGGACTAGGATGAACCCCAAATATCGTAATGAACTCCCCAAGTGGGAAGCTTCCGACCATCCTCCGTAAAAGAACCCACCTTCTCCAGAATGTGGGCGTATTTGAGTTATCTTTGGGGTTTTCTTGGGGGCCTCTTGGGGTGGTCCTAGCCTTTGGCTCTTAGCCATGGGCCACATGGGATTCCAATTTCTGCTTCAATGTTGGCGTCCAAGGGTCTTGTATCCTTACAGTGCATCCTCATGATCCCGTCGCACTGTAGCGCCCATGGCAAAAACCTTATGGAGGTTTGGATGTAGGCATTGGCCACTGCTGGTCACACACATGGACAAAGCGATTCTCGCACGGCCCACAGCACAGGTGGGAGCGGCCGGATCCGACGGATTGCGCCCTTTTCCGATGCGCCCCCCCCTTCCAGGCGGCGCAACCCAGGGAGCATGTTGGGATTATTTTGGTGCCTTCTTGAGTCAGTTGAGGGCATTTTGGGGGCGATGGGCCCGTGTTTGTGCTATATTAGGCAACGTCGGGGCCATCTTGGGACCGATGTGGGGCCGTTCTAGGCCATCTTGGTCGATGTTGGCGGATCTTCGGGTCTCTGGAGGCCACCTTGGGCTATCTGGAAAACTATTAGAGCTATCTCAGGGCCTCCCATTGTCGTCTTGAAGTCATTTCGGGACATCCTGGGAATAAAGCGTGCGACAAACGTTTTACACAGAGAACATCACAAGGTTTCTCGACGATTGGTTCCATACCGGCACATCTTGGGATCATCTTGGCAGGTTGAGGCCCTCTTGGCATGTCTTGGGGCTGCTTTGAGGCGATCTTGCGCTCTCGGGGCTCTTCTTGGACTGTCTTTGGACGCTCCGCCGCCCAGCGGCGTTCCTATAGGAGTCCTGGAACAACCTCGAGCGGACATGGGGTTGCGTCCCCCCCGCCCTGGATAGATTTCTTTGACGCCGCGGCCCCCCCCTTTTATACACGACCTGAGAGACACGAGGCAGAAAACAACATCAACAAAAACGTTAACAAAACAGCAGTCCAGCATGTGCCTTGACAGCCTGGCGCCCCCACTGGGGCTGGTGGATTTCTACGTACATCGTCTCGCAGGCCTCAGTTTTGCTCGAGAGGCAAGCCAGACGTTCACTTGTGTGAGTGCCGTGGTAGCGCAGAGAAAGCTTGCCGCTGTATATGCTGCCTCCTAGGAATGCTGTACTTACAAGATGATGCCACGCGTTGTCGAGAGGACCAGAGAGGAGGAGGAGGAGGAGGAGGAGGAGGCACTAGGTTGATCTAAATCCTCGGTCGGTTAGAAGGGATTGCGCGCGCATTCACTTGGTTTGTACTGCAATGTGGCACAACGTTTGTTTCTCTTGGCAACCCTCAAGTGTCCACAGGAACGTTTTGAGACGGAATGTATCAAGTTGCGCTGCCGCGCATATCCGCCACCGCGCTTGCGAGAGCGGCGTAGCGAGGCTGCAGTGCGGCTTGGCATTCACTGAATCGCGCGGCACACCGCTTGCACCGCACTTATTGAATCACCTACATTGCACCACACATGTTGCACCACATAGTTTGCAGCGCGCGACATGCAGGCCCGTCGGGCGCCTTCGGAAACTGTATCCGGCTCCTCGATGGGCCATATTCGGGCATTCTTGGGCGCCGTGCCTTCGCGATGGCGTTTTCATGGGCCGTCTTGGGGCTTTCTTGCGGCCGATTCGGAGCACGCGGCCGCGGGTCAGTGCGATTCCATTACGTTTTTCCACGATGTGCCTGTGTCGGTGAAGGTGCACAATGTGCACAAGGAACGGACATCAACAGGACATCCAGCCTTTGTCGCCGTGCCGACATTGCTCGGTACGTGTGTCGATGCCCTCACGGGGCCTCTCGAGGGCCTCTTCGGGGCCTTTAGGCAGGTTCTCGGGGGTGTCTGAGGACTTCTTGTGGGCTTTTCGGGAGCGTTGCGGGGTCTCGCGGGGCCTCGAGAGGCCTCGTGTGGATCTCTTGGGGCTTTCTCGGGCTTCTTGGGAGGCCTTCGTGGAGGCTCTTGTGAACTTCCTGGGGGCTTTTTGGAGGCTTCTTGGGGCTTCTTGGGCCTTGAGGGCCTTTTGGGGGCCTCTTGGAGGCGTCGCGGGGGCCTCCTGTGCCGTCTCGGAACTGTTTGGGGACCTCCTGGGTCGACGTGGACGCTGCGAAGACCAACAAGGCGATGACATGACAAGTGTGCGCAAACCACATGTTTTTGACCTTAGCCTCTCGTAGGCGTCCTGGGAATCACCCTCTTGGGCTTTCCATGAAGCCTCTTTGCGTCGGTTTTCGAGGTTGTGTGGGGCCAGGGTGTAGACCACCTTGCCCGACGGGGGGCAAGACGCGCCGGCATGGGGAAACGGGGAAATGCGAGGGGGCGGGTAAGCGCCCAGGAGGGGGTGGGTGCCACAGAACCATGCGTCCGTTTACTCAGTGTTTGGGTTAATTTTCTGTTGGGGAGGCCAAGAACGCAGGGGCCTGCGTTCCAAAATAAGTACGCGTTGGGTTCGATGCGTCGGTGGGGCCAATAATTTTTGCACGAAGTGCCGTACAGGCTCTGTATACTCGTTCAACTGTTTCAGACAGGGTTAAGTTCCTGAAGTAGAGTTGATTATGCGGGAAGGCTCATGAAGCACAAGCCACTCGAGTCGTGACTGTGGAAGACAACCTCTTACGCACAGGATCCCGGCGAATGCGGACGAGGAGTCAGGAGGAGGGTGGTAAGGCAGGAAGGAGGGGGCGCGGGGAGAGAGGGAAGTGGGGTGGGGAGCAAGCAATCAGGGATACAAAGCGGGACAGACAACCACCACCCAAGCAACGAAAGGAGACGCACCAGTAGCCAGCCTGGCTGCAGGCGCGTGGGAGCGGAGACATCTGTCGCTCGAGGCAACAAGGATGGCCCAAGACGTATTTGTAGAACCGCCACGCCCCCCCCGCGGTCGACCGTCGAGGAATATCGCGGCCCTGGCAGACTAAAAGCCCACCCATCGATGATTCCCGCGCAAGCAATCGGTCTGAAAAGCCAGCCCGTCGTTTCATGCCTAGCGCCGACAGCCTTCGCAGTGAGGACCTTCATGCGAGCATGAAGCTGCCCAAACCGTCTGTGGCAACTGGTTGTTCCCTCAATTGATGGTCATTCCATAGCTCAGCGACAGGTAGCACTCAGCTCAGAGCCGAACGCGCGCTGACCAACGCATGGCCGGTCCCCCCGTGGAATTTGCAGCTGACGCCGAAACTTCCTCAGAGGAAGAACCGCAACCGCCTCTGCGGCGTGATGATCCCAAATGGGGTTGTGCGAACCCGCCGCCCCGAATTACAGAACGCACAAGAAGACCTTCGACCCGCGCTCTACTAAGAGATCCTAGGCGCCAGGCACTATTGGGGGCACCCTGAATCGTGCTGAGATTAGCTGCGTCCGTTGCCCCCAGCACCCAAACCAAAGTCAAGGAGGAAGACCAAGAACCCAGTCGGTGGGGTGAACCGCGAGGAGAATTGTGAACCCCGGAGAGAAGAAGGAGAGGAGGAGCAGGGAGAAAAGAGAGGGTAGGGACACAGTCTCACCACTGCCTACTCCTCCCGCCCGGGGGAGGCCGATGAAGTGGATAAGGGAGACGGGTCGTAAGTGGCCGAGTCGTAGACATTAGGCCTGTGCACCATTGGCATGCGCGCCGTGGCAAGAAGGACCTCGTCGAGAAGCAGCAGAAGGTCCTTGAAGATGATGCACGTCGACAAGACATCGAGATGGCGGAGAAATACGGAGGGGAGGGCCACCAGTTCACTGGCAGTTCCCTCCTAGCATCAGCTGTCCATCGAATCTCGAGTTGTGATTTCTTCAAGAAAGGTACACTCTGCGTTCTTCTGCAGTTCCAGCCGATTGTGGTGCCACCTGGGGTTCTCGTATGGGCAGCAGCGTCATTTGCAGTGTATAGTCGATACGCGTTGATGTTTGTTCCTGCATGACAATGCTGGATGTTACCAACTATCACGCTGTATATCCCTGAAACGAAAGATATGTTGTGGTATGGTGAATTGATTGGGCCGAGTTTGGTATCCTTGCGGGTGTTCGGGGGCCTCGTGTATCTAGTTTCTGCTGTTTCTAGAACGGCCCATGGGCCTCTTCAGCCTTTATGGGCGCCTCTTCGGCCCTCGTGGGGCCCTCTTGGGCCGTCTTGAGCCTCTCTCGGGGGCCTCTTGGGCCGTCGTTGAGCGATCTCGGGGGCCTCTGTGGCTTCGAAACGGCGAGAACGCTACTATCTTGCAACAGCTTAGGGAATTATATGATTTGGGTCTCGTTAGGCCAGTCCTTCTAAGCTCTAGATCTTCGTCAGTAACAAATGATCATACACAACTGTCCGAAGGAGTAGAGCTCAGATGCGATGAATTGAACGATCGCTCTTTGTTCTGGCCGTTTCGCTAGGGACATCCGCACCATTTTGAAACTTTGACGCATCCCTGGCGCAGAATCGCGACGTCAGGGTCCAAGCCGTAAAGCACATTGGTGTTCAATGATTTTGGACATGATAATGGGCAGCATTGCAGTTTCGCAGGGGAGATATCCCCCCATAATTGAGACCCGACCGACGTATTGAGAGTCGTCCTCATATTTTCCAAACGGCGTTTCGCTACAGAATCTTCGAAACATTAATTCCGAAGCTTCTTTCAATTGCAATCGCAAGGGGTGGGCACCCTGTTTGCGACACACTCATCGCAAGGTGTGGCAACCTCACCTGCGTTTGACAGCGACCCCGCCACCTCATTCCCAACGGCCACCTGGGGATCCTCATTTTACTCGTTCTTTTCTCTTTCCTCTGCTTACCCATATCCTTATTCCTCCTCTTCCTTCTCGGATTCGTCTTCACATGTATCTCATTCTCCATCTTCGACGATGCTTACTTTCTTCAGTTGTTTTGTATGAGACTGGGCACGCACGTGCCACTTCTACTTTGTCTATGCATGCAAAGACCCTACACAGGTATAAGCTGTCAACTGAGAACTTTGGCCCCATGAGGAAATTCGATCCATGGAGATTTGTACTTGCATGACGCTGGTAGGATTATATGGGGGAAGGGTTTGTCAGTGCTGGGATAGAGGCACAGGATGAAGAGAGAAGTACGAGGAAGGCGGACGGGGCCTCAAGGAGTCTGATATGTTTGTGAAAGATGCCAATGGGTGCGAGGTCCTCCGTGAGAGGCGCCCCCCAGCGTTGCCCTGGGGTACTCGGGATTGCCCAGTATTGCCCGCGTTTGCCTAGTGTTGCCTGGGGTTGCACGGGCGGCCCCTGCCGGTGCTCGGGGTTGCCCGGGATTGCCCGGGATTGCCCAGGTTTGCCCAAGCAATATCAAGCCCTGCCAAGCAATACCAAGCACCGCCAAGCACGACCAAGCAATGCCAAACAGCGCGAAGGAAAGCCAAGCAATGCCAGGCAATGCCAAGCAATGCCAACCCAAGCCAAGCCACGCCAAGCAGTGCAAAGTAATTCCAAGCAATATGAAGCAGTGCCTGACCATGCCAAGCAACGCAAGGAGTGCGTTACATTTCATTGCTTTGCACTGCTTAGAACTGTGTTGAATCGCTGTGGAAGAAGGAAGCTTACAATTTGGTCGCGATTGGTATATACTGATGTGATGGTCGCGGGAGAGACATCGAGGTAATCGAGCCTCGGTCGACTTGGGTAATTGTATCGAGGCGAGCACTGTTAGGGCCTGTCTTCAGTTGAGTGTTTGCGTATTGGCATCCACCCATGGTTTCAAGCTGTTGTTTCTAGGCACGAGTTTCGCGTCACGGGTGTGGAGCGCCAATGGTATCCACAAGCACGCAGTGATTCATTTGAGGGACCAGGCGCACAAGTATGATCCGATGCCATTCGAGGTGGCGATGTTTTGACCGCACAAGGATCGTGTGCCAGAAAATCCAGACACTTCGCGTAACCCCACCGGTCCATCCAGAAACGATGCCCAGTTGTTTTGGTTATGGATGTGGAGCAGCATGATGTGGAATAAAGGGCTGATGATAATGATGATGGTGATTATGATGATGACGACGATGATGCTGATGATTATGGTTATGGTGGTGGTGGTGATGATGATGATGATGAGGATGAGGAGGAGGGCAAGCATAAGGCCAGAGGCCTCTTGGATGTCTCTCGGAGTCTCTTCGGATGTCGCTTTAGAGTTTATTGGAGTCCTATTGGGACGTCTTGGGGGCTCCTCGGCGGTCCCAGGGGCCTCGTGGAGCGTCTTGGGTGCCTCGGGATAGCCTCTTGGGGCCTCGTGGGGCTCTCTTGGGAGTCTCTTGGGGACCTCTTGGGGCCCCTTGGGGCTTCCTGGGCGCCTCTTGTGGCCCTCTTGGGGCCGTCTTGGGGCACTCGGGCCATCTTGGGGCCATCTAGGACAAGATCGATCAAATAGTGAATGGGGGGAGGGTGAATTAGAGCCCCCCCCAGGAGGCTCCGATCGGATCTGTGCAATCAATGATTTGTGCCTTCGTGCAATCAATGATTTGTGCCTTCTCGCCGAGGCTTTCTTGGACGCTCCAATCGGTCGCGATCCCTCCCCTCCTCCAGACCCAGGAGGAAGGGGGTATGGGGGAGGGGTCAAGACACCCTCCTAGATACCAAGCCGTCTAGCTCACTCCCACCCGCCCTCCCAACACATAAGTAACAGCCGAGCCTCAGCATGTGCAGCGGTCGTCTTTGGATGGGCAGCTACTGGGAACTAACACCGACCCCATGCAAGCGATGCCGGGGCGAGGTGTGCCACGCGTGCCAGGCGCGCCACGCGCGCCAGTTACCATGGGGGCCCGAGCATGCCAGGCACGCTTGGTGCGCCAAATGCGCCACGTGCTCCACGTGTGCCAGGTGTGCCGCATACTCCAGCCGGGCCAGGTGCGCCACGTTCGGGGCACGTGCAGAGTGTATCAGGTGCGCCTGCGCACGTGACAGCACATATCGGGAAACATGTCGGTCCCCACCATCCTTATCGAAAACCAATGCCCATCATTGTGTCTGGTGGGCTCGCACACAACAGGCCATACGCCACCACCCCCGCCGTCCCTGTCAAAAACCGACTGACAGTGATCGCGGGGTTGCCGCGCATGATCTAGATGAGCCGCGAGGTGCATTTAATCTTGCTTTTGAAAGGGATGGTGGCCCTGCGCACAGCAGGCAATATGCTGACACCCCCGCCGTCCCTGTCAAAAAGCATTACACCGTGCTCGCGGGCCTCACGAAGTGGACTCAAGACTTTGCCCTAAAGTGTATGTTGTTTTTATTTGTGAATGGGGATGGTATGGGGGGGCCGCATCGGGTTGGTTGCGCATGCTCCGAATTTGGAGACAGAGTGTGCGTTTGTATTGTTTTTTGGACAAGGATGGTTGGGAGGGTGATCGTAGTGTCGGCATTGTTCCTGGTTGGCTGCCGGTCGCCTGGAGGAGGGGGTGTACATTAATAGGGAACAGTGCTAAATTCTTCCCCGAAGGGGGAGAAGGGGGTTGGAAAAGGAAACCAGCTCTACCACTCACGCCCTAAAGTACTGGTGGGATTAAGAGTCGGAAGCCTCAGGACATGGGGCATCTGGATCGGTTTTGTTCTGGCTGCTCTGGGTACCCTCGCCTGGATGTGTAAAGCGGGACATGATGGGGATCAGGAGGGCGGGGAGGACGAGGAGGAGGTCCAGTGTACATTTAAGACGCATCTGCGATGTCGCAAACAGCCCTCTCGTCAAGTTCCCTGATAACAGGTCACTAAAAAAATGTGTGTTCATTGCGTGAAGTAGCCCATTGGACGACAACCATCCGAGAATATTCATTCGTATTACAACGCAGTTCTTGAGTTTCCTGAGATTTCAGCGCCGCGGATCAACGTGACTGTTGCGTCCGTATAGTCCCAAATCGTGCCATAACGCTACTCATGGGATGTCAATGCCGCGAACCCACGTGACTGTTGCGCCCTGACAGTGCTAAATCGCGCCAGGGCGCCAGTCCTGAGACTTCGATTATACGAATCCGTGCAACTGTTACAAAACGTTTGGAAAGAACGTCCGCGGGACTGAAGCTAAAGCCACATTTGGAAAATAATCGCCCTCCACCCTCGAAGCTGTTGCGAAGTTGTAAGACGAACGCGTGCGGCTTTAGGGCGGGAGCCACATGTTGAAAAGAAACCGCCCTCCATCCGCAAAACTGCTGCACAGTGTTAAGACGAATTCTCGCGGCGCTAAGGCGAGAGTCGCATTTTGCAAACAACCCGCCCTCCTCCATTTTTCAGACGGATGTGCGCCGCGCTAAGGCGAGAACCACCTTTGAAAAGGAACCTCCCTCCATCGGTAAAACTGAAGCAAACTCTTAAGACCAGCGTGCGCGGCGCTAGGGCGAGAGCCACATTTAGAACAGGAGTCGCCTCCAACAGCGAAGTTGCTGCGAAGCTTTAAGACGAACGCGCCTGGCGCTAAGACGAGAGCAGAATTTAGAAAACGACCCGCCTTACATCCGTGAAACTGCTGCAGATCTTAAGCCTCATGATCATCACTGGCGAGGGAGTCTCAGGCGAAACGCCCGGCCCGCCCTACCAACACGTCCGGGGATGCGACAGGGATGAGTTGTGTTGAAGGAGAAGGAATAGAGGAGGATAATGAGGAGAAGCCGGAGGCCGGAGGAGGAGAAGGAGGAGGAGGAGCAGGAACAGGAGCAGGAGCAGGAGGAGGAGGAGGAAGAGGAGGGGGACCAGTGTAAACCCAAGGCTCATCGACGTTGTTGATACACCCTCCCTCCGAGCTCCGTCTGCATAGGCCACATACAAAGATTCACTTCCATTGGGGGAAATGCTTTGTTGGGAGGCAGCCGTGAGAAAATTCTTGACGCCTCGCGTATCCCCACCAGCGGGTCCGTAGCCCCTTGGCTCAAGCCGTTTCCAGAGGGGGGGGGCCTCCTCCCCCTGGGGTCAGGGCTCGAGGTCGGCCTGCACGGCCAGGGAGGGGCGCCCGCCGCCGTGCCACCGCCCACCGCCCGCGGCAGCAGCGCCGCCATCCATCCTCCTGTGCTGGCGGCACCCGCCGCCTCCTGGTGAATTTTTGAGCTAGTGCAGGGCTTGGGCGCCTTGACACTGCCACGGGATCACGACGGGCAGGGACCCCTGGGGACCAGGAGCCCAACCGGACCGCCCGAATCGGGGCTTAGTCTGATCGGTCCGCAGCTTGCGTCACCGGTCGAACCGGCCCCCCACACCGATCCGCCTTCGGGCTTCGCTAGCCGGATCAACCGACCAGGCTCGACCCACACTATCGCGGCTGTTAGCTGCACTGGAGCCGAGCGAGGATCGGACCACCCCCACGACGGCGATGATCGAGCTCTCAGACTCGCCGCTCCCTCGGTACCAGAACGAGGCACTGAGCGATCAGATTCCGGTAACTTCACCATTTCCGCGTCTGTTAGCTGCACCTTCGTTGGGCTTCGATCGGATCAAACCACCCCGAGCGACGCCCCCATCTAGCCAGGCAGTAGTACGTCATACCATCCTGCGGCTGTTAGCTGCACCGCGGCCGAGCATCGGCGCGACCAGCAGACTGCGGATCGCCGCGAAGTGTTGGGTGCCCCTCCAGGCCCCCCCCCATCCTCAGGAGGGCCCCTCCTGGAGCTCAGCTCCCCCTTGCGGGCCCAGCGGTGACTCGAGAGGCCCCCCTCAGCAGGCCACAGACCTACGCGGGCGACTGAGGTGGACATCGGTCATGCTTTGATTTTTTACACACTTAAGCAGCTGTTAGCTGCGCGACTGAGGCCCCCCCATCCCGCTGGCAGGCAGTCGGGCCCTGATCGGGGGATCGATCGACCAGACAGAGATATCTCCACCCATTCAGCGGCTGTTAGCTGCGCCTTAGCTGCGCCCCGACCCGATCCTTTAAAAGAACCTCCTCCGGTGAAGTGGCCGGCCCCCCATCCCGGGCCCCCCCTGCCTCGGATGGCCCCCCCGCCCCAAAGCCCGGCTCACCCCCGCGGGCCCAGCGGGTTCTCCAGAGCCCCCCCCCCAGCTGGCCGCAGCCCTGCGCCGGCGACTGCGACGGGCAACCGCTGCGCTGACCAGACCGATCGATCAGGCCTGAGATCTCCTCGCACTTCCGCGGCTGATAGCAGCTCACTCACCAGGCCGCGCTCAGACCTCCCTCCGGGGAGGTCCACCCCCAGCCGCGGGGGCCAAAGCGCCTCGCCAGCGGAGAGGCGGGGGGGGGCGATGTCCAGCGGCCCACCAGCAAGGGCGCAGACTCACGCTGGTCACGAGACCGATCGATCAGACGGCTCTGCCCTGCGCAGCGCGGTGGCTGACGCTCGGCCCCCAAGTCAGCCTCGATCGCACTCCTCCCGGCGCCGAATCCCTGGGCCACCTGCGGGCCTGCCGCCCGATCAGCGACGAAGCGAGCAGCGCGACGCCCCCGCCGCGCAGGGCGACGGGCCAGGCTGGGGCGTCGCCCCCCCCCCCCCCCCCCCCCAGGCCTCCACGCTGCCCCGGGAGAGCCCCCCCCAGGACTCAGCTCCCCCACGCTGGTTCACCGAGGCCCCCAGAGCCTACTGCGCCAGGCCCCGCGCCCGGGCCCGCGGAGGAGAGAGGCAACGCTTGGGGGGGACAGCGCAGCGAAGACCCAACCAGTGGCCCTCCAGGACAGCGGCCCGCCGCACGAGGCGCGAGCGAGCGGCGAAGCGCGTTCGAGGTGGGGCGCGGGCGCCGGGGACAGGCCCTCGCCCTGCTCTCCCGGAGGGCGACCGCTCAGCCCGGGCCAAGGCGCGCTGGCGCAAAACGGGAGCTCCGCCCACCCCAGCTTGACCGTTGACGACATTTCCCCCGCTGCGCCCGTATCCCGCCCAGCCCGGGCCGGGGGGGAGAACGAGGCGGCTTTGCCTGCGGGCGGGGCCGATCTCAGCGGCGCCGGCCGCGCTGGGCCCCGCGCGCGACGGGGCCGATGAAATCGCGAACGGAAGCCATTACTTCTCGCCCATCCCCCACCTCCTCCCCTCACCCCCTCCGCCGCGGCCCAAACCCTGATCGCGCTCCAGGGCGCGCGTCGGCAGACCGACAATTGCTTAGCCCCGGGGGGGCCCACCGCAAGGTCAGGGCGCGCGGAGGGCGGCGCGCCCCCGCCCCCGCGGCGGAGGACATGCACATATCGGGCAAGCAGCGAACGCCAGCCCCCCTCCGCGGGCCGAAGCCCGTCGCTGCGGGGGGGGAACCCTCGCACAAGGCAGGCCAGGCGCAGCCGCGGACAGACCAGACCCTTCTCCACGGCTAGCCAGGGAGGAAGCTTCCAGCGACCCGCGCGCCCAGGACCCCCGCCGGACAGGCCGCGGGGGGCCCTTGGACGCCCTCCTGGAAACAGCAGAGTGAGCGGGCGGCCCATGGCTGGACTGGCGGCGGGCCCGCCCGCGCACCCCGGCACAGCGGCAAAACCTCGACACCCTCCTCCGCAGTGCCTGGGCGGGGCACCGCCCCCTCCACGATTCAGGCGGCTGCAGGAGGCACCCTTGAGGATAACGGACAAGACTTCGAACTGGACGACGACCCGCGCGCGCTGCACATGGCCAGCGCCCTTTGCTGTCTCGACCTCACAGGCCTCGCATCGTCAGCCAATGGATGCGACTACGAAGCAAGGCTGGGAGGCGTTAGGCCCCACCACGTGCAGCTGCTCGCGCTCAGATTCTTGGCGGTCCTAGTCGACCCAGCCCTCCACGACCCAGAATATGATGACCCCTCCTCATCAAATTTGCACGACGAGGCTTCCGCCGCCGAAGTAGAAGCCGCCACTGCGGAGTGCGCCTTCATGGTGGAGGTGGCTGTCTACTGCGGCGCCCTGCCCTCGGAGCAGCAGCTAGAGGAGCAGATCGACCCCCTTCCTCCCATTGAGGTAGGTCATGCCAGCGCCCGAAGCCTGCATCTACCGGCACCCCGGCCCGTGGGATCTGGGCACCGTTGCCCGGGCGACTAGGGCATGCATACACGAGCATAAAGGAGTGGGTACTATCCACCTCCCAGACTACGAGCACCCAGCGAGGTGGGCCAGTCTCCACGGCATAGAGCCCTGCGCTGGGCACGACGTCGACTCGACGCAGCAGACCGGGGATGGACCCATTTCTGGGCCACCCCGCGGGTCGCACACCGCCCTCGCTTCACATGCCCCCCCCGGAAAAAGTGTTTTATTGGTCCAGATGGGGGTTTCGGTGTCCTCGATGAGTGTTTCTGTGTCCAGATAGGGTGTTTCTGTGTCCCAGTGTATGTGTGTCTTGGAGTGGGTCTGGGTTGGGAGTTTCTGTGTCCCAGCGCGCCTCTTGGACTTCCCGAGCGCGCCTCTTGGACTTCCCGAGCGCGCCTCTTGGACTTCCCGAGCGCGCCTCTTGGACTTCCCGAGCGCGCCTCTTGGACTTCCCGAGCGCGCCTCTTGGACTTCCCGAGCGCGCCTGTCGGACTTCCCGACAGAGCCTCTTGGACTTCCCGAGAGAGCCTCTTGGACTTCCCGACAGAGCCTCTTGGACTTCCCGAGAGAGCCTCTTGGACTTCCCGACAGAGCCTCTTGGACTTCCCGACAGAGCCTCTTGGACTTCCCGACAGAGCCTCTTGGACTTCCCGAGAGCGCCTCTTGGACTTCCCGAGAGAGCCTCTTGGACTTCCCGATAGCGCCTCTTGGACTTCCCGACAGAGCTTCTTGGACTTCCCTCCGCGTCCGCCGCCGCCGCCGTCGTCTCCTCGCGCGCAGCGCCCCCTGGGAAGATGAGGAGGATGAGGAGGAGCAGGACGAGGCGGAGGATGAGCGGAATAAGTGTGAGGGAGCCGATGGTGCTGATGCTGAAGAGGGTGAGGATAAGGAAGAGGAAGAAGGCTTGAGGGCAACAAGAGGGAGGAGGAGGAGGAGGAGGTGGAGGAGGAGGAGGATGACAGCGATGGTATTGTTGTTGACGGTGATTATGGTGATTAGGATGATGACGATGATGACTATGATGATGATGATGATGGTGATGATGATGATGATGATGATGATGATGATGATGATGATGATGATGATGATGATGATGACGATGACGATGACGATGATGATGATCATCATGATGATCATGAGGATAATCATGATCATGAGGATGATGGTGATGATGACAACGACGATGACGATGACAATGACGATGACGATGACAATGATGATGAGGATGATCATGATGATGATGACGACGACGACGATGACGATGACGATGACGATGGTGGTGGTGATGGTGATGATGATGATGATGATGATGACGCCGACGACAACGGTGATGGTGATGTTGATGATGTTGATGATGATGATGATGATGATGATGATGATGATGATGATGACGCCGACGACGACGACGACGACGACGGTGATGGTGATGATGATGATGATGATGATGACGATGCGAAGGAGGAGGAGGAGGAGGAGGAGAGGGATAAGGAGGAGGAAGGCCGTCCTTGCGGTTCTTTTTGGCCGTCTTGGGGCCCTCCTGGACGTGTGGAGGGTCTCGTGGGGCCCTCTTGGGGCCATCGAAGGGCCCTCTGAGGCCGTCTTGCATCCTTCCAGAGGCCCTCTTGGGCCAGCTTGGGGCTCTCTTGGGACCGTCCTGGGTATTTGTGGGGGGGATCTTCACTCATTCTCTTCATTCGTCTCGGTCGTCAGCCGAAGAAGGAGGAGGGGGAGCGGGGGAGGAGGGGGCGAGGAGAGGGAAGGTGGAGGAAGGAGGGCGTCTTTCGTCGTGGTCGTCGTCGTCCTCGTCGTCGTCGTTGACAGCGATGGTATTGTTGATGATGATTATGATGATTGGGATGATGATGGTGATGATGATAATGACGATGACGATGACTATGACTATGGCGATGATGACGACGACGGTGACGATGAAGATTACGATGATGGTGGTGATGATGGTGATGATGATGATGACGCCGACGACGGCGGTGATGGTGAC
The DNA here is from genome assembly GCA_963575745.1 of Prorocentrum cordatum. Lineage (NCBI taxonomy): Eukaryota > Dinophyceae > Prorocentrales > Prorocentraceae > Prorocentrum > Prorocentrum cordatum. The sequence continues at coordinate 113,382 of CAUYUJ010017023.1, read as the reverse complement.
GACGACGACGACGACGACGACGACGACGACGACGACGACGACGACGACGACGACGACAACGACGACGACGATGATGATGATGATGATGATGATGATGATGATGATGATGATGATGATGATGATGATTATCATTCTCGTCTCCCTCCCTCTTTCCGTTCCTGCTCTCCTTGGCTCCTCTCCCGCCGTCGTCCCGTCCCCCTCCCGCTGCGTAGAGCTCCAGCGTTTCGTTCTCAAGTGGGGCCTCCAGCCAATCCAGAGACGACGTTCAGGCGAGTTGAGGTGATCAACGAAGCATCGGGCGGGGAAAACCGTCGTATCCCATGAGGATGGGGAAGGAGGAGGGGGAGGAAGGATGAAGAGGAGGAACAAGGAGGGGGAGAACGAGGATGAGGAGGGTGGTGAGGCGGAAAAGAGCCAGACCCAGCTTGAATGCCCCTCGGAGTCTCCTCGGATGGCTCTTAGAAGTTGTTTGGAGGCCTCTTGAGGCGTCTGGGGGGCCTTTTGGTTGGCCCACTGGCGTTTCTGAGCGTCTTGGGTGCTGCGAGGGTCCTCTTGAGGCCTCTTCGAGTCTTGAGGGACATATGGGGGTATCTTGAAGGCCTCTTGGGGGCCTCTTGGGAGCCTCTTGGGGCCATCTTGGGGCCTCTCGGGGCCTCATGAGCGGCCCGTCTTGGAGGACATCGATTTCAACGCGGGAGATTCAATTAGTTTGCCTCGGTTGTGCGCAGAAATTCGTTCTTGGGACTCCTTGGAGCCTTTTGGGTGGTCTTGGGGGCCGTCTTGGGGCTTTGGGCCTCTCTTGTGAGCTTCATGGGCCATTTGGAGCTATATTGGGGCTTCGGATGGCCATTGGGAGCGTAAAGGCGGGATGTAGTAGTGTGGTTAGTGTAGTAGTAGTAGTTGTAGTAGTAGTTGTACGTAGTAGTTGTTAGGTAGTTAGTGTGTAGTAGCAGTTATTAGTAGTAGTAGTCGGTGTAGTAGTGTACTATTAGTTTGTTGTCGTTGTAGTGTTGTAGTAGTATTTGTAGTTTAATGGTAGTATTTGTAGCTACGAGTAGGTTTAGTAGTAATAGTAGTAGTAGTAAGAGTAGTAGTAGTAGTAGTCGTAGTAGTCGTAGTAGTCGTAGTAGTAGGTGTAGGAGTAGTAGTAGTAGTAGTAGTAGTAGTAGTAGTAGTAGTAGTAGTAGTAGTAGTAGTAGTAGTAGTAGTAGTAGTAGTAGTAGTAGTAGGGTTGCACCTGGTCCTCGTGTCGCTACAAACCTCACCTTCGTGTACTCTTCTTGTGTATCAGGCCTATTTGAACTCCTACCAGGGGAATTACGAAAACATTAGTTTCAAACCTGGCCTTCGTGTCTTTCGCGCCAATGCCTACCTTCGTGCACTATTCGCTGTAGAGGCTGTAGATTGTATTCGTATTAGAAGCGAACAAAAAACGACAGTTTTACACCTGTCCTTCGTGTCGACGTCGGATTTGGAGCAACCGCCACTGCCAGCCGCTTCATTTCGGCACAACCCTCTCGAGGATCGTGGGCCTGGCCCTCCGACGCGCGATTCCGGCGCGCACTTCACTAGGATCGTGGCCCTGGTCCAAGTGGGAGCGCTGCCGAAGGCCCACCGACGTCCAATTCCGGCACGCCGCTCACGAGGATCGTGTCCTGGCCCACCTGGGAGCGCTGCCGACGGCCCACCGATGAGCAATATCGGCGCACCCCTCACACGGATCGTAGACCTCGCCACATTTGGATCGCCGCCCGACGCTGAAGTTCGGCACACCTCTCACATGGATCGTGGCCCTGGCCCAATGTGGAGCGCTGCCGACGGCCCACCGACGCCCAATGCCGGAACACCCCTCACGAGGATCGTGGCCCTCTGGTCCACTTGAGAGTGGGTTTTCATAAGGACGTCGTTCTGGTTTTATTCGGGAAGGCATTATGGTTTTAATCGTTTCTGGTTCGTGATGGTTAGGAGGAGGAGGAGGAGGAGGAGGAAGAGGAGGAGGAGGAGGAGGTGGGGGACGGGCAGGAGGAGGAGGAGGAGGAGGAGGAGGAGGAGGAGGAGGAAGAGGAGGGGGAGGAGGAGGAGGGGGAGGAGGAGGATGAGGAAGAGGAAAGCGAGCAGGAAAAGAGGAACGCTGTTTTCTCGTTTTTCACAATGGGTTTGCGAACCTCGCCTTCGTGTACTATTGGCTCTATAGCCCCTGTATTGTTTTCTTACGAGCGAACGGCGAAATTGTGAGTTTCCGAACCCCTTCTTCGTGTACTATTAGAATCAGTGGGCTTCCGAACCTTATCTTTGTGTACTATTAGCTCTATAACCCCTGTATTGTTTTCCTATCAGCGAATGGCGAAATTGTGGGTTTCCGAACTCCTGCTTCGTGTACGATTGAATTCCGACTATTCTATGTTAGTCTATGTGGTTTAAACTGATTGTGTGGAACCGAACCCGAACCCGAACTCGAACCCGAACCCTTACCCTTACCCTTACCCATTCATTCTTAGTAGACACGAAGGAGAGGTTTAACCCTAGTAGTAGTAGTAGTAGTAGTAGTGGTAGTAGTAGTAGTAGTAGTAGTAGTAGCAGTAGGAGCAGCAGCAGCAGCAGTAGCAGTAGTAGTAGTAGTAGTAGTAGTCGTAGTAGTAGGAGTAGTAGGAGTAGTCGTAGTAGTAGCAGTCGTAGTAGTAGCAGTAGTAGTAGTAGTAGTAGTAGTAGTAGTAGTAGTAGTAGTAGTAGTAGTTGTAGTAGTGGTAGTAGTAGACGGAGTCTCAGGATTAGTAGCAGGAGTAGCAGCAGTAACAGTAGCAGTAGCAGTAGTCGTAGTAGTTGTAGTAGTAGTAGTAGTAGTAGTAGTAGTGGTAGTCGTAGTCGTAGTAGTAGTAGTAGTAGTAGTAGTAGTAGTAGTAGTAGTAGTAGTAGTAGAAGGAGGAGGAGGAGGAGCAGCAACAACAGCAGTAGCAGTAGCAGTAGCAGCAGTAAGGCAGGGTTAGTAGTAGTAGTAGTAGTAATAGTAGTAGTAGTAGTCCTCGTAGTAGTAAACAGTAGTAGTAGTAGTAGTAGTAGTAGTAGTAGTAGTAGTAGTAGTAGTAGTAGTAGTAGTAGTAGCAGGTAGTAGTTAGTAGGGAAGCATAGTAGTAGTAGTAGTAGTAGTAGTAGTTAGTAGTGTAGTAGTGTCGTAGTCGTAGTAATTAGTAGTGTGTAGTAGTAGTAGTAGTTAGTAGTAGTAGTAGTAGATAGTAGTTGTGGTCGTAGTAGTAAGTATAGTAGCAGTAGTAGTAGTAGAAAGTAGTAGTTAGTAGTTAGCGTAGTAGTAGTAGGAGTAGTAGTAGTAGTAGTAGTAATTAGTAGTGCAGTAGTAGTAGATTAGTAGTAGTTAGTGTAGTAGCCGTTAGTAGTAGTAATCGTTAGCGTAGTAGTAGTCGTTAGTTAGTTAGGTTCGTTAGTTAGTTAGTAGTAGGCGTAGTTAGTAGTAGTAGTAGTAGTGTAGTAGTGTAGTAGTAGAAGTAGTGTTAAGTCGTAGTCGTAGTAGTAGTAGTAGTAGTAGTAGTAGTAGTAGTAGTAGTAGTAGTATGCATGTGTATAGTTGTAGAAGTATAGTGTAGTTAGAAGTAGTCGTAGTCGTAGTTAGTTCGTAGTCGTAGTTCGTAGCAGTCGTAGTAGTAGAGTAGTAGTAGTAGCAGTCGTCGTAGTAGTCGTAGTAGCCGTAGTAGTAGCAGGAATAGTAGTAGTAGTAGTAGTAGTAGTAGTAGTAGTAGGAGTAGTAGTAGTAGTCGTACTAGTAGTAGTAGTAGTAGTCGGAGGAGAAGCAGCAGCAGCAGTAGCAGTAGTAGTAGTAGTAGTAGTAGTAGTAGTAGTCGTAGTAGAAGGAGCAGTAGGAGTAGTAGTAGTAGTAGTAGTAGTAGTAGTAGTAGTAGTAGTAAACGGAGTCGTAGGATTAGTAGTAGGCGTAACAGCAGTAACAGTAACAGTAGCAGTAGTAGTAGCAGTAGTAGTAGTAGTAGTAGTAGTAGTAGTAGTAGTAGTAGTAGTAGTAGTAGTTGTAGTAGTAGTAGTAGTAGTAGTAGTGTCTCGTGTCGTAGTCGTAGTAGAGTAGTAGTGGTAGTAGTAGTAGCAGTAGAAGGAGGAGGAGGAGCAGCAGCGAGCAGCAGTAGCAGTTAGCAGTAACAGTAGCAGTAGCAGGTAGTAGTAGTAGGTTAGTAGTAGTAGTAGTAGTAGTAGTAACAGTGTGGTAGTAGTCGGTCGTCGTATAGTAGCATTAGTAGTAGTAGTAGTAGTAGTAGTAGTAGTAGTAGTAGTAGCAGTAGTAGTTGTAGGAGCAGCAGCAGCAGCAGTAGCAGTAGCAGTAGCAGTAGCAGTAGTAGTAGTTAGAAGTAGTAGTAGCAGTACTAGTAGTAGTAGTAGCAGTAGCAGTAGTAGTAGTAGTAGTAGTAGTAGTAGTAGTAGTCGTGGTGGTGGTGGTGTTGGTGGTGGTGGTGGTAGTAGTAGTAGAAGTAGTAGTAGTAGTAGTAGTAGTAGTGGTAGTAGTAGCAGGAGTAGTAGTAGTAGTAGTAGTAGTAGCAGAAGTAGTAGCAGTAGTCGTAGTCGTAGTAGTAGTATTAGTAGTAGTAGTTGCAGTAGTAGTAGTAGTAGTAGTAGTAGTAGTAGTAGTAGTAGTAGTCGTAGTCGTAGTCGTAGTCGTAGTCGTAGTCGTAGCAGCAGTAGTAGTAGTAGTAGTAGTAGTCGTAGTCGTAGTCGTAGTCGTAGTCGTAGTCGTAGTCGTAGTCGTAGTCGTAGTAGTCGTAGTCGTCGTAGTAGTCGTAGTAGTAGTAGTAGTAGTAGTAGTAGTCGTAGTAGTAGTAGTAGTAGTAGTAGTAGTAGTAGCAGTAGTAGACGTGGTAGTAGTAGTAGTAGTAGTAGTAGTAGTAGTCGTAGTAGTAGTAGTAGTAGTAGTAGTAGTCGTCGTAGTAGTAGTAGTAGTAGTAGTAGTAGTAGTCGTAGTAGTAGTAGTAGTAGCAGCAGTAGCAGCAGTAGCAGCAGTAGCAGTAGTAGTAGTAGTAGTAGTAGTAGTAGTAGTGGTAGTAGTAGTGGTAGTAGTAGTAGTAGTAGTACTACTAGTAGTTTTGTCTCACAGGCAGCACTGCTTAAGGAGCCCCTCTCTGGAGCAGGGCGCTCGTTGTTTTGAGGTTCAGGGCTAGCAGGCCCCTCCCATCAATACTTCAGGAGAGCTCGGTGCAGTTGAGACTCCAGATTCTGTGGCCTAGACGTACACATTGTTCACTTCGAAGTCTGCGAAAGTTCTTTGATCTTTTGGGGGGCCAAGATCTGTTCACATCTAATTGATCTATCCTGGGCCTCTTCCTGGCCACTAGGGTCACTAGGGGGCCAGGAACAATTAGAAACGAGAACAATTAGAAATGAGCACGATTAGACATGAACGACGTGTATGTTCATCCACCGCCCCTTTCTGACAAGCACTTGGCGGGGAACTATTCCTATTCCGTAGGATCGCTTCCCCCTTCTGCGGAGTAGCACTTGCGGCTACAGTCTACGGGAGCGCTCTCAGACACGACCGAGGTGAAGAGCGGCCCTGTAAAGTCAGGCGTGCCCTTGTGTCCTCTTAGTCCCTGGCGTGTTACACCGTGTGCCCTCTTGGCTTGCTCGTGCCACGTCTGCCCTTGGAAAAGCCGGCCGTGCTCCTGGGTTTCCCCTGCCTTCGGTCGCGACCGTGCCAGACCCCGCCTCTCTCAGCCGAGCCTCGGCTCTTTGTGGAGTCCCGAAGGAGGCCGCGCGCGAGCGCGGCGCGGCTGGCAAGGCTGCCGGAGATGGGAAGGCGGACTGAGGCGCAGGGCGTGCGACGTGGCCCGCAGACGCGCGCCACGGACATCGAAGAAGAGACACGTGCACCAGCACACACTTTTCGGAGGTCCGCGCGGAGTTCTTGGAATTGGCGCTGGGCCCCCGCTGGCGGCGCCTCCGGCGCCGCTAGCGGGCGCGCCCTGCTCGGCAGGAAGGGGGGCCAAAAGCGCTGATCCGAGAAGTCCGCGCGGACCTCCGAAATGTTGTGTCTGTGTAGTTTTTTGTTCCTCCAGTCCAGCCCCATATCTTCCACCGCACCGGGGGGCCAGGACCAGTTTTGGTTTCTCTGCCGCGAGGCCCTCTGTGCGCACACCATCCGCCCAAGATGAACCCCCGCCCCCCCACCCAAGGAAGGGCTGAAGGTCGCAGCTCCAAACATCCCCGCACTTTCTTTCAATCTCGGCCCCCAGGGGGCACATTCTTCGGGATGGGAACAGGAATGGCACGCCGCCGTCAGAAACCCGTCATCATTTTACTCCTTCGTTTTTGTCCGAAGACATGGCGTTTGCACGCTGGTGTGCTTCCCACGGCAGCATGCCATCAATGGTGCGTTTGCTCCCGGAAGTCTGAGCCCTGGGGCCACCCAAAAGTTCTCCTCAGTAAGCAGTGTTGCCCCCGTGGGTAGGTGGGGGGGGGGGGTCGAGAGCCCTGGGGGGCGTGAAAATATAGACCATTCAGCATCACGAGGGGGCCTGAGGCCGCAACGAGGGCGTCGCACCTGCATGCACGCGTTTTCTCCCCCAGCCGTGCCGGATGACAGCCGGCCCTTCCAGCCCGAAGCAGCCCGTAGGGCCACCCGAGTGCACAAAATGCATCGCCCCCGCCGAAGAGACCTTCAGTGCCGCTCGGAGAGCGAGAATGCGGCATGAACACAGTCTCTCGGAGGTCCGCGCGAATTCCTTGGATCGGCGCTGGGCTCCCCCGATGCTGCGTCCTTCGCCGCCTCGCCGTCGCCATCACAGCTGCCATCGAAGGCTTTGCCTCGGAACGCAGGAGGAGAAGGAGGCGAGGCGGAGGAGAAGCAGGAGGAGAGAGAAGGAGGATCGGGGAGGAGCAGATCAGGGAGGGGGCGGACGGGGTTGCCGAGGAGGGGAGGAGGAGGAGGAGGAGGAGGAGGAGGAGGGGAAGGAGGGGAAGGAGCAGACAGGAAGCAGGAGGAGAAAGGAGGACCGCTGCGCACCAAGGCAGACCCGACGGGTCCAGCATCCAACGCACGGGCAGCGGCAAAAGAACAAGAGCAGGGAGGGAGGGAGGGGAGGGAGGGGAGGTGTTAGTGCGCGAGTTCGAGACGGGGGCCCTCCGGGCCCTGCAATCAGGTTCCTGGGCCCCTCCGGGAACCTGACCCGGGGAGTGGGGCCCTCTGGGCCCAATGAGACAAGATGAATTCTACTCCTTTCCCTCGGCGGACCCCGAGCGCTCCTGAAACAGACTAGGGCCCAGACGGCAGCGGAGCAATGCAATACCGTGATAGATGAGTGCACATCAACAGGAGGGGAGAGGAGGAAGGAAGGGAGGGAGCGAGGCGGGCGGGAGCGAGGGAGGAGGAGGAGGAGGAGGTGGAGGATGAGGAGGAGGAGGAGGAGGAGGAGGAGGAGGAGGAGGAGGATGAGGAGGAGGAAGACGAGGAGGAGGAGGAGGAGAAGTGGTAGGAGGGGAGGAGGAGGAGGAGAATTGGTAGGAGGGAGGAGGAGGAGGAGGAGGAGGAGGAGGAGGAGGACGACAGGGAGGAGAACAATGAGGAGGAGGAGGAGGAGGAGGAGGAGGAGGAGGAGGGGGAGGGGAAGGGGGAGCGGGGTGGGAGGTGGAGGGACAACCTTCGTGGTCAGGCATGCGGGCCCTTGTCTGCCATCGTCGGTTCGTTGACGGTGTCCCCTCCTCGTCGCACTCTGGACACATAGGGTGCCAGAATTTCCCCCAACCATCCTGTGGTGTTGGATCCTCGTTTTGAAGAGACATCGCCCCGCACCCTCCCTTTTTCTTCTTCTTCTCCTCCTCCTCCTCCTCCTCCTTCCTCCTCCTCCTCCTTCTCATCTTCTCTTCCCTGCCTGTGCCATCGCACTCATCGCCATCATCATCATCATCATCACCATCATCATCCTCATCATCATCAGCAGCATCAGCATCGGCATCCGCACCAGCATCATCTTCTGCTGCATCCTCATCAGCAACAGGACCATCATCACCATCGTCATCATCACCATCATCAGCAGCAGCATCAGCATCTTCATCATTATCACCATCATCAGCATCATCATCGCCATCATCATCAGAATCAACATCATCATCATCATCATCATCATCATCATCATCATCATCATCACCATCGTCATTACCAAGCCCGTCTGCTCGCCAAGCGCTCCACGGCGCTGCGAGCACTGCTGGCCAGAAGCACCACGGTCCGAAGCTGAGGGGATCATCAGTATCGTCATCACTATCATCATCAGCAGCAGCAGCGCCATTATCATTCGCACCGTGATCAACATCAGCATCAGCGTCATCATCAGCATCATCATCATCATTACCACCGTCACCATCATCTTCACCATCACCATCTCGATCATCATCATCTTCATCATCGTCGTCATCATCATCATCACCACCATTGTCCCCACCATCATCATGAGCAACAACAACAGCAGCAACCGCAACAACATCAACAGCAGCACCGACAACAATATCATCATCAATACTACGGCACACCTCTTACGCGCATCGTGGCTCCGTAGGGAGCTCCACAGAAGGCTCCAATTGCACGGGTTGCAGGACAGCTCTGCACTCATGTCCGTACAGCCCTCACGAGTACTGTGGCCCGTAGGGAGCTCCACAGAAGGCTCCAGTGGCACGGGTTTCTTGGTGGCTTCGTACCAATTTCGGTACACCCCTCATGAGGATCGTGGCCCCGTCCACAGAAGGCTCCAGTGGCACGGGTTGCATGGCGGCGCCGCACCTACCCCTCACGAGGATCGTGGCCCCGCCGGGAGCTCCACAGAAGGCTCCAATGGCACGGGTTGCGTGGCGGCGCCGTACCCATGTCGGTACGGCCCTCACGATGACCGTGGCCCAGTAGGAGGCTCCACAGAAGATTCCAGTGGCACGGGTTTGCATGGCGGCTTCGCACGCTTTTCAGTACCCCCCTCACAAGGATAGTGACCCCGTAGGGAGCTCCACAGAAGGCTCCAGCTGCAGGGGTTGCATGGCGAGTTCGCGCCTACGCCTCACGAGGATCGTGGCCCCGTAGGGAGCTCCACAGAAGGCTCGAATGGCAAGGTTTGCATGGCGGCGCCGCACCCATGTTGGTACACCCCTCATGAGGATCGTGGCCCCGTAGGAAGCTCCACAGAAGGCTCCAGTGGCACGGGTTTGCATGGCGGCTTCTCACCCATGTCGGTACACCCTTCATGAGGACCTTGGGCCCGTAGGGAGATCCACAGAAGGCTCCGGTGGCACGGTCTGCATGGCGGTGCTTTAGCTATGTCTGTACACCCCTCAGGATCGTGGCCCCGTAGGGAGCTCCACAGAAGGCTCTAGTGGCACGGATTTCTGGGTGACTTCGCACCCATTTCGGTACACCCTTTTTCATGAGGATCGTGGCCCCGTAGGGAGCTCCACAGAAGGCTCCAGTGGCACGGGATTTGCATGGTGGCTTCGCACCCATGTCGGTACACTCCTCATGAGGATCGTGGCCCCGTAGGTAGCCACACCAAAAAAAAGGCTCCAGTGGCATTGGTTTGCATGGCGGCTTCGCACCCATGTTGGTACACTCCCCACGATGACCATGGCCTCGTATGCAGCTCCACAGAAAGCTCCAGTGGCACGGTTTGCATGGCGGCGCCGTACCCATGTCGGTACACCCCTCCCTCATCATGAGGATCGTGGCCCCGTAAAGAGCTCCGCAAAAGGTTCCGGTGGCACGGGCTGCATCGCGGCGCCGTGCCCATGTCGGTACACCGTTCATGAGGATCGTGGCCCCGAAGGGAGCTCTGCAGGAAGCTCCAGCGGCACGGGCTGCATGGCGGCGCCGCACCGATTTCGGTACACCCCTCACGAGGATCGCGGCCCCGTGAGGAGCTCCACACAAGGCTCCCGTGGCAGGGTTTGCACGTAGGCGCCGCACCGATTTCGGTACACCCCTCATGAGGATCGTGGCCCCGTAGGGAAATCCACGGCACACTGGAGGAGGAGAAGGAGGAGGAGGACCAGTAGAAACCCAAGAGTCATCAACGATGCTGGAATATAGGCCCATGCAACGGTTCATTTCCATTGAGGGAACTGCTTCGCTGGAAAACAACAGTTTGAAGATCCAGAAGCATGCCAAAACATTGTTTTCGCGATTTCAACGCCACGTATCAACCTGACTGCTGCGTCTGGACGATCCAGGGCCGTGCCAGAACGCCACTTGTGGGACTTTAGCAGAACGAATCAACATATTTGTTGCGCCCGCATAACCCTGAAACTTTCCAAAACACAAGTTCTGGTACGCTGATCATGGGTATCCGTGAAGCCCTTGCACAAAACGGATGTGCGCGGTGCTAAGGCGATAGCCACGTTTTGAAAACGACCCGCTGTCAATCCGTGAAATTCTTGCAAATGTCTAAACGAATGTGCCTGGCGCTACGGCGAGAGCCACATTTTGAAAACCACCCGCCCCCAATCAGTGAAGTTCTTGCACATGGTTAAAATGAATGTGCGCGGCGCTACGGCGAGAGCCGCATTTTGAAAACCACCCGCCCTCAATCAGTGAAGCCCTTGCATGTTTAAAACGAGTGTGCGCGGTGCTAAGGCGAGAGCCGCGCTTTGAAAACGACCCGCCCTTAATCCGTGAAACTCTTTGCGAATGTTCTAAACGAATGTGCGCGGCGCTAGGTCGAGAGCCACATTTTGAAAACGACCCGCCCTCAATCCGTGAAGCCCTTGCAATTTGTTTAAACGATTGCGCGCGTCGTTCAGGCGAGAGCCGCATTGTGAAAACCGGCCGCCCTCAATCAGCGAAACGCTTTCAAATATTTTGAACAAATGTGCGCGGCGCTAAGAGGAGAGCCACATTTTGAAAACCACCCGCCCTCCATAATTGAAACTATTGTCACTGTTTAAGTTTCAGAGTCATAAGTGGTGAGGAAGTCTCAGGCGAAACGCTCAGCCCGCTCTAAAAACTGGCTTCGGGGTGCGACAGGGAAGAGTTATCTATAAGGAGAAGGAATGGATGAGGAGACAGGAGGAGAAAGAAGAGGAGGAGGAGGGGGAGGAGGAGGAGAAGGAGGAGGGGAAGGGGGAGGGAGGGGGAGGAGGAGGAGGAGGAGGAGGAGGAGGAGGAGGAGGAGGAGGAGGAGGAAGAGGAGAGGAGGAGGAGGAGGAGGAGGAGGAGAGAGAGGAGGAGGAAGAGGAGGAGGAGCAGGAGGAGGATGAGGAGGAGGAGGGGGAGGGCAGATGAGGGAACCTGTCGGCCCCGAGAGGGAACCTGTCGGGCGTGGCTACGTGCCGAGGCGGAACCATGACATCCGGAGCTGGTGGCCCCATTGGAAGACCTGTCAAAAGATGGGCACACAAGACGGCACCCGCAATTGAATATGGTTGGGTCCGTCGCCAGGGAAATTCCGCACTGTTCGGAGAAGGAGGAGGGGATCAGCAGGAGGCATAGGAGAAGGAGCGGGAGGGAGAGGGCCCTCCAGGGCCTGCGGGGGCCTGCAGAGGGTGTCGAGGAGCTTCTTAGGGCATCCAGGGGGCCTCAATGAGGGCAGGCAGGAACCCTCCTCGACGAGGAGGGAGGAGGAGGCGGAGGAGGCGGAGAAGGAGGAGGAGGAGGAGGTGGACGAGGAGGAGGAAGAGGGGGAGAGGAGGAGGAGAAGGAGGAGGAGGAGGAGGAAAGAAGGAGGAGGAGGAAGGCGGGTAGGAGTCAGAGGAAGTTGAGGAGGAGTAATTTGGAGGAGGAGGAGGAGGAGGAGGAGGAGGGCGAGGAGGAGGGCGAGCAGGAGCATGAGGCGGAGAGTCTCGAGATTTGTCGAGGCGTTCGCTTAATGTGTCGCGCCGCTGGTTCTGCCCACCACGCTTCGGCGAGACATGCCGACCACGTCCCAGCCCCCAAGCATCAAGGTACTAGGCTTCCCCTTGCCCCTCGTCCCACGACGCAGAGCGGCACCCCACATCAGCTCGCAAGACGTCGCGTGTCGCAAGGGCCGCTGCCGCGACCTGGGCAAAACGTCCTCACCGCATCGACCTGCACCGATCCGCCCTCCTGGCCGCGGCCAGGCCTGGAGGGCGCGCCCGCCGCCCCCGGGCCCCAGGAGAGGCCGGGAGCCAGGAGCGGAGCCGACGGGCCGTGGGCGCCTGTGTGCTCAAAGACGGCCTCCGACGCTTCAGGGGGGGGGCCTCGGGGGAAAGCGTGGCGGGAGGGGGAGGGGGAGAGCAGGTGCTCAGGATTCAGGAACTGCCCATGCCTTCCACACACAGACAAAAGCGCATACACGCGCAAACACACACACGCACACACACACACACGCACTCACACACACACGAGCACACACACACACACGTATGCACACACACACGCGTGCACACACACACACACACACACACACACACACACACACACACACACACACACACACACACGCGCACACACAACACACATACACGCGCACACACAATGCACACACACACACGAACACGCACAACGCACACATGCACACACGCAGCCACGCAGACACCCACTTTTGGCGTTGCGGCCCCGCGCGTTGCGACAGTGGAGGAAGGTCGAAGAGCAGCAGGCAAGTGCGGAACACACACACACACACACACACGCACGCACGCACGCACACACAAACACACACGCACACACGCACGCACGCACACATACACACAAACACACACACACACACACACGCACACACACACACACACACGCACACACACACGCACACACACGCACACGCACAAACACATACACAAACACATATATACACACACGCACACACATACACACACACACGCACTGGCCAGAGTGGCGAAAGTCGGAGGCAGAGTGGGCGGCAGGCGCAGACGAGGAAAGAAAACGACGGCGACGGCCAGGGGCGCGGGCGAGAGCGGAAGGCGCAGCCAAGCAGCAGCGGCGGGACATTGGCAGGAAGACCCGTGGAGGGCTAAACGGCTTCTGCCGTCCCTTGACTTGTGCTGGAGCGGCCAAGGTTTGCTCCAAGTTTCTCTGGGGATCTCTCGAGTTACCTGGATTTGCCCAGGCCTATCCGGGTTTATACCTCGATCTTTCTGCATGTGCCTTGAGTTGCTCGTCCTGATCCCCCAAAGTCGATTGGCGCAACGGCATCCAGCCCCTCAGGGAAAGGCAGAGGGGAAGAGCCTGACAAAGGCCGACCTGGCGCTAGAGGCGGTAAGCCACGAAAGACAGAAGAGAGAGAGAGAGAGAGAAAAAAAAAAAACAAAAAAAAAAGCGGCCGCAGCGCGAGCGGCTGACGGACGGCCGGAAGGCCAGGGCGGCACGGCGCAGCGGCGAAGCGGCAGGAACGGGGCGGGCGCAGGAAGAGAGAGCGCAGGAGGTCAGACGCAAGAGCGCAGCGTGTGTGCCGTGGGGCACATGGTACGTTTCAAAAAGGGCCCTGCCTTCGAGGATCGAAGGAGTTCCATCCCTTTCGCGGTTGAAGGCGGCGAAAGTAAAACGAGAGCGGCTCCGCCGGCGGAAGCTGGCGGGAGCTGGCGGAAGGCAAGCCGAAGGCGGCGGAAGTAAAAGATGCGCCCCCAAGAGATGAGAACATTTTGGGGTTCAGCGGTTCCTCCGAAATCGGCCACATGTCTCTCTCCTTTTGTTCCGACGCGCGGCCTTGCGTCTTCCTGGAGGGCGCTTCGGCCACCAGGGCAGACGCTGCCTCTGGCGCGGTGGGCTCGCCGTGTGTGGTTTGCCGCGGTGCTGGCGTCGTCCACTGGGGGCGCGGGGCGCAGGGCTTGCGGTGGGTTTGCCGTGGTGTCGGCGTCGTTCACTTGGGCGCGTCGAGCACGAACGGCGCGGCGAAACATGCTTCCTCCCTGCAATCCACGGTCGGGAATTTTGGCTCAGCGTGTCGCACCGCCAGTTTTGGCCTATAACGCTTCGGCGGGGCACGCAAGCCACGTCCCCATATCTGAGCGTTCACGTCCCGAGCTTTTCCCGGGCCTCCCGCCCTACGGAGCGGAGCAGCACGCTGCCCGCTGGCGAGGCATAGCGTGTCGCAGGGGCCGCCGCCGCCGCGACACGCTAAGCAGAAGTCCCCAACTCTTTTCCCTCCGCCGGCGACATGGCGGTGCAACAGTCACGAGCGACTCAGACGGGCTGCGTCCAAGTGGATTGACAACCTGCGTTGAGGCCACCCCTGCGGTGACAGTGACTCCGAGGAGATGGATTCAAAAGCAGGCTCGTGCAGGGGCGGATTGCTTGGAGAACGCTGTTTGGAGACTCGCAGTCAAAGTCGCGAACGGCGTGCAGCCACGCACACACATACAGACACACACTTAGTTACACAAACACGCACACACAAGATCATACAACACCACACACACCCACACGCAACACACATGTTTCCCCACATCGGGCCGAGGTGATGCGGGTGCGAATTCGAGCACAAACGCACACACACACACACACACACACGCGCGCGCACTTAGTTGCGGTAGCGGCCTCGCACGTAGCGAGGAGGTGGAGAAAGCGTAACAGTGCGTAACAGTGCGCGCGACGGCCTGGCCCACAAGCATCGCCAAGGATGCAAGTTTACCGGTATCGGCTATCCGGGCATGGATGGCGGGGAGTGTACACACACGCGCACACACACACACGCACGCACGCACACGCACACGCACACACACACACACGCACACACACACACACACACACGCACGCACGCACGCACGCACACACACATACGCAAGCACAACACACAAAAGTGTAAAACCCTCCTCCCTCCTATTCCCTCGTCCTGCTCCTCTGTTGGACCCAGCTTTCGAGTCTGTGGGGCTCCAGCGAGCCGGTGCGAAGCGAGCAGCGATCAACAGGGACGCAGGCCGTTCGACATCGAGATCATCCTGCCCATCTTTTTACTCCGACGACGACAACGACGACGAAGTCGTCCGCGGCCTCCCCCTGAGGGGAGGTGGCTGGTGGGTCCGTTTTGATTGTCACGTTGGAAGAAGTCTGACAGGACGGTGAATCAGGGAGGAGGAGGAGGAGGAGGATGAAGATGACAAGGGCGAGAAGGGAGAGAAGAGGGGGGAGAAGGATGAGGTGGCGGAGGGAGGAATTTGATGTGTTCTGTTCTCTCTGTTGCTTTCTAGCCTTAAGCGGGGCCCGGGTGTGCTCAACTGGGCGCAGCTCGGAAAATTAGCCAGCGCGGTTTCCGGATGGAGCTTGGATTCTCGATGTTGACAAGACTTTGACCGGCATGTTTTTGTTTGCCGTGTTTTGCCCACTAGTTTTGGGCCTCTCTCCGTCGTGTGCGCGCGCAATTTGGGCTGATTTCAGGCGACTGGATTCTTTCGCTCCACGACTTAAGCTGAACAGCCAGGAATGGAAGAACGACGGGCGAAATGGCGGAACAACCTCGACTTAAGAGGATCGAACAATACGAACATCCAAAAACATTGCATTTAAAAGCCCGTGGGTCACAGTGCAGAACGAGCCGCAAGATTGTTGTCTCCCGGCCGTTCGGTTGCGAGCTGCCGCTGTACTTCATGTTCTTGCGGTGGCTCATGAAGCAAATGTGCCTCTTCACGGCGGTGGGGCTCTTCCTGGTTCTCGCCATCTATTGGCCCATCTGCTACACGAAGGCAAGCCGGGCCGACCTCTCTACTCAGATGGGTCTCAATCCTCGTGTGTCTTCCGCCTCTTCCTCCGCCTCATCTTCCTGCTCCAGTTGCTCCTCCTGCGCCCCCCAGGAACTAGAGCCACTCCCATCTCGGGTGGGCCGTTGGCGCGCGTGGGGGATTGAAGAGAGCGCAGGGCCCAATGCCCAACCGGATGCCATCTTTGCCGTGTCAGATGCGGTGGACACGTCAGGGTGATCAGAGAGGGTTTTGAGGAGGTGCCGAAGTGAGGAAAATGAGGAGGAGGAGGAAGGAGGAGAAGGGAGGGAGGAAGAGGAGGAGGATGAGGATGAGGAGGAGGAGGAGGAGGAGGAGGAGGAGGAAGAGGGGGAGGATGCGAAATGAAGAGGGTGAGGAGGATGAGCGGGGGTCAGGAGGTGTTCGGGGATGAGCGCGAGATCAGATCGGTTTGGACAAGGGTTTGGATGGCCATCGAGTGATAAGCCAGTACCGCATTCATGCGAAGGCAGAAGCGCCTCACGGGAAGAAAACTGAAGGCACCCCTGGGCAATCCAGCACAGAAGAAGGGAGAAACGCGGAATATTTATATCGACGGGAGGAGCTGACCCTTGCCAGAGATCCGAAGCAACAGATGCAGAGGCACGGGACCACACGGCACGGCACGATTTGATTGGTTCTGCATTTCTGCGCCGTAGGTTGTGTCATATGTTGGCCCAGGCACAGCAAACCACGGAATCGCGGTTTGATTTGCCTTGCCGCCGCTTCTAGCATATTGTGCAGCATATTCATGTTGGTTTACAGGTGTTGTTGTTCAGGAGCAGCCAACAGGGGCCAAATCCGAGGACCGCGATCCGCGCCGCTCGGTCATCACCGAACGCCCCCGCGGGGGAACTGCGTATACCGTATGCGTGCCAGTGCGTACCACATATCTTTTCTTCATCTTCGGCCTCACCACCTTCATTCCAATCCTCCATTCCTCCTTCACCATCCTTTGCAGAATCACCCAAAACACGTCAACACCCACTCATCCAGTATTCCCCTCTCCATTGCCCGCCTCGTCCTCTTCATCATCTCTTCATCATCTCTTCATCATCTCTTCATCATCTCTGCATCATCTCTGCATCAACTCTTCATCATCATCATCATCATCATCATCATCATCATCATCATCATCATCATCATCATCATCATCATCATCATCATCGTCATCGTCATCGTCATCGTCATCATCATCATCATCATCATCATCATCAGCATCAGCATCAGCATCGTCATCATAGTGAGCATCGCCCGTGTTTCACCAGCTACGGTGACCCCGCCACACCCTCTCACGGTATCAGACCCTCCCTTGCGAACTTCCCCAAGCGCCCACAGAAGGAAGGGAGCAGCGGTGTCACTACCTCCTCGTCCCCCGGAACGAGAGAGGAGGAGGAGGAAGAGGAGGAGGAGCAGGAGCAGGAGCAGGAGCAGGAGCAGGAGCAGGAGCAGGAGCAGGAGCAGGAGGAGGAGGAAGAGGAGGAAGAGGAGGAAATGGAGGAAGAGGAAGAAGAGGAGGAGGAAGAGGAGGAAGATGAGGAGGAGGAGCAGGAGGAGCAAGAAGAGCAGGAGGGGGAGAAGGAGGCACGAGGAGGGAGGAGGAGGAGGTGGAGGAGGAGGAGGAGGAGGAGGAGGAGGAGACGGAGGAGGAGGAGGAGGAGGAGAAGGAGGAGGAGGAAGAGCAGGAGGAGGAGGAGGAGGGGGGAGGGAGGAGGAAAAGGAGGAGGGAGGGACGGAACAGGGACTGCAGGCCGAGACCTTCGAGGAGAATGTCTGGAACCCGGGCCCCACCTCCTGCGGGGGCGCGGCGACATGGCCGATGGCGGTGCTCTGTTCGCTGATGTTCTGGCTCACGCGCGGGCCTCGGCCAAGTTTCTTTCGGCGGCGCAGGTGCAGCTCAGAAGGATCAGCTCGGGAGGGGGGAGAGGAAGAGGAGGGCAAGGAGGAGGAGGAGGAGTGGGAGGAACAAGGAGGAGAGGTGGAGGAGGAGGAGGAGGAGGAGGGCAAGGAGGAGGAGGAGGAGTGGGAGGAACAACGAGGAGGAGGAGGAGGAGGAGGGCGAGGAGGAGCGACGTCGGGCCGCAGCCCCTGTTGTTTCCGCGTTCGCGCGAACCTCTGGTCAGCCATGGCGACCTGGGGCTGGTCTGCGCAAGGTGTGGCAACAAGAAGGAACCACCGTCGTTCACCACCCACCAAACCACCCCAACCCAACCCGAAGGCTCAGATTTACCCTCGATTTCCAGTGGGGGGGGGCGAGAAACATAGAAAAAACACATGTGGAACCCTTACCCCCCCCCCAACCCGAAATTCGAGTCTTCGGGTTGGGTTGGGGTGGTCTGGTAGGTAGTCAGTCGTATAAGACTCGTTACCGCTGTCACGCTCCTCTCCTTCGTTATGAGCAGCCTGCCTCTGGGTTTTAGTATCCAGCGTATTGTAGCAACCAGTGCCAGCGCAGTTGCGCAGGAGCCGTCGGAGCTGGAGGAGCAGTACACCATTCAGGTGGGTTCAAAAGGGGCAAATCCATTGGGGAGGTGGCAACGTCACGACATGCAAAGGTGGGCAAGGTGGAAAAGGTGGACAAGGGTATGGCAATTCGTGGTGGCTACCCGATCCCAGCCTCGGCCAGTACCAGGACCAAGGATCCTGCAGATGACCCCCCCAACAGAGCTGAAGCCAGGCCGCCATCATCGCCGGTTTGGGCCACAGTTTCTGGAGCAAAGTACCCAGCATACCCTCACCCAGCTTAAGCAAGCGGACGCGGACCCTGCAGTGGCCTCCCAGTTTGAGCAGGTGGTGGCATTGGTCCAGCAAGAACAAACAGCCCAGCAACTCCCTTCACAGGTCATGCGCCGGGGGAAAAACAGTCAGTAACAAGCGAAAGCTCACGAGACAATCTTGGCAGACGTCCGTGGTATTACGGCAGTCGTGGAAGCTCTTCAGTTTCAGAAAGATTTGTTGTTGAGCAAGAGGGCCAGGTGCGAACCGAAATCGCCCAGCTCCAGCAGCAGCAGGCGAAGCGGCTGAAGGTCCATGTTCCAGGCCAGGGGCAAGTACAGAAGAAGTTGGATGCCCTTCCCAATGTCCTCGACGATCATCCCGACAAGGAATCAATTCAGGCATAATTCATTGTAGAGTTTCAGGAACAAGGATTGGACTCCGATGGTGAGGAGGAGGAAAACCAAAGCAGAAACAGCATTCAGAGGAAGAAGGCACGGATATATCCCCCATGTCAGGCGAGTATTATGCTGACTAAACCCTGGAGGAACTGGATGAGGGGAGAGGTTATACCACCAAAGGTCAGAAGAGGCCCGCCGAGGTGGACATTGGCGCCGTTTTGGTCAAGCTTCAGTCCTCCCGTGCTTTTCGTGCCTCAGTCCCTTCAGGAACCACTCCAGAGGCATGCGCTCAAACGGCGGGCGCGCATGCGCCGAAGTCCCTGGCGAAGGGAAGGAAAGACAAGGGCAGCAGGGGAGGCAGAGGTGGAAGAGGAGCATTGCAAGGCAAGTCAGGGACAGGAGCAGCAGGCCCAGGCGTACATGCACCACTCTCAGCCAGCAGCGCCCTCCCGCCCAGCAGCAGCAGCATCAAGAGAAGGAGATGGAGGAGCAGATCTGGCAGCAGTCCCTCTTTCCCCCATGCGAGGGACCTTCGGGCCCCTCGGAACCGCCGAAGTCGATTCGGAGCTGCCGGCAGCGGCGGCGCAAGAGCAAGCGATCCTAGTCCGATTTCACCGTGGTCACGCTCAACGTGTCTTCGCAGGGAGCGAGAGAGACGCTGGTAGGCAGTTCTGAAGTGGATGTGATACCTGCGCAGGAGCATAAGTTGAGAGGGCAGAAGTACCAGGATGGAGTATCTGCTCAGAGGAGAAAGGCGGAAGGTTTTTGGCACTGAAGGCCTTCCTGGAAAGTATGTGGGAATATCCAGTGGCACGCGGATTTTTGCACAGCCGCGCCGGGACGCCTGGTCTACCCCCAGTCAGGAGAAGTAATCTTGGGACGAGCAGCCAAGCGTTGCACACGTACCGCATGTTGCGGACCCGTAGCTACCTACTCCACGTACCTAAAGTTTGGCGTTGGAGCTGGTGAAGATCATCCGTGGTTTTTGAGTTTTGGACAACATGTGTTGGAGCATGGCCACTCGCATAATATAGAGGGTCAGTTCCACATCCTCTTGCAGCATGCTCTTCAGAAAGCGGAGCTGATCCTGTTGGATGGTCGTGTCCAAGTTGATAAGGCGATACCCGCATGCAAATCAGGACCGCGTCAATCGTCCCTGGACTACGATGTGGTCTCAAACTTGTCATCTCATGCAGTCGCCAAGGTGGGGATAAACATTGGCGCTCCCCTGAAACCGCGCAGACCTGTGGCCCTCGCGGTCAGTAATGCAACCGACGAATTTGCAGTGAAGGTCGCAGAAGCGCATGATGAAGTACCTAGCGCAAGAGCAGCGAGCCCAGTAAGACCTCCAGTCTATCCAGACTTGCTAGAGGGGCTGCAGAGGTTTCTGGGAAACTACCAGAACGACGAGGACATGCGCATAAATTGACCCTCTGGAGCCAGATCACCGTGAAGGCCCAGTTCTGCTTGACTTGGCGCACCAAAAGCGGAAAGACCTGCATCGGCTGGAAGTCCACGAGGCAACCCAGACATTTCCACACAAAAGGACATCAGCTAGGCAGCCACCCCATTTTCAAACAAATAAATATGTCCAAGATTTTGAGACCGAAGCAGTGCGGACAGGTGATACCAGAACGAGCTCTGGCATGGGTGGTTGACAGACTCACCGAGATATGGTCAATCTGCTCCTATGTGTTAACAATTACAGGCTGGCGGAGGTGCCATCTGGTGCTTCTGGCGAGCTCCTCGCGTCGTCTCGATCAGTCCGGAGGTCCTCTTCGCTCGCATTGGAAGGAAGTGGCGAAGTATCATTCGCAACTGTCGAAGCTAGCAGAGGAGCTTGTTCCGACTTCCAACCCAGCGACCCTCCGTGACCCCCACCTCCACTCGAGGTGGAGGTGCAGTGCCCCGCCTCCACCAGGGAGACTTGCTGGAGGTGCAGTGCCCCGCCTCCACCCGAGGTCAAGCTGCCGCAGGTCCTGCGCACCGCGGAGCTGAAGGCGGACTCGGAGGAAGAGGAGGAGCCAGCGGCGGCGCCAAATAAGAGGCCGCGGGTGAGGGTTGTCAGGCAGCGGCGACAGGCGATGGCACCCAGCAGCACTTCATTGGCATGCGGCAGGGGTCCCAGGTGGTCAAGGTCTTTGACTTCCTTGGCGACGCCATGCCTGGCGCTGGCAGCATCGACATGAGCGGCATCATCGGCATCAAGGGCATCGGCCCGCACGAGGAGCAGGTCAAGGACGACAGCTTCACACAGGGCATCGGCTCGGACGCGGAGTTGGCGCTGGGCTGCGACGTCGGCGCGGCGCAGGACAGCAGCGGCGAGGACGTGGAGATCGGCATCGTGGAAGAATAGCTCGAGGCCTGCGACCTTGTCGCTGGCGTGAGCGAGCTCGGCATCGTCAGGGAAGTGTCGCTCAGCAGCGAGGACGCGCAGCGCGCGGCGCTGGGCTTCGACGCCAGCGACGTGAAGGACGGCGCCGGCTTCTCGGAGGACGCGGTGCAGAAGGGCTTGGGGCCGAATCCCCAGGGAGGCGCACTTGGAATGGCAAAGGGCGGATTCTCAGTCCTATGCGGCGAGCTGGAGGTCGGCTCCGTCGTTCTGGCGCAGGAGCGCCCGTGCCAGGTCACCGAAGTCGCTGGCAAGAAGGTGAAGAAGGGGCGCGTGAAGCTTGGCATCGGCGTCGAGAACATCGAGTCTGGCATGGAGAGTGTTATGGTTCGTGGCGTGGCCCAGAGCATCCAGTGCCCCCACGCCGAATGCATGGCCTTCGGCGTGGACTCAGCGGTGGCGCTGGAGGGCGTGACGGGCGTCGGCGACGAGGACGAGCAGCTGCAGGTTGGCGTCGAGGCCCAGTCTGGGCTGCCTCAGGATGAGGCCTGCGGCGTCGGCGTGGCGCACTCGTCCGAAGTCTCCGACATGCAGGAGGCCGTCAAGATGATGAAGGACCTGCTCTCCTGGCTGGGGGGCTGAGCTTCGTCGTCCTCGAGGCTCTGAGTTGCTGCTCGCCTCGCTGCGGGCGGCTGTGAGCGGCGGTTGGCTCGGCTGGTTGGCGTCGCCTCGGCTGGATCCGCCTCTTTCGTTTTTGGTTCTGGGCCCTGGCGTTCACTCGTCGTCACGCTGGGTGCCCCTCGTAGTCCTGGCTGGGCATCGTGCCCGGCGCTCGCTCACCGTCGGCGCGGGCGTCGGCCTGCGCGCCCGGGCTGCCGAGACCAGACGGCAGCCTCCTCATCAGGACCCTCAGGACCCTCCTCTTTCTCCCCTCCTCCCCCCCCTCCTCCTGCTCCTCCTCCGCCTTTTCGTCCTCCTGCTCCTCGTGGTCGCGCTTGTGGCGGAGATTATGTTCCCTCTTTTGTTTGGCGGGCTGGAACATGTTCGGGGTCTTTTCTCTTATGGAGTAAGCCATTGAGAGCGACCGTGCACGCGGGAGGATGTGCATCGGAATGCAATCGGAACCAATGGTTGTGATTGTAGTAGTGGTTGCAATCGTTATTCTCATCGTGATTGTAGCCGCAATTTCTGTCGCGGTGAGAGTCGCAACCGCAGTCGTAAGCAAAGTCGTCGTCATCGTCGTCGCGGTGGAGATCATGTTCACTCTATTGTTGGACGGGCTGGATAATGTGGGGGGTCTTCCCCCCAAGGAATCATCCACGTTGGGCGACCCTGCACGCGACAGGATATGTGTGCATTGTTATGATCAGGATTACAATCGGAGCCAGTGGTTGTGGTTGCAGAGTTTTCCCCCCAGGGAATCATTCAATTCAGGCGGCCCAAGGCGCGACAGGATCAGTGTGCATCTTCCCCGTAGGATTACAAAAGGAATCAGCGGTTGTGGTTGTAGTCGTGCTTGTAGTCGTGTTTGGTACCGTGTTTGTAATCGTGATTGTGGTCGCGATTGTAGCCATAATCGCAGTCGCGGCTGTAGTCGCAATCGTAATCGCTGTCGTCGTCGTAGTCGACGTCGTCGTCGTCGTCGTCGTCGTCGCCGTTGTTGCGCGGCGGCTGCCGCGGAGAGAACGCTATTGTTCATTAGCTGCGGAGCCCCAGTCCGTCAATAAGGTCGTCGAAAGGATGACCCGTTTCCACGATTTGGGAGTTCGAAAGACTTGCTTCGGTGAATCAAATCAAGCAATGTGGCTCCACGAATCCAGCTGGACCGAAAAACACAGTTCCAGATTGCAGCGTCGGGGTCAGCCATTGAGAAAGATGAGTCGCGAGCGCTGGGCACGAAGAGTCCAGAGTTAGTGTTCTGACAGGCGCAGGGCCCGTGGACACCCGTCGGCGAGGCGGGCTGCTCAAGTTCAGCTGAGCCCCTCGGGGCACGTCGCCGCGCGCGCACGGCACGTGCTAAGCGTCCTGCCCTGTCCTGTCCTCGTCCTCGCCGACGGGAGCGCCCTGCCGAGGTACAGGGAGGTCCTGAAGCACCGCGGGCGGCAAAGCGGCATCGCACAGGCCATCGACGAGGGCACGATAGCCCCGAGCGACTACGCCGTGCTCGTGAGAGGCCCCCGGGAGCGGCGACGTCGACGGCGTCCCCAGACATCACCGCGACCCGAGAGGGACAGCAGATCGCACAAGCATAAACTCTCGGAGCCCCGACATTTCACGGTGATGCCGTGGTTCCGTCCTCGAGGCCCGCCCCGCGTCGTGTGCAGGAGCACGGCGGAAGGTCCGGGGCCCTCTGGCCCGAGCGCTCGCGGGGCGCACCGTGGGCCCCCTCCCGGAGGCGGCCGAGGCCTCTTCAGCGTGAGGCTGGAGGGGGGGCTCCCGTGGGGCCCTCCGACAAAAAGCAAGAGCGTCCAAAGTCCTCGACCTTCAATCGTCGCGGGCGAATCCTGGCAGGGAGCTGACTACACGCTGCGTGGCCGGCTTGGGCGAGAGCGGGACCCGCGTGTGGCCAGGTGTCTTACCAGCGCTCGGCCCTTCTGTGGCCGTGCACGGCGGGCTTCGCCACGCTCAAGCGGCTCGGGGCTGCAAGCAGGGCCCCGCTCTGGGCGTGGTCGAGGCTCCCTGGGGGGGGACCCCGCGCTGCGAGGAAAGGCTCGGTCCTGGAGGTCTGGGGCGTCGTCGTTGCGGGGGTCATCGGGCGTCTCTGGGGGTCATCGTCGCCACGACTAGACGCAGCTCGAACACTTGACCAGGGATGGCCACAGATTCTGAGCGGATTTTTGAGGAGGATGGGAGTAGGGTTTGTTCGCGGCTCGTGGGGGACAACTGGGCCCCGTCCCCCCTCGTCCCCGTTCCTCCTCCGTCCCCCCCTCCTCCTCTCCCTCTTCCTTCCTCTCATCCTTGTTTGTGGGTCGCCCCCTTCGACCTCCCCTCCCTCTGCATTCGCACTGTGTCCTGCTCTCACATCGTGACCTGCCTTGTCTATGGTGTCAGGACTGTGCTTCCAATCAGACCGTGGGCATTCGAGTCTGACCGTAATTGGCTCTTGTCACCTTTTGGCTGTACGCATCTTCTGCTCGATGTCTGTCTGTGATGTCTGCCCCTGCAGCGGCGGCCCAAACTTTGTTTTGCGTCGGCGGCTAGGTAGGGGTCGTTTGCACTGGCGGAAGGATCTGACTAAACGGGGGCGCCGATGTAGCGAAGTGGCCAGCATGCAAGAGCGGGAAAACGGGCCAGAGCGGGCGGCCGCAGAGGCGGGGGGCGAGGCGAGGGCCACTCAGGGCGGACGGATCACTTCCCTGTGTGAGCTGGCGCGGCCAGCCTCGCCGGCGGGGACTGAAGCAGCAGTCTCCTGGGCGGGAAGCGCTCTGGGGCCCCTATCGGCGATCAGTGGGCAAGTGGGGGTCGATGCATTCACACCATGAGCCTCTCTCCCCTAACCTTGCCCCCTGGCTTCCAAATCACAGCTCGGCTCTCTCTGGCGGCCGTTCCGGACGATCCGGGCGGCCCCAGGACGCTCGGCCAGGCGCAGCTGCCGAAGGCACCCCGACGCCTGGAAGCACACAAGAAGCGACGAAGCCGCCCGAAAACCTCAAGTCGTGTTCCCCCCCATACGATTGCCCCCGAAAGCCTCCTGCTGGCGGCCGTGGCGGGGCCCTCTTCGGTCCGACCGTAGCCCTCGCCGCGCGGGCGGCGCGCGGTCCGCCAGGGCTGCGGTCGGACCTGGGACAGCAGCGCATCCTTCGAGAACATGAGACCCTCCGCTGGCCGAAACACCCACCAAGCCGTAGGATCACTCGGGGGTGCCCTCCCCCCCGGATGCACAAGAGCATCCAACAGGCACGAAGAACCTGAGGGTACTCTCCCCGAGGCGACCTCGATCTTGTACCTCGGTCCGACCGTACTCCACACTTCGTACTAGAAGGGGGGGGGTCGCAACCCTCCCAGACGGGCAATGTCAGGACCCTCCCGGATCAGCCCTGGAGGGGCGGCCTTGTGCCCAGAGTTTTTTGGAACCCTCCAAGATAGCTCAAAACTGGCCCCCACCCAATTAGACCACCCCCCATTATTTTGACATTCGGAGTGGTCTTTCGTCCTGGATCCGCGCTGGATGGCCCTGGGGCCCGACATCGAGTCGGGGAAAACCGCCAGCATTGGAAACGTCAGATCGTGGGAAATCGGGCGAGGCCTCCGCCTGCATCCCCCCATCCTTGGGCAGTGCCAAGGGAGGCCACCCCTAGGGAGGTCGCCACTCCATCGAGGAAACGGCACTCGATCCTGGAACCTCGATTTGCACAAGGAGTTGGCAGCACCCCTGGTAGTGAGCTCTCATTTCGGCGGCGCTAGCGCGAAGGGGAGGGGGCCTTCTAAGAAGGCAGGGGGGGCGTCTGATAAGGCAGGGGCCTTCTCAGAAGGGCCTGGGGGGCTTGCCCTCCCTTCTTCGAAGCCCCCCCCCCCTCGCGCCACCCCCCTTGAGAGGAACCAGAAGAATGATACGAATACTAAGAGCAATAATACTAATAATACGAATAATATTAATAATGATAATACTAATAATAATACTAATAATAATACTAATACTAATGAATCTAGTATTAATAATACTAATAATAATAATCATAATAATAATAATAACAATAATAACTATGATTAGTACGAGTAAGTAATATTAATACTAATTCGAATAATAGCACTAATAATATGAATACTACTGATAATCGTAATAGTAATGATAATATTAATCGTAATAATAATAATACTAATAATAATAATGATGATCATAATAATAATAGTAGTAATAATAATGACTAGTCAGACTAATAATAAAAATGATGACGATCATAACAACTCCTTCCTTAAACAGAAACTTTCGCAGGTCCGCGCGGATTTCGTCGATCGGCGCTGGACCCCCCCCCCCGGCGCGCTGAGCGCGCCAGGAGCGGCGCCGGAGCCGCCACCAGGGGGGGCCAGCGCCGATCCAAGAAATCCGCACCCCGCTCCGAAAGTTTAGACACCTGCCTCCGCAAGCGGGAGCCCTCACTGCGCTGGAGCACCTGCTGAGGCGGGTCCCGGTGTGGGCACTGCCTGCGGCCAGCGGGCCGCGCGCCGTCCAGGTGGGGACGCAGGGCAAGGTGCGACAAGTAAAATTGCATCCTGGGGGACTGCATCCAGCAACATGCGGGGCCAGCGTGGGGGAACAGGCGGCAAGACCAGGCCCGGGATCCCGAACGCGTGGCGGCTGCAGGAGGCAGCAGCTCAGGCGTCATCGCGGCGCGCGGAGGGAGGGCGAGCGGGCAGGGGGGAGGGGGAAGGGAGAGCAGGGAGGCGAAGCGCCCCGCCTGCAGGAAGCCTCGCCGGAGGAGCGGCAACGCCGGGGCCTCGCCGGCGGCAGCAGGCCACATGCAGCGCTCTGGGCGGGTGCAGCTGGGGGCCCCCGAGGCTGCGACAGCCCAGGGCCCGAGGCAGGGGACCCGGCCCAGAGCAGGGGCAGAGGGCCAAGGCGGCTGCTCGCTGCCGGGGTGGGCAGCAGACGGCGCGCCGTCGGCCAACCCAGGCTGCGGCCTAGAGCCAGCGGCCCCAGCTGCCCGGGTGGACCGGGTGGGCCAAAGGAGGGCCAGGGCGGCCGCTTGTTGCCGGGGTGGCCAGTGAGCGGCGCTCCGTGGCCAGCCAAGACTGAGACCGAGGCCCGGGGCCCCCGCTGCCGGGGTGGACAGGGTGGGCCAGGAGGTCGGGGCACCTGATCGTGGCAAGACAGTGAGCATTGGGGCAGACCGCAGGGGCTGCACGCCGCCAGGGTGGGCAACGCGCCGCCGAAGGGCGGCCTGCGGAGGGGTGCGGGGGAGGGCGGGCAGGGAGTGAGCCACGCGTCACCGAAATGGCGGGAGTGGATGACGTCAGCGGAAGTTGGCCTTGAAATGGCAGGTGAGTCCATCGGTGGTAGGTGAGGTCGGTGGTAGGGCAGGGGTGTCTGCGGGGTTGGGTTCCCTATGGCCCGGGCGCCTTCAGGGTCGCGACAACACACGGAGTGAGCACGCCTAGGCGGTAGACCAGAGTGCGCGTCAGGTGTGTGGTAGGCGGGCGGAATTGAGAAAGCGCTGCATGGACTGGTCGTTGTTGGGCCAGGAGGGGTCAGCGCGTTGCTTGCCTTTCCCGCGGGGTCCTGGCCCTTTTATGTGCCCTTGCCCTTGTCCCATTGCTGCTGCTCGTTGCGCCGCACCTGCTTCTGCCAGGCTGCGTGCCAGTCGACCCAGAGGCCCCAATTGCTGCAGACTCGGCGGATGTCAAAGTTCTCTTCTCGCAGCTGGAGCAGTACTTCTTTTCAGAATAAGTCCTTCCCTAGTGGGTCGTAATTCGGTGCCCTCGCCAGGCCGCCCGTCCTGGGCGTCGCAGAGCGCGTTCCAACCTTCAACGAACATGGCCCCACATTCCTTCTTCGGCCTATTACGACCTCCCACGTTTCCTGTCGATTGGCGCGGTGGTTCCAGTCGCGGTGCCAGCGGATGTTCCGGCGAGCATTAATGTAGAGGTCGTTGGGGTCATGGGGGCGCGCGTACCCGGTGTCGGTGAGCGGGGTCTTGTGAGTTGGGAGCGGTAGAAGTGGGGGGCGGTCTGGGGGCACGTCAGATGAGGAGGCTCCCCCGTCACGGTGGCCAGTCCCCAGTCGCTGGGCTGTTTGCGCCGCATCGGCATGCTGCTGGCGGGCGTGCTCCTGCTCTGCCATTCTGGGAGTCTTGCGTGCGCGTCCTCCGTCGAGGTCGACCGTTATGGTACGCCCCTTGCCGCCACCAGGTCCGCGCGGGTGCCGGGGTTGCGCGGGGTGGCGTCACCGTCCCCAGCGGTTGCGGGATCGCCGGGGGATGGTCGCTCGTGCTGAGGGGCTGGTCGGCGGTCGCGTTCGCATGGGGGCCGTCGGCCGCTGCCAGGATGCGCTGATCGGTGTGGGGCTTGACGCTGGGGCTGGCCTGCGGGTCGGGCTCAGGGGTGCCGAAGTCCACGTTGGAGCCTTCCGCGCGTGGGGGGCGGCGTGGGGGGCTTTGGGACCCCGTGAGGGCAGGGGGCGGCTGCAGCGTGCTTAGCGCGGTGTGGGCTAGAGGCCGAGGCAACGGGGCCTGCAGCAGAGCTGCTGGCCTCTCCTGGGTTTGTGCTGGGTTGGGTGTCGTCGGGCGTTCCAGCGCTGCGTCCGTCCGCAGGAGGGCCTGCTCTGATGTTGTTGTGGTAGGGTTCGGTTCTGGGGTTAGCCGCCGCGCCCATATTGTTCCAGCAGAGGTGACTGCAGGTCCCAGATTCTTTGCGAGACAAGGAAGTTGGTGAGGACTTGTCGGCTGTACCTGTTGGGGTCTTGGCCTGGTTCATGTGACAGCTGGTGGCTGGCCTCACGGACGTCGGTCCACTGGTCAGCCAGGTGGTCGTGCCTGTTTGTTAGCAGTCGCCTTTTCTGTCTGGTCAGGTAGGCAATTAGGTGCGCCAGGGAGGCTCGTCTCCCGTCCCAAGGTCT
The DNA here is from genome assembly GCA_963575745.1 of Prorocentrum cordatum. NCBI lineage: Eukaryota > Dinophyceae > Prorocentrales > Prorocentraceae > Prorocentrum > Prorocentrum cordatum. The sequence continues at coordinate 84,722 of CAUYUJ010017023.1, read as the reverse complement.
TCCTTCGGGGAGCCCGTTGATGGGGATTGCAGGGCCGTATATGCGGGCGAGAATGCCTTTGCAGTCCTCCTTCGTCCAGGCCCGTGGGTCCCGCGGGGTAGCTTGGTTGCTGGGGGGGATTGCTATTGCCGTAGCACGTCGGTCCACTTACGCCAGGCTTCTTCGACGCTGTCGTGCAGGGCACGAGCGTACTGGACCATAGCGCGCGCAATGGTGCAGTTTGCCTTCCCGGTCTTGGGGGCTCGGTTGATCGGCGTTTCGGCCTCCAGGGTGGCCACGTTCTAATTCGCAAGGCCAGGGCATGGGGGTGGCGCGAGGTCGGGGAGGTCGGAGAGGGTGTCAATCGTCGCGAGGGGAGTGGTAAGGGTCGAGGCGGAGGCCTCGGGTAGGTTAGAGTCCCCGCCGTTGGGCTGGGGCGGGGGGCTTGCCTCTCCACTGGGCTCGCTCTGGGCTGGTTCTGTCGCTCGAGCTTCGACGTCTTGCCCACTGGGCCGCTGCCGCCCGCAGTGTGGGGGCGGTGTGCCGCTCGAGGTGCCAGAGCCGCAGTCGCTGTCTCTGCTGCGGCGTTCTTTTCTGCTGGTGCCAACAGGGGGGGCGGTAGGGGACCTGCTGTCGGAACGTGGGCCGATGCGAGTGCGTCTGCGAGGGTGGCTGTTGGGGCGGCGCCTTTGTTCTCCCTGGGAGTACGGTGGTAGGCTTTGATCGCTCCCGCGTGGGGACGTCCTCCCGCTGTCCTTGGGTCGGTGGTCCTTGCCGCCGCGGGATCTGGTCCGTGGTCGAGGCGGGTAGCTGGTTGCACGTGCGCGGGCCTCCCCAGTGCTGCCGGCTGCGACGGTCCTGCGGGGCCTGGCGCGGTCCTGGGCTTGTCCCGCCGGGTGGGGCGGGCTGCGGGTCGCCTCGCCCTTCCTCGGTAGCTGGCCTCCGCTGGCTTGGCCTGGCTCGTGGGCGGGGGCCTGCCGGAAGACGCCGAGGGGGTCGACGAGCTCCTGGGCCCGTTCGCCCTCGCCTGCTGGGCCTGGAGTGTGGTCGCTGCGTCTGGTGCTCGTGCCGGCCTGGGCCAGGAGCGGGTCTGTTGCTGGTAGCGGGGGCGGGGAGGGGCGCAGTCGCTTGTACGGGGTGTCTGCCAGGTTGCGTTTCACTACATGTTTGAGAAGGGTCGCCGAAAGGCGGGAGGCCGTGGCTGGGGGACTCGGAGTCGGGTGCGCCTGGGCGGAAGATAAACATGCCCCGCGACCTCTGCCCGCACGGCCACTCGTGGGTCGAGGCGGTGCTGGGGCAGCGGTCGCATTTGCTCTTCCAGCCGTCCGTCGTGGCTTTCCCCCCAAACCTGTCGTCATCAGTGCGCTGGGTGGGCACCGTCGTGTGCACAGTGGATGGGTCGTATATGCATTCTTGGGCCAGCCAGAGCCGCCAGAGTGGCGTCTGGGCATCTGGGAGAGCGGTCTGGGGTGCTGCGGGCAGTGGTTTCAGCTTTGTCACTAGTGGAGGTGGGCTGCTGCTGTTCTAGGTCGCGAAGGAAGGCGGATATATTCTTTCCTTCTGCTATGGGCTGTCCCGCGAAGTCCTGGTTCGCCTTCCAGCACGAGGTGCAGTGCCACCAGCAATCGGCCCCTCGCTTGTAGAATTCCAGGCGGTCGCCCCCTTCGGCCTCCCCCCCTCTGCACTCGCACTGTGTCCTGCTTTCACTTCGTGACCAGCCTAGTCTATGCTGTCAGGACTGTGCTTCCAATCAGACCGTGGGCATTCGAGTCTGACGGTAATTGGCTCTCTGGCTCTCGTCACCTTTTTGGCTGTACGCATCTTCTGCTCGATGTCTGTCTGTGATGTCTGCCCCTGAAGCCTGCCCACACCTGTCTTCCAGTTAGGGGCTTCCAGCCTGCCTGCTCCCCCTGCTGGGTATCCTCCTTGCCCCCTTGAGATTCTGGTCACGTGCCGCTCAGGCTCATGGCCTTGACAGCCCATAATTGCTCGTAGTCGTTCTTCGCTCTGGCGTTGCTCCGATCTGGTGCACGTTCCCATCTCGTGTGGCTTGGTGTCGAATGTTCATCTCTGTGTTGCAGGATATTGTGCCCAGCTGCTGCTCATTCAGTGGCAGCATACGAGCTGGCCGCGGGTCTTCACTCTGTTGGATTCAGGCCCATGGTGTCTGACTGCAGTAGCTTTGCCTCCTTCTGCCTCCCCCGCCCCCTCCTCCTTCCCCCTCCCTCTGCTTCCGGTTGGGTTGGCGAACGCCCATACAAGCCTTCGAGTCTCCCATGCCTCCAACCCCGTTTGCATTGTCCGCAGGTTTCTTTACCCTCTGTATTGAAGCGTGCATCGCCTACTCGTGGCAGCTGCCGCCGTTCGACCTAGGTCCGTCGGCACAACAGGGTTTCCTCCCTTGCCTGGGTCAGGGGCGCGTGCCCGCAGGCGAATTACTAACTGCAACCGGCTGGTTGTCGACTCTTACCGATACCGATCCCGATACCTCTTTTCCTTCCTCCCCCGCTCGTGTTGTTTCTCCTCTACCTCCTCCGGATCCCCCTCCCCCTTCTCACTCCACCCCCCGTGCTTGCCTTTACTCCTGCTCCCTACTCTAGGCCTTGCTACCAATCCTCTCCGTCGTGGAGCCCCTTCCGGCAGAGAGGAATAATGCAGATCTCCTCCTCCCACGCCCCCCCACAGATCAGATGTTGCCCCTGAGTTTGCCACAGGGCGCCCTCCCGCACTACATGCCCCGAGGTTCTAGGTTCCGGGCCCAAGTGCTCTACGCCTCCCAACTTGGAGCAGTAATCAGTACAATGCGCCTTCGTGCTGATGCGGGCCAGAAATCAGTCTTGGACTCTTGGTCCCGCAGCCTTGCCCGACACGCGCGTTGAAGCTACCAGCAACATTTGCCATGCTCACTAGCCTCACCAGTCAGACAGCTGAGCCAGATGAGGGGGCTGCAGTTGCCCAGGTCTTGTCTTGTCTTGTCTTGCCTCGCTTTGCCGTTCCTTGCCTTGCCTTGCCTTGCCTGCTGCTCCTCTTCCGCCTTCTCCTCCTCTTCCGCCTTCTCATCCTGCTCCTCCTCCTCCGCCTCCTCCTTCCCAACTCTCTCTCCTCCCTCAGCCCCACTTGCTCCGGGCACCCAGAATAGCCCCGAGGCCTGCCCAGGGACGCCACGGAGACGGAGGTGGAGGTGTTCTTTGTCAAGCGCGGTTTCGAGAGCAAGCACCCTTCATCATAACAATCCACCCTCCCTCTTGCTTCATCCCTCCTAATTTCTCCTCTCTTTGTCTCTTGCTCTCTCTCTCTCTCTCTCTATATATATATACTCATCCTCCTCCTCCTTCCGCTCCTCCTCCTCCCGCTCCACCTCCCTCTCCTCTCCGTTTCCTCCTCCCCCTCCGCCCCTGTATCCTGCTTCTCCTCTCCAGCGGCCGACGCCGAGGAAAGGGACGCGGGGAGAGTCTGGAGGTATCTCTCTCTTTCTCTCTTTTTCTCTTTCACTGTCGTGGGGTGGGGCGGCCTGAGATCCGACGGGGCCCACGGACGAGAGCCAGGTGTTTGAAAAAGGGGGGGCAATCCGTGCGCCAGTTAATTGGTGCGCCGCGCGTGCCCGCCTACTACAGCGCGCGAGTGGATCGCCTCTGCCGCGTTGCGACGGAAAAAAAGTGCTTAGCTGTTGGGAAATCCAGCTTCGGCGTCATCATATGTAAGCACGCAATAGCTCCGTGTTGCTGCGGGATGGCATTTCCACCGCGCAGCTGGTGAACATGTAATGCGCCAGCGTCTCGACAGCTCACGGTGCGCGGCGCGTTGAGATGCACCGCGCTCGATCAGTGTAAGTGTTGAACACACAAACCCCAGGTGAAGATCAAATTTGAAAAGACAGCAAGGTGTTGATCATGATGTGTATTCTATCCGCGTACCACTTGGACATGTGCAGTTACAGGAACATGTATTGTGAGGGTGCCTCTGGCGAACCGCTTGGGATCGCCTTACCGACGCGCTTGGTGGTGCGCGACGATGATTGGATGTCGGAAGCAGAAGCCAATTGGGCTTGGATCTTCATGGCAGGGGAAACATGCAAACGAGTGTTCAACATTGACCCTGGCCCTTATCGGGTTTTGTTTTTTCGACGAAGGAATGAAATGAGCTGAAACAAACCGAAGCAACAGAAAGCGGAGGAGGAGAAGGATAAGGAGAGGCACAGGGAAAGGAAGGTGAGAGGGGAAGAGAAGAGGAGGGAGAGGTGCAGAAACGGGACCTCGCGGAGGCGGGGAAGGACTAGGGGAGGCAAACGGGAACGAGAGGAGGAGGAGGACGACGACGGACGAAGAGGAGAAATTGGAAAACATGTGAAGGTGGAGGCAGAGGAGAGGCCGCGCCGAGTTTTTCGTTGCCCGCTGGGCCGTCCCTCCCCCGCGCGTGCCTCGACCGCTCCGTGGCCACGCCGGCTCGCAAGGGGGAGCCGTTCCGGGTCGAGCGCAGGGGAGCCCGCCGGCCTGGCAGGCGCACCGTCACCGGCGGGACGCGGCCTCCGCCAGGGCGCCCACGCGGGCGGCAGCAGCGGTGGCTGGGCGTGCTGCCTGGCGGGCTTGGGCGGGACAGACGGCGGCGGCTTGTGACCACAGGCGGCCATGGCGACGGGGAGCACGGCCACCGTAGAGAGCGCGGACGTTATACGATTGATGCTCCAGTTCTGCAAGGAGAACGGCCTGCACAGGACGCTGCAGACGATGCAGGAAGAGACCCGCGTCACGCTGAACACGGTGGACTCCCTGGATGCGTTGGTGACCGACATCGTGCACGGCCGCTGGGACGTGGTCTTGCAGGTAGTGTCGTATCTCAGTTTGCCAGACAGTGTGCTGCAGGATCTCTACCAGCAGATAGTATTGGAGCTGGCAGAGATGAAGGACGTGGAGACGGCGATGCACCTGATGAAGGAGACAGCGCCGATGATCAGCATGAAGCAGGACACTCCTGAGAGGTACATGCGCTTGGACGCGCTCCTGAGGCAGAGCACATTCGACGCCACCCGGAACTACGAGGGCGTCCCCAAAGAGAAGCGCCGAAGCGAGATCGCTCAGGCGGTCAGTGGCCAGTCCCTAAACAGCGCCTGCTATACAGCCAAGACGCTGAAATATGTAACCGCTATGATTCGGAAGGGGCTCAATGTTTCCCAGGTCCTCCCATGGTTGTTCCTCCAGGGCTCCTTGTGCACCCAGGGGTCATTTTTGGAACAAAGAAACCTCTTCGCTCGTCATATTGAATTCATTGCGGTCGGACCGTTGTACACGATCGAGGTCCGTTCGGGGAGGGTACCTTGATCTTCTTCGTGTTTGTTGGAGGTTATTGTGCATCCTGGGGGAGGGCACCCTCGAATGTTCCTCAGCTTGGCCAGCTGAGGGTCTCATGCTCCTGAAGGATGGTATTATGCCCCAGGTCCGACCGTATGGTCCTAGCTCGACTGTAGTGGTTGCCTCCCTGTCTGAAGCCTCACCCTCCTCCTTCGCGCGCGCGCTTCACCCTCTCTCGAAGAAGGCGGTGAGCGGCCACGTCACCGTTGCGCCGCCCTCCCGGCTGCTGGCGCTGGTCGGTCAGGCCATGAAGTGGCAGCAACAAGCTGGAATCTTGCCCAACAACGAGAAGATCGACGTCTTTCGCGGCGTGGCCGCCACGAAGGTTGGAGCAACAAATCACATAGACTGTTGGCGCTCCGTTCGGGTTTCTTGAATCTGCGCTGGACGCCCTTGACGGCGCCTCTGGCCCAGCCCCTGAGGAGTCCTGCGCCGATCCAAGAATCCGCGCGCATCTCCGAACGTTCATATGAATGCCGCGTTTCCTCTCTCTGAAGGTGGAGGAGAAAGAGGCGTGCCCCACGCAGATTGGGAAGGTCATACGCTTCGGCGACAAGTCGCACCCGGAGTGTGCGGTGTTCTCGCCCGACGGGCAGTTCTGCGTCTCCGGCTCGGTGGACGGATTCGTGGAGGTCTGGGATTACCAGACGGCCATGTTGCGCAAGGATCTGCAGTATCAGGAGGAAGGCAATTTCATGATGCACGAGAAAGCCATCATCGCGTGCGCTTTTGCCAAGGATTCGGAGCTGCTCGCGACGGGCAGCCAGGACGGTGAAGTGAAGATCTGGCGAGTGGCCAGCGGGCAGTGCGCCAAGCGATTCCAGCGCGCGCACGGCGAAGGCGTTACTTGGATCTCGTGGTCCAAGGACTCGTCCCAGGTCCTCACTGCCTCCTACGACAACACGGCCCGGGCGCACGGCCTTAAGTCTGGCAAGACGCTGAAGGAGTTCCGTGGGCACACGTCCTATGTGAATTCCGCCGTCTGGAGCCGGGATAACCACAAGGTGATCACGGCGTCCTCCGACGGCAACGTGATAGTCTTCGATGCGAAGACTACCGAGGTCATCAGCACGCTCCAGCCGCCGCCGCCACCGCACATCAACAGCTCGACCATGCAGATTGCCGTGAACGCCGCGATCGTGGCCCCGAAGCTGCCAGCCACGTACGGCGACCAGGAGGATGGGCTTGTCTTTGTGTGCACGCGGTCGAACACATTGCTGTTGATGAACTTGTCGGGGCAGGTGCTCAAGAGTTTCTCCTCCGGGAGGCGCGAGAAGGGCGACTTCGTCGCAATGACCGTGTCTCCAAAGGGCGAATGGCTGTACGCTTGTGCCGAGGACAATCGCCTCTACTGCTTCTCCCTGGAGTCGGGCAATCTGGAGCAGACGATGAAGATATCAGACAAAGAGGTGATCGGGCTCGCGCACCACCCTTCGCGGACCCTGGCGGCGCTCGCAAGGGGGAGGGAGCGAGGGGGGGGCGGCTTTCTGAGAAGGCAGGGGGCTTCCCAGCAGGGACTGGCCTCTCTTCAGAGGCCTCCGTGAAAGCCCTTCTGGGAGGCAGGAGGGCGTCTGAGAGGCAGGGCGCCTTCTGCATGAGCATGCCGCCGCCCCCCGCGCGCGCCGCCGCAGGAACGTGCTGGCCGCGTTCTCCTCCGACGGCACGCTGGCATTCCTCAAGCCGTGAGAGGCCGCCCTGCGGCCGGGCGGGGCGCGGCTCGCATCCCAGATCCCCGACGTCACGGTGGCTCATGGTGTGGAGTCCCCTGGAGGTCTCGACCCGTTCCGATCGGTGTTCTCTCCCCAGTCGTTCTGTTGACGGGCCCCGGGCCCTGCGAAAATTGTCAAAAGCTTTCCTTCAGGTCTCTCAGGTGGGGTCCGAGTGGAGGGTGTCGAAGGATCGCGCCGTACCCCCGATGCATCGGCGATTCGGCTCGATGTGGATGTCCTCTAAGCCAGCGTCGCCGATGCATAGGCGATGCATTGGCGATGCCGCGCGATTCTCCGACCCCATCTGCTCCAACCCCATGTGGGAGGCCTCTAACCTCTAAGGGTCCTTAGTTTTGCCCTCCCCCCCCTGGCTCTCTCGGCGGGGACTGAACTCGTTTTTTTTCCTGCTCCTCCTCCTCCTCCTCCTCCTTCTCCTCCTTCGCCTCCTCCGCCTCCTCCTCCGCCTCCTCCTCCTCCTTACTCCCGTCCTGATTTGTGTCCACGGCCCGAGGGGGTCTGGGATGTCGAATGACTCGGGCGCCCGATGAGGCCGGCGTGCAGAGGCGGCCCGCGGGTGCCGAGCGCAGCCGCCCGCGCTCTGCGGTTGGCGCGCCGGCGCCGCCAACGGAGGGGGAGGGAGCAGGGCTCAAGAGACGGGGGTCAAGGCAAGCGGGGGTCAGCCAGGGCCTGCGGGATCCTGCGGAGACCCCCTCGGGCTGACCCGGGTTAGTGAGCCGCTCGTGGCCGCGAGGCGGCCGCACACATTGGTTGACCTGGGTTTGCGAAGACCTGTGTTGCGGTTTTTGTTTGTCCTGCATGTACGTTTTTTGGTTCCCTTGTGACCCGGGTCTGGATCGACCCGGGTCAGAAGATCCCCGAAGGGAGGTCCTTCGGAGGCGGCGATGGGGGCGAATAGCACAGGGGGCGGGCATTATACATTATACACGCATTCGCCCGGGAGCCTCGCCGAAGGCATGGACCATCGACGCCCCCCTGGGCACACGTATTGCTCGCCCCTGGGCTATTCGCCCCCATCGTCGCCCCCTGAGGGCCTGCCCTCGACCTGCACCCTCCGTACCTCCTGCGCGGCAGGTGCCGCGCTGCCGCAGCCGCCACCGCGGCCGCCGCAGCAGCAGCGCGGCGGCACCCGTCGCGCGGAAGGTGCGGAGGGCTCAGGTCGAGGGTGAGGGGAGCGGGTCCTGATGGGGCCCTCGGGGATCTCCGTCGGCTCTCGGAGGTCTCTCCCTGCCCCCCTTGAAAAGCCCTCGCGTCGCACTTCTGCCACGCCGGGCGATCTTGCCCTGTTTCAGGCCCCGGGGCCCTCGAGGAGCGATGCGGCTCGAAGAATGCCGCAGGCAGATGGGGCCTGGGGCCCTCCCGTCGCGATGGTGTGCGGTGTTGCATATTTATGCGCGCCGTCGGCTCTCGGGGTCGGGATGCGCTCCAGCAACTGCGCCTCGCCGAGCTCGTCCCGGGGGTGTCCGATTCGCCCCGGACGACGGGCAGAGGCCCGAGTGGTGACCCGCGCTCTCCAGCTGGCGAGCCAGACAGCCATGAAGAAAAGGGGTCTCGAGGAAGACAGGTGATGGACCCCTGCCAGTTGACGGTCCTTGGGGGCCAGGGAGAGCCCGTTCCCCTCCCTGGTGGGCCTCCGGGCCATAGCTCGGGTCTTCGTCGGCCGTTCCCCCCCGGGAACGCTCTCCTCGGCTCGGCGCAGTTGCTGGGGCGCCGCAGCCCGAGGCAGGAGAACCTCCAGGGGCCGACGAAGACGTCCGAAAGCCCCAGCAGGACCTGTTCCCATCACCCAGACGTCCGACGTGGCGGTTCGTTCACAACGTGGCTCCCCAGTGGTTTGGGCCTCTTCCCGGGACGGGTTCATCCCGAGTTGTTTTTTGACGGCCTCGGGGCCAAGTGAGGGCCCCCGGAGGCAGACAATTACCAACAATTTGTCGTTTTAGGATGTCTGCTGGGATGGCCGCGAGAGGGGCTAAATGGATAGGCGGGCTATACGCGGATGCTAAGGTGATGCGGTCTGGTGGAACCTAACGTAAGAGTGGGGTGCAGATGCTCCAAGTGGTTCAGGGGGTCAGATAACTCCGCTGAGGGGGCGCCTTGATCAATACCCCCTCTGAGCCAGTTAGGGCGTTCGTAGCCCACGTATATGCAAGGTTGGGCCAGCTATGGCCACATTGTCATCCGCTAGTACCCTCTCCCCATATCCGTCTGTTTCTTCTTCCAGAAAGCGCATCTTTTGGAGAGAGGGAGAGGGGGCAAATTGTGAAGGCGCGACGATGATCTTGCCGATCCACTCGTCACTCTGTCCACCGAGGGCTTCAGGACTGGAGCGTGGAGCGATACGAACTAACCCCAAGAATGTATCAGCGCCAGGGGGGAGGAGGAGGACGAGGAGGAGCACAATAAAAAGCTTATACCCCTTCCTATCCCTTGGGCAACCCCCGCGGTCATCCCAGTGGGCGGGGCCACCCTCTCCCCCTCCGCGGCGCGCTAGCGCTGCCCCTTCGACCGGTTGCCCTGACACTCCGGGAGACGTGCTGAGGCGACCCCCGGCTTTGTGTGTCCGCCCGCCGCGGCGGCGCTCCGGCTCGGGGACGAAATCCGAACTCCTCCCTTGCCGATCAACGATTCAGGTGGCTCGATGTGCGGCGGGGGCAGAGTTCGGAATTCGTTGAGCACATTGCGAAATCCGAACCCTATCCCCGCCTTCCATCCCCCCAGGAGAGCCAATTGGCGGCGGGAAGAGGTCGAATAGACGTAAGAGTGGCCTTTCGCCAGAGTGACCTTTGGTGCGGGCCCAGTGGGGTCCCCCCCATCGCTGAACGCGATGCGATAGTGGCGCCCTGCGCGCTTGTGTTTGGTCCCCCCGCGGCCCCCAGAAAGCCGCGCACCAGAAGGCCACTCCTGCCTCGGGTCACTCCCACGTGTCGCCGAGGAGGCTTCGGATGCCGCCACCCCTCGGCGGCGCGCGGGGGCGGGCGGGCGGGGCAGGGCTCCCTGGACGCCCGGCGCTTCGGAAAAGAGCCAGCCTGCAGGGCCTGGCAGGGCAGTCTTCGGTCTGCGCCCAGGCCCAGATCTCCGACGGTGTTGTCTTGTCGATCTGGGCGCATGTCCTCGATTTCGGCATCCGGGGCCGGTGATCGAGCCCCAGGACCATCAAAAACGGATCTCGTGCGCAAAGCTAATCCCCGTGGCAGGGGTCCAAGCCAGACCGGGGGATGTCAGGGTCCCGGAGCTGGAGTAGTGGGTCTGGCGCAGGTTGGGGAGGTGGGAGGTGTAACCGCTCGTTCATCGTGTGCTAGCGCGTGCAATAGTACGCAACTTTTGCGAGGGGGCGCAAAACAGAACACGGACGACAGCTACTGCGTGCGAAACAGGATACATCATTGCATCCACGCGCATCCTGCGCGCAAATCGCTGCATCCAGGGACCCATTATTGCAAGTACTCTTGCGGCTCTCCCCGCGAACCCACGCACCAGAACCACCAATCCGGCATGAAGAATCGGAGACAAATCGGCACACGGCCTGAGATTTTGGCGTCTCATTTTTGTTCGAGCAGGGCGTTTTCGCCCGGTTTCGGGCCCATGAACCTCACACATCGATCCGGCTCGAAAACTGGCGCAGACAGGTGGGATCTAGGGCTTTGGTCGCGAATTTCTCGGATGTTGCAATGTTCGAGTATCATAGGATCTCAGGGGACAGCCCCCCTAGGTGGTCCTTGCTGGCCTCCACAGGCCCTCAGAGAACAGTCAGGTGATTAATTTGCGAGTGAGAATTTCGACGAGGTGTGTCCGCCGAACGACCTGGTGGAGGCGTGGCTCGCCCTAGCTGTCACTCATGCGACAGCCGTTAAATGACCGACCGACCGACTGGGCGACAGACCGACCGAGCGACCGGACAACGACCGACGGCGATGACTGACGAATGACAACGACGGCGACGACGACCGACCAACCGACCGAGCGAATGATCGAGCGAACCAGTGGCCGAGCGACCGAGCGACCGACGACGACGACGACGACGACGACCACGAACGACTGCGACGACGACGACCGACCGAGCGATCGACGACGACGACCACGACATCGACCGACGGCGATGACTAACAGACAACGACGGCGGCAACGACTACCGACCGACCGACCGATCGACCATCGACGACCGAACGACGACGACGACCGACGGCGACGACCGACGGCAACGACGGCATACCGACCGACCAACAGCGACGAACGACGACGACGACGAAGGCAACGACGGACGGACGGACCGACCGACCGACGACGACGACCGACGACAACGACGGACGTCGTCGCAACATTTTAGAAGTCACAATCTACGAAGGCCGACCGCGACCGGCCGATGTCAAGTTCTAAAAGGGGAGCGCTTCGAGGGCGCGGCCCCCCATTTCCCTTCCGCCCCGAGGCGGGAGCTCCGTTTCTAGTAGTGCATGTAGCACCCCGCAGATGCGGATAAGAGTGAGGGGCCGGTGGGGACGTCAGCAGTTTGCCCGGCTCTGGAGAAGCCCGCCGCAGGCGCCAAAGTCTTACAGATCATGCAACGACCCCGCCGCAGGCGCCGATCTTTTCGTTAAAAACCAATGCGGGTAGGTCGCGGGTGGGTCGCAAATGGGTCGCGGGTGGGTCGCGGGTGGGTCGCGGGTGGGTCGCGGGGTGGGTCGCGGGTGGGTCGCAAGTGGGTCACGGTGGGTCGCGGGTGGGTCGCGGATGGGTCGCGGGGTGGGTCGGGAGTGGGTCGCGGGGTGGGTCGAGAGTGGGTCGCGGGTGGGTCGCGGGTGGGTCGCGGGGTGGGTCGCGGATGGGTCGCGGGGTGGTGTCGCGGGTGGGTATCGGGGTGGGTCGCGGGGTGGGTCGCGGGTGGGACGACGACAACAGATAACAACAACACCAACAACAACAACAGCAACAACAAGGCAACATGCAGAATCTTCACCATGGATCCCCACTTCAGCCACGCACCCAGGGACAATGAATGACCAGTGATAAGGGAGGGGCGGTTGCAGGCGAATGTACCACCTTTGGCTCCGAATCTTGCAACAACTTATGGTTTTGAGACCACCCGCTGGAGCCGAATGAACCCGAGTGAATGCGAGTGAACCCCGAATATGCCCCCGAATGTAGCAGAATGCGCCCCCGACTGAACACTCCCCAGCGCCCCAGACGGACCCCGACTCAAACCCCCAGACGTCGTCGTCGTTGTTAGTCGGCCGTCGCCGTGGTTGGTCGTTGGTATGACATGCTCGTTAAGATCTCACTACCAAATGTCATCACCTGGCTGTAGTTAGGCCCAGTCGGCCTCAACGGGCCCCCGAAATTAGTGTCCTGGCCTCTTTTTTGAAAAGAAAAAACACGTGCGGGGCGCCCGAACATGATCCAGAGTTTGTCGCACAGTTAAGGTTGTTTCGCCTTTTGGCAGGCAGAGCCGGGGGGGTCGGTGTCGATCCTGGTTCGGGGCGGGTCTTGGGGGGAAGGGGGTGTTCACTCGCAAGGAGCAGCGATATATTTGTCCCCGAAAGGAAAAATGGGCTGGAAGGGTAAACTCGTTAAGCCACCACGCCCACGGGTCTGGTGGGGTATAGGACATGGCTTTCATTTCAGGCATCGCTCGGACGTGTGCATTTTTCGCGCCGAGGCCAGCGCCAGAAAATTTGGGCCATCTAGGAGCATCTTGGATCAATTGGGGGAAATCAAAACACGCACGACACCGAAAAGTGCACGGGGAAAGGATGTCCGAGCGATGGTCGGTGCTCAACGTCGTACGCATCGTTTGTCAAATGTGCGACGGATGCACGGATGGAGGGAAAGCCCGTTTTCAATATTGGCGCAATTGTTTTAAAGCTAGCAGCAGTGACACAGACGGAGGGCGACCCCGTGGCAAAATGGTGCTCTCTTAACGTCCGACCAGACGTGCGTAAGCGTGCAAAAGTCAGACAGACGGATGGCGGTTCGTTTGAGATTTTTTCAGGGTGTATGACCAGAAGGTGAAACTTGAGTAACAGCCGCTTGGATGGAGAGCCGCTCCTTTCCAAAAGTTGGGTGTCGCTACGCGCCTCCTTGAAAGCTGCGACTCCGCCTTAGTTGCTCTCCTTCTAACTCTTAGGGTGGAAGAGGGGGGCCCTTGTCGAAGCGGGGCCACCGCTTGACCGAGGCCCAGGGACCGCTCGCCCCTCGAATGGGCGCCCCCGGCCGCGACAGGGAACGCCCGCAGGATTATCCCAGGGTGGGGCCAGACATGAGATCTAGACCCCGACGTCATGATTGCTGTCGTTTCTGTCACGACGGGGGCCCCCAGAGGTCTCGATTCATTCCCCAGCGAGGGCCCCCAGAGGCCGAACCAAGTCCGCTGCGTTTTTGGTTTGACGACGCGGGGATGTCGAGGGAGGGCGCGCTGCAGCACCGTCAGGGCACCGCGGGCCCTGGGCCCGTGTGCGCTGGCCCTGCGCGGCAGCACGAGGCGCGGCCGCGCCCCCCAGAGGTACGCCGCGGACGCGCGGGCACGCGCCCGTGCCAGCTCGCCCGTTCCGGCGGTGGGGGCGCCGCGCGGGCCCCAGAGGCGGTCGGCGGCCTCCGGCGGCCCTCGGCGGCGTGCGGCGGCCTTCGGCGGCTTCCCGCGGCCTTTGGCCGCTCGCCGAGGGCCGTGCCGCCCCAGCGCTGGCTTGTCGTGCCGTGCCGTCCCAGCGGCGGTCGGCGGCCTTCGGCGGCCACTCTTGCCCTTCCCGAGCCTTCGGCGGCGGTCGTCGTCGTCCCTCGTCATCGTCCGTCGCCGTCGTCGTCGGTGTGGCTGGGGGGGGGCAGAGACAGGGAGGAAGGAGGGTCCTCATTCCCTCCTGCGCGCGTGGGGAAGGGGACGCGGATGGGTGATGAGAAGGAGGGAGGTGAGGAGGGGGATGAGAAGCAGGCGGGGGAGGAAGGAGGTAAGTGGAGAGGGGGAGGAGGAGTAGAAGACAGGAGGAGCAGGAGGAGGAGGCAGAAGGGGGAGGAGGAAGAGGGGGAGGAGCAGAAGGGGCGGAGAGGAGGAGGCGAGGAGGTGGAGGAGGAGGAGGAGGAGGAGGAGGAGGAGGATGAGGAGGAGGAGAAACAGGAGGAGGAGGAGGTGGAGGAGCGAGAAGGACGCTGAATGAGATGGATCGAAGGACGAAGAGCAAGACGATGGATAGGGGGAGCAGGAGACGGTGGAGTAGGAGTAGGAGGAGGAGGAGGAATAGGAATAGGAATAACCCTGGGGCGCCGCACCGTCCATCCAGCCTGCCAGGATGGCGCCTAGGTTCTACTTCTGTAGGCTGAGAGTGCCGCCTGCGCGCGGGCCAGCGCCCAGTGGGGCTGGCTCGGGCCCAGTGGCGCACCCAATGGCGCGCAGCCAAGCGGCTGCCACCATCCGCACCGCCCTCAGGGAAGCTCTTGCCTGAGCGACGCACACACGGAGAGGGAGGAACTGAGCACGAGGCGCCAAGCTCCTCCCCCCAGGGACAAGGCGAGAGGACCACAGAAGCGCCCTCAGGGCAGAGGAGCCCGCGGCCGCCCCTACCCCGCGTACGGCCTCTGGCAGCACCCCTACCACGCCCCTTGGCCCCCCTGCCACGGTTGGCAGGAGGTCTAACTTCTAGTGCAACAGCAGGCCCCATTTCAGGGGCATTCTGAATCGAGTACATTTGGGGGGGGGAGGTTCGGAAGGGGGCTCCAGGCCAGGAGGAGGAGGAATAGCGCGTGGCAAAAGTAGGACAGGAGCAGGCGGAGCGGCTAAGCCTCGAACGCGACGGGCCGCCTCCTCTGAGAGGTGGCCAGCACGAAGGAGGGCACGTGCTCGGTCGCTGAGCCTCCAATCGAAGCCGCTGAAAAAAAAACCACTGGCTGCAGTCACTTCACCGTGTCCAGCAGCCGCTGCGCCTCTCTCACGAGCACCCCTCGGGGCGCTCCCCCGATGGTCTTGATGCAACCCTCGGCGCGGAGCGTCGCCCTGATCGCCGTCAGCAATCCACCCGCCTCTGGAGTCTCTCCCGCCAGAAGGAACTGCACTTTCACCATGTCGTCTCCCTCTGGAGACTTGCTCTTGATCCGCTTGGCCTTGCAGTAGCGAATCGTGTTCGCCAGATCCTCGGGCTCCGTGATCTTCCGAACGGTCGTCTCCCAGAAGACGTGGGCCGCCTTCCTGTCCTCCGCCAGGCGCTCGTCCACCACGGGCTTCGTCGCCGCGCCCTGCACCAGCGCCGTGAAGACGCGGGGGTGGGGCGCGCACAGCTTCTTCTTCTTCTGGTAGGAGTTGTCCTGCTTCTCCTTCTCGCGCTCCGCCTGGGCCTCCGAGTTGAAGGCCTGGTTCTCCTCGAGCATCAGCTGCACGGTCGGGGAATCGACCTTGCACAACCACGTGTCGCACACCGCTCCTATAAGTGCCCTTAACTCCGCCTCGTCGCTCAGCACCAACTTTGCGAAGACGATGACCAGCTCGTCCAGGCTTCGTTGCTTCCCACCTTTGCCTGACCCGCGTGCCGCGCCACCTCCGTGCTCCTTCGTGCCTCCCTTGGCCTTCTTGGGCAGCGGCGCGTCCTCGGACAGCTTGGCCATCCAGCTCGGGCTTTCTAGCGAAGTCATCTCTGACAGGCTCTTCACCAGCGGTCGTGTAGCAGTGTCGGCGTCTACCATAGATGGGCAACGCTCGAGGGAAATGAATACCGGCATGAAGCTGAAAACACTTAAGATCAGACCCATGAAATTCACAAAGTAAGCATTGTAGATCATTAGCTTCATGCAGAGGCTCTTGAGTGCGCCCCCCCCACCCGAATAGCAGCAGCCCAGATTCATGGAACCAGCCAGATGACGACTAGCCGTGATGGTACTAGAGAAGACCTCAAGGCAGTTGGGGCACTGGTTGGTTTTACATAGCACATGCCCAAGAAACCGAATCCCATGATGGAACCTCATATGGTTTAGGGCCGCCTTTTTTTATCAGGTAAGACTTCCCCACATAACTTCTTAGTAACTGTTTCACCCAAGACATTTATAATACAGACCCCACAGACCCACTTCACCCCGCCCTCCTTGATGCTAACCTCCTCCTCCAAGGCCGTGACGAGATCCCTCGGGAGATACTCTGGCGGGGGAATGCAAACAGTATGACGACGTCGCCTGAGGAGGGAGAAAACGATTTTTCCAAGTGCTTTGCCGGACTCAACATCCCACCAAAGCGCGAGGAACGATCCTTGCAATCGAGCGAGCAACTCCCCACCCTCCTCCAGCACGTGCAATCTTTCGAGGTCTGCGTAAAAAAGTCGAGCCCACGGGTTGGCGTAGGCAGTGAGACGCCCCATGTAGTCGAACTGGGGTCCTGGGTCTGAGTGAAGCTCCGCGAACAGTGCCGTAATGATCTGCAATCTGCACCAGCCAGTTCAAACGTCTAACCCGCAACTCCAGAAAGGAAGAGTTGAGCCTGCAGTGGTCCAAAACCTTCTCGTAGGGTAAAATCTGAAGATGTGATTCTCCTTCCCAAGAGGCTCCTCCCCTCATAGCAACTCGGCAGTATTTAACAAAGACAGTATCGATACGCTTACATTGGCCCTCGGTTACCAGGAACGCCTCGAGATTTTGAAGTCCAGCGTTTTTCACTGCACCCCCATCAGGACCGAGCGGCGAAGCCGAAAAGCAACCTCCTCGGTCGACCAGAACTTGCCCAGGGAATGGAATGAGGCCTGAAGGGCTGATATATGTTTGTTCACTTCCACCGAGATCACCCCCGTCGCGTGTATCTGTTCTCCCACCACCCTCATGTGGGGAGAAACCCCACCGTCGAAAAACTTCTCGCTGTCCCTACGAAGCACACGATTAGCAGCAGCAGAGCCTCGGCCCACCAGTGAAACGATGGTGTTCTGCTTGGCCCGATTCTGAGCCCACCCACCAGTGGCCAAGGCGGTGTCCAGCAACTGGTTGGAGTGCCGATTGGCAGCATTCAGAACCTCGAGGGCCGCATCATCTATCGAAGATGCCGCGCTTCCTCCAACGTGGAGCTTAGTGAGGTCATCCGCGTATTTCATCAAACTGAGATCTACCTCGCCCAAACTTGAAATAGGACACTCGACTCGAAGAAGGTCTTCTAACTCCAGAGTCTCTCGAAGTTGCTCACTCCACTCGTTGACTGGGTGTGAATATGCCCTGCTAAAGCTTTCAACAGCGTACGGTTCCCCCATGAGAGCACCACAACGGGACCCGACGATAAGTTTGCGATCCCGAGTCGGAAGTTCTATAGTAGCCGAGCGAAAACGATCCAGACCGAACTCCAGGTCCTCAAAGTCCAGGAGCTCCGAGTTGACCCTTTCCAGAAGCTCCCGAGACGTCGAGGGGAATGCATTGCTGAGGTCCTTGTTGGACCACGAAGTACTGTAACCTCCGAATCGGAGCCGATGAGACATAATCTGCATAACCAACATGGCGCCTTCCTTCCTCCTCCCCCTCGCGAAACCGTAGTCGCATGGTCCCAACGTTTGTGGTTTGTGCCTTCTCATAGCTCCCGAGAGCCACGCCTTTCCCAAGGGCTCCAGCAAATGAATGACTCGTCTACCATGAGGTCCTGCAACGCTGCTCTCAGGTAATGCACATCCAAAGCTACGGTTCCACGAGCGGGGGAAGCGCCTTGCGAACCTAATACATAAGAGTCCACGCTCCAGTGCATCTTGCAGCGGAGTCGCGTCCAAGGAGAAGTCGGCGCCGAGGCCGTACCTGCTCTGTCTAAGACCGAATTGCGGGTTGGTGATCATGCCCCAGATCTCTACGGGGACAGACCAAGGGGGACATGCACGTCGTTTAGGTGCATGTTTGAGGTACCCTGCAATAGAACCAATATCAACTTCGTTTCCACTGACCAAGAAACCTTGTAGCCCTCCTTATTCTCCTCTTGCTGGCACTCGTTCTGCACCACCTCCTCCACCTCCATGCCACCCTGGGGTCCAGGAAGCTCCCAGACAGACAACCATTCTTCAGCTGAGAGTGCGGCTCCCTGTAGATGTCTGAGGTTCCTGCCCCTAGGGGCCTTGCCGCGGCAGGCGAGCAACCGAATAAGACGGTGCGCCTCCTTCAAATTTCTGACCCTCCAGGCTTCGTCAAGCTCCTCCGTGATTTCTTGCCTCCACCTTCTGGATTGCCTCCTCCTCACCGTGGCACAATAGCTGCTACACTTTTCTTGGGCTCCTCCTTCACCTCCTCCTCCAGTTCGTTGAAAGCCTGAGACAGATGTAGCCTGAGTTGCAGGCGACGAGCGAGCAAAGCACGGCGTTCAGCAGCTTGCTGGCGATAGCTAGCAATTGATCCACTAAAGGTACTTGCCGCCGCGTCCTGCAGTGCAGAGTTCAGCAGCTCAAAGTAGCGATCAGGCTGGCCATTCTTAAGAGCATCTCCGAGATCTTCCGACAGTTCTTGAACCTTCTGGGAGGCCCCTTCTAGAAACGACTGACGACCTTCCGAGAACTTCATCGCCTCAACATTCCAGAAACGCGTGCAGCTCTATCCTCAGGAGGAGTTTGGACATCCCATTTTAAGTTGCAGTGCAGCGGGACATGGTCCCTAAGGTACTTGCTTGGGATCCGTTGGTGCTTTCTCATCATCTTCATAATGGGGCCTCCAGGGATCTCAAGCGACGCTGCGGCAGCGGGCCCGAAAATGTAGTCGACTCTGCTAGACTGGGACTCGTTGCCATACCACGTAGGCTCCACCTTACCGCGAAGGTCTAGCAATACGTACCCGTACTCCTCCATAAGCTCCCTGATCTGTTCTCCAGCTCCTCCCACCATCATCTCCTTCGTGCTGAGCCCCTCCCTAACCACGCTCGTCTCGGTGTACCTCCACTTCCCCTCCTTCATCCCAAGGGCTATCCCGTCATTCAGATCCATGCTAAACACTGGCAGAACTCTGGTGTGGTGGGCCAGCTCGGAGCATACTGAGCGCAGCCAGACGACCAGCCTGTCTACCGTCGCGATGTAATTGGGGCGGCCGAGCACACCTCGAGGCCGCGGTGGGAAGTAGGCGCCGACAACGGCCAGGTCGAGCCCCGCCCTCTTTAATATCACGCCCAATCCTCGGCCTGCCAGAGCTGGGGGAGGGAGCCAGTGTCTGACGATGTGACTCTCTCTCAGCCCGCAGCTGAACGTCATAGCGATACCAGTAGACCGATTCGTATAGGGCCCTCGACCATAGCCAGCCTCAAGCAACAAGGCTCCGTGCACTCTTCTCTTAGACAATGGCGAATCCCTCGCTGCTCGAGCTTGTGCGCCCACAAAGACGGCCACATGAAAGGACTTGGCAGTAGTAATGATCACCTCTTCCTGGCGGTCCTGATTATTGGAACTCAGTGGATTCCAATGCAAGAAACGAACAAGTGACATGAAGACGGCCGCGCACAGCAGCCTGACCAACTGGCCACAAACAAACATTTCAGTAAGCAGAGTGTGTGCACTCCATTATGTTATGAAAGGTGGGAGGTGCTGCAACACGCACTTGTGCCACCTAGGAGGAGGACGAGGAGGAGGAGGAGGAGGAGGGGAATCATGGAAGGAAGGGGAGGCGAAAGTTGAAGAGGAGGAGGAGGAACAGGAGGCGGAAGAGAGGGGAAGGTTGAGGAAGAGCAGGAGGGGGAGGAGGAGGAGGAGGAGGAGGAGGAGGAGGAGGAGCAGGTCAAGGAGGAGGAAGGCTACAGATCGAGCAGGGGAATCTGGCAAGCTTGCCTTTGCCTACGGGCCCTGTGCTTCGCGAAAAGTATGTTATGTTGCTCTTCGTGTGGTGTCTGGCCGCGGCTCACGCGCCGAGGCAGCGGCGGACGGGTGCACACTGGGGGGCAAAGGCCCAGCGCACGCTGCTCCAGCTTCACGCAGCGACGCCGAAGTACAACTCGCATATTTTCCCGAGGTGCAACTGCAGGAGGACATGGGAGCGAAGAGGCATGCAATCTGGCTCTCGACGGGATGGACTGACGACGACGAGCGGCGCCGCCGTCGCCGTCGTTAGTATGGGCGTCGTCGAGGGCCGCCGCCGTTTTCGCCGTCGTCGTCCAGCATCGTCTAGCGTCGTCGTCGTCGTCGTCGTCGCGGTCGTCGTCCAGCGTCGTCGTCGTCGTTGTCGAGGTCGTGGAGCGTCGAGGTCGTCGAGGTCGTCGAGCGTCGAGCGCCATCGTCGGCGCCGGCAGCCGCGGTCTGCGCGAAGCGACGTCGGCGGCGGCGGCCCGCGCGGGGCGCAACCGAGGGCGTCGCCGCTGTCCGGCAGCCCCCAGCGGGAGCGGCCCGCCGACGGAGGGTCGCCCCGAGGCGGGAGCCGGGAGGTGCAGGTGGTGAAGGCGGCGGCCGCCCCCGCTTTCGGCGCAGTCGCCCAGGGATTTCCTGTGCACGACCTCTGTCGGCAGAGTCAGAAGCGGCAGTACTTACACCGCGACTAGCATCCCGATCGGAAGGGTGGCTTGGCAACTGGTGTCACACGACAGCTGGTGGTGGTGGTGATCGCGGCGGCCGTCTCCGCGCTCGGTGCGATCGGAATGGGCACGGAGAGATTGGGGACGAAGATTGACAGCAGTTCCTGTTCATTTTGAGCAGCACTCGTTGTCGGCGACTCCGCGGACGATGTCCTTTTGAGGCAGAAAGGCGCCTGTCCCAACAGCGGCAGCTGTCGGTGTTGGACAAGATTCGTTGTTGGGCATCTTACCCATTTGTTCCTCTCCTTTCGCATGCGGCACACTCGCTCATCTTTCAGGTCGCGGTTCAGTGCATGAGTTTGCTTATCGCAGGTCGGTTGTGTTGGCGATCTTTTGATTCGCTCAGCGGTCGAGGCCGAGTCGGGTGAAGTTTTGTGGGCGCACGCCTTACGGTCGCCCCCGCCTACTCAGCAACGAGGGGCTCAGGGTTCGAGACTTTCGGGTTCGAAGTCCAAGTTTTTCGGGCGTCTTCGTGAGTGCCCGACGGTTCTCCAGCCTCGGGGTGCCTTCCAGCGGCTGTTCCTCGCCGAGGGCGTTCCCTGCCCAGGTTGCATCGAACGGTCACCAGAGAGCCGAGTTATGACCTGAAAGCCAGTTGTTGACGTCCACTGTACGGCCGGTGCGTTCGATTTGGATCCGGCGAGGGCGTTCATGAAGGAATCTGCCCAGAAGGCTTCAGACCTTGATGGGTTCCTTATCTGATGAGCGCGGCGGAGAAAGCCATGGTCAAGCCTCAGTGGGGGATCTACTGGCTTTCAGTCCCTGGGTTCCTGATCCAAGGGTTCCTTATCTAATGCCCGCGCTGTGCGGAAAGAGTGGATAGGAAGGACGACAGCAAGTTGTGCCCATTTTGAGCAGTGTTCGTTATTGGCGTTGCCGCGCAGGTTGTCGATTTGAGAGAGGGGGGGCGCCTGCCCAACACTGGTCGCTGTTCGTTCTGAACAGCAACTTTTGTTGTTAGGCATCGTACCCTTTTTATCTGAACCCATCTTGGGCGTCCAAATACTTTGTACGTTGTGCGTTGCACCTTTCCGCTCCGCCTCCTGTCCTGTCGTCGACAATGTTCGTTTGAGGTTGTTTCGCAGGCAGTCTGGCCCGAAGAACACCTAGGGGTGGGTGGGGCCAAACGCGTAGTAACTCTTTTCTGTTCGCTTGAGACTCGATCTCAGACAAGGGCAGCGTTAGGGATTGCCAAGTTAAGAGGGGATAGTGTCGTCGGTCCAGGGGCCAGATGGGCTCAGAGGTTCGAGGTTCGGAGAGTACGGGTTCGAAGTTCAAGGTTGTCGGGCGTTGCCGTCGGCTCTCGTCGGTTCTCCAGCCTCGGGATGCGTTCCAGCTGCCGGGTCTCGCCGAGGGCGTCGTGGGAGCGCCCTCGGCCGGACACGGGTCAGGAACTCACCCGATGCGCGGCGGAGCATTTCTCGGGGGAGAGGAGTTGGAGAAGGAGGAGGAGGAAGAGGAGGAGGAGGAGGACGAGGAGGATGAAGAGGGAAAGGAGGAGGAGGAGGAGGAGAAAAAGGAAAAGGAGGAAAAGGAGGAGGAAGAGGATAATAATGGGGGAATGAGGAGCGGACGCGGCGGGGGATGAGATGGGATGCCAGTGGGAGTTCAGGGAGGAGGAGGAGGAGGAGGAGGAGGAGGAGCAGGAGGAGGAGGAGGAGTCACCATCCCCCGTCATAAGAAAAAGTGCGCCAGTGGATCTCCCTGAATACACTAAAGGGGGGGGGGGGGGTCCAGAACCCACCCCCCCTCCCCCCCTCTCCCCCTTAAGGGGGGTCCCGCCCCCCCCCCCTCGTGAAGGGAGTACGGAATTGGGAGTAGGGAGTGGTGAGTAGTGCGTAGTGAGTTAGTGCGTAGTGAGTAGTGAGTGTTGGGTAGTGAGTAGTGGGTAGTGAGTGGCGAGTAGGGAGTAGGGAATGGGGAGTAGTGAGTAGTGAATAGTGAGTAGTGTGTACTGATATGTGAGTAGTGAGTGGCAAGTAGTGAGTAGTGAGTAGGGACTAGCGAGTAGTGAGTGCTGACTAGGGAGTAGAGAGTGATGAGTAGTGGGTAGTGAGTAGTTTGTAGTGAGTAGTGGGTGGCGAGTAGTGATTAGTGAGTAGTGAGTAGTGGGTAGTGCGTAGTGCGTAGTGAGTAGTGAGTAGTGAGTAGTGAGTAGTGCGTAGTGAGTAGCGAGTAGTGAGTAGCGAGTAGTGAGTAGTGAGTGGTGGTTAGGGGCAGTGGGTAGTGAGTAGTGAGTAGCGAGTAGGGAGTAGCGAGTAGTGAATAGTGAGGAGCGAGTAGGGCGTAGTGAGTAGTGAGTAGAGAGTAGTCAGTAGTGAGTAGTGGGTAGTGATTAGTGAGGAACGAGAAGGGAGTAGCGAGTAGTGAGGAACGAGAAGGGAGTAGTGAGTAGTGAGTAGGGAGTGGGGATTAGGGAGCAGTGAGTAGTGAGTAGTAAGAAGTGGGTAGCGAATAGTGGGTAGTGAGTAGCGATTGGTGAGTAGTGGGTAGTGACTAGTGACTAGTGAGTTGTGACTAGTGACTAGAGACTATGTGGTGACTAGTGAGTAGGGAGTAGTACGTAGTGGGTAGCGAATAGTGAGTGGCGGAGAGTGAGTAGTGAGTATTGAGTAGCGAGTATGGGAGCAGCGAGTAGTGAGTAGTGAGTACCGTGTAGTCAGTATTGTGTAGGGAGTAGGGAGTAGCGAGTAGCGAGTAGTGGGTAGTGAGTAGTGATTTGTGGGCAATGAGTCGTGAGTAGTGGATAGTGGGTAGTGGGTAATGAGTAGTGATTAGTGAGTAGTGAGTAGTGCTTAGTGAGTAGTGAGTATTGAGTAGTGGGTAGTGCGGAGTGAGTAGTGAGTAGTGAGTAGTGAGTGAGTAGGGAGGAGGGAGTAGTGAGTAGGGAGTAGTGAGTAGCGAGTAGTGGGTGGTGGGTAGTGAGTAGTGGACAGTGGGTAGTGAGTCGTGAGTAGTGAGTATGGGGTACTGAGAAGTGGGTAGCGAATAGCGAGTAATCAGTAGTGGGTAGTGAGTAATGAGTAGTGACTGCTCTTTAGAGCTGGGGTTAGTGGTTGAGGTTCGGATTAGGGGTTTGGGTTAGGGTGAGGACTCGGGGTGGCGGGGTGTCGGGTTCCGGAGTCAGGGGGCGGCGTGGCGAAAGGGGGGGAGGGGGGGGGGGTCGGACCCCCTCCTTTTGAAAGGGGGGAAGGGGCGGGGGGTCCCACACGAGGTGGGAAAAGAGGGGGGGGGGGGGCGTCCCCCACGACGAATTGGGGAAGGGGGGAGGGGGGGGGGGTCCCCGACGACGGATCGGGAAACAGGGGGGGGGGGGTCGTAACCCCCCCCCCTTCCTACCCCCCCCCCCTTGGGGAGATCCAGCGGCGCACCCTCGTCATAAGACGTCCTACAGCAGGAGGAGAAGGAGGATGAGAGGTGGAGGAGGAGGGGCGGGAGGGACGAAGGGCGGGGGGAGAAAAATGGAGGAGGAGGAGGAGGAGGAGGAGGAGGAGGAGGAGGAGGAGGAGAGTTTACCAGACCCACTTCAAATACGCCCCTATAAGCTAGCCGAGTTGCGGTGGTGACGCCGGATCTCCCGATCTAAATCGATATTGATCGATGCAAGCCCTGGTGAATATGTGAGCCAGCGATATTTGTAGCCAACGTCTTTCGGCCCAGCCCGTCACCGTGCCTGGCAGCTTGGATACAATCCTAGCGGCTTCCGCCGTCCCTCGATTCGCGAGAAGCACCCCCTAGGCGCCCAGAGTCCCCCGAGAAGTTCCCAGAAGGGCGAAGAGGTCCCCAAGAGGGCCCGAAGAGGCTTCCAAGATGTCCGCAAGTGACCTCCCAAGGGACTCCAACGAGGACCGCCAACCTCCACCCCTAAGGCTTACTGAGGTAGCCCAAGAGGCCTATAAAGAGGCCGCCTCCTAGACCCACTGCGCCCGAAACCCAAACGACTGGCCGCCAGGTGATGATGTGCAAGGATTGCACGGAGGTCATGCGACTGCGCCGGGAGCGCCGGAAGTTGCTCAAGAAGCAGGCAGGCAGGAGTGTCGGAGGAGAAGAATGAGGAGGCCAATGGGGACGAGGAGGAGAGGAGGAGGAACATTGTGCGAAGGAGGAGGAGGAGGAAGAGGAGGAGGAGGAGAAGGGAG
The DNA here is from genome assembly GCA_963575745.1 of Prorocentrum cordatum. NCBI lineage: Eukaryota > Dinophyceae > Prorocentrales > Prorocentraceae > Prorocentrum > Prorocentrum cordatum. The sequence goes on along the minus strand of CAUYUJ010017023.1, from coordinate 60,076 downwards.
GGAGGGAAGGGGCGGGAGGCCAGCTGGGTAGAGAGAAAGGAGGAGTGAGAGGAAGGAGGAAGGAGGAAGGAGGCGAAGGAGGAGGAGAAGGGAAAGGAGGATAAGAAAAAACATAAGAAAAAGGACGAGGAGTGGAGGAGAAGGAGGACGGACAATGAGGAGGGGATGAGGAGGACGGGGAGGCGGAGGAGAATTAGACGGGCGGGGGAAGGGACGGGAGGTTAGGAGGGGAGGGGGAGGAGGGGGAGGAGGAGGAGGGGAGGAGAAGGAGGAGGAGGAGGAGGAGGAGGAGGAGGAGGAGAAGGAGGGGGAGGAGGAAAAGGAGGAAAGAGAGACAAGGAGGAGGAGCAGGAGGAGGAGGAGGAGGAGGCCCGGTGCCACTGCGTCTCAAACGTGCAGGAGTCCCTCCGACGCCGCATGGACACCGATTGTCCTCGGTTTGCTCCCTATGCTTTCCGTGTCCAGCGACGAACTCCGCTGGCCAGCCGCGGCCCCATTTCCACACCCTGCGGCTGCACCGTGGGCGCGTCGCGGCCCACCTCCACATTCTGCGGCCTCTTCCCGGGCGGGCCGCGGACGACCGTCGTGGAGCCTCTGTTGGTTGGCCTGCGCTTCGTTTCGGAGCGTTCCGGAACGCTCTGAGGAGGCTGTGGCGCCCGAGACATCCGCCAGAAGCGCCGCATCTCAGAGATTCTCAAGTTATCTTTGCCCGAGTTTATCAGCAGTGGCTCTCGCCAGTCGACGCCAGCGTCGGCCCCCCCAGGGCGGAGAGAGTGGCGCGAGCCGGCAGGCGGCGCCCTCCACGGCGCGGAGGGAGGGCGGCATCAGGCGCGGGAGGAAACGCCGCCCCCGCGAAGGAGCCGCAGCCAGCAGGGGCGAGGCGACGACCCTGGCGTCGGCGATCGGCGTGACTTTCTCGCGCGTGCCCCTCGGCCATGCCGCGGCCTCGCCGCGTGAGTGCGCCTGTCCCCCTTCTTCTCCCCCTCTCGCGGCCGGCCCTCGTCTATTCCTCCCCTCCTGCATTCGGGACAATTCGCAATGCCGTCGCCCAGCTTGCCGAAGGCCCGTGCGGACTGACTATGCCGCGCTGCGACGTAAAAAGGGTAGTGTTTTGGAGAAGCACACAACCAATCACGTCATCGGCGGCGAAAAGATGAAGAGTTGCGCGCAGGAAATTTGAGGGAACTCGCTTTGCGGACGCTCGCCCAGGAAACATTCAGCGGATTTGGGGTACCAGGGGGTCTCCACTATGCGGTTAAACGGTTTCAATATGTTCGTGTGCGTTTGAGCGAGAAAAAACACGCAAGGGAATTGTTCATGTGTGTGTGTGTGTCGACGCATGTGTGCGCAAGTGTAATGTAGGTGTATGTGTATAGGTGCATGCCCACGTGTACATGTGCATGTGTATGCAGGTGTGTCTGCGTATGCCAATGTGTATGTGCATGCCCATGTGTATGTGTGAGCTCGTGTATCGTTCGGGCATGGTTCCGAACCGTGCGTGCATGCGTGTGTTTATGTGTGTGTGTGAGTGAGAGAGTGTGTGCACGTGTGTGTGTGTGTGCGTGTTTGTTAATCCGCCTCGTCGCTGCGCGCGAGGCCGCTACTGGCAAAGCGTGTGTGCGTCTGTGTATGTGTGAGCGTGCGTGTGTGTGTGTGTGTGTTTGTGTGTGTGTGTGTGCGTGCGTGTGTGTGTGTGTGTGTGCGTGTGTGCGTGTGTGTCTGTGTGTGTGTGAGTGTGTGTTTGTGTGTGTGCGCGTGTGCCTCCAGCTCGGGGGATTTTGAGGGCTGTGCGCTGAGTGGTTCAGCCTTCCGCGCTCGCTTTGCCTCTTGTTTTCCACCGCGGGCAACCCGGCTTCCCGGGCACTTGTTTCTTAGCCAGCCGGGCCGGCTGCTTAGAGTTTGGCACCGCACCGGCGACTCACTCCGCTGCGCTCGCACCAGTTGCCGCTTGTTCACTTTGTTTTACAGTGCGGCGCCAATGTGCGTCTGCTGGTGAATTTAGAGCATTTTGTTCTGTGCATGTGCAACTGCGCGCTTGCTGTGCAGGTGCGATCCGGCTTGCCAACGTGGCGGTTGTGTTCGCGAATTCGCATCGTGCCGCCTGCCCCGGACTTTGCCCGTCGCCGCCAGACCGTTGTCGCGCGGCCGCAGACCAAAAAAGTGCGCCTCCAGCTCGCGCTGGACCTGCAACCCCCGCCGCCTGGCTCGCCCGCCTCCTGGCTGCCGCCCCCCCCGGCTGCCTCGCGGCCGCTGCCTCCCCGCCGCCCCGGCGCCCCCCCCACCGCGGCCTGGCCCTGCTCTCCTCCCTCCCGCCCGCGCCTGGCCTCCCCCTCCTCCCCACGTGCATTGCGGCCTAATTCGCACTTGTATGCCCTATATATATATATATATATATATATATATATATATATATATGTGCGTGTACATGCTTGTTCGGATATCTAGGGCCAGCGCCCTGGTTCGGAGGTTTCCTGGAACTTAAGTGAGTTTCGGATTTGATCTAGAGGTTGAGTTTGAGAGAAAGACCAGAGGTGATTCAGAGCTCTGTCTGTAGTCCATCGTGGTTCAAAAGATAGAAAGATGGTAGCGGAGCTGGACTAGCTCCAGCTCCCAGTCCCGCCACTCCCACACCCGCGCGCCAGCGCGCGCGAGATCCGCTTTTGGCGGCACGACAGATCGAGACGACGGAGTTCGAGACTACGAGCACCGCGACGGACACCCACGAGCGTTGGACTCAAGTGGGCGTTGAGGACGATTGGCAGTGGACTGTGCTGAAGTTGATTCGGTTCAGCCGATTGAAGGGATACTTGCACGAGTTACATTCAACGAGATGCGCGACGCAGTGCAACAGGCTCGACAGGACATGCACGATCTACGGCAACAGAACGCCGCGCTCCAGCGACAAGCAGATCAGGCTGGAGAGCCTGAGATCATCAGACGGCTCGGCGAGGTGCTCGAGAGAGTCACAGAACGGCCGCCGCCACCGGCGGCCCAGCTGATTCAAGCGAAGGACACCGGAAAGCCACAGGCCTTCAAGAATGAAGAGTCGAAGTTCAGCGAGTGGCTCCAGAAGCTCAATAGCTACGCGCTCAGCGTCTTCGGCGTGAACTCCCGGCCGGCGATCGAGTGGGCAGTCGACCAGGCGAACGACGCGGCCACGCTCACCACGGCCGCTGCGATGGAGCAGTTTGTAAATGAGGCCGAGGACGGCGAGGCAGTCGACAACGTGGACGAGAAGCTCTCGCAGCTCTACGCGGTGTTCGTCTCGCTCACGGAGGGCGAGCCCTTCGACCTGGTGGTCGGCGCAGGCCGAGGAAATGGAGCTGAGGCCCTGCGATTGCTGGCGCGGCGCTGGGATCCTACCAGCGGCGGTCGCCGCCGCGTGCTACTCAAGAAAATCACGGCGCCGACCAGGGTCGCAAAGCTCGAGAACTTGGGCGCAGAGGTTGCGAAATTGGAAGAGCTGGTCAGGCGCTACGAGAGGCGCAGAGCCGACGGTCGAGACGCACACCTAGACGACGAAATCATGATGAGTGCGCTCGAGAGCCTCGCGCCGCAGGACGTCGAGATGCACCTTGCCCTCAACCGCGCCAGATTCCAGGACTACGCTGCGATGCGAGAGGAGGTCAGGAGCTTCCTGGAGACCAGACAAGCTCAGGGGGCCCTTGGTCGGTCGAGAGGCGACCCAATGGAGGTCGACGCGTTCGTCAGGAGAGGCGACGGCAAGGGCGAGCGCGGCGAGGTCAAGGGCAAAGATGGCAAGGGCAAGAACGGCAGCGGAAAAGGGAAGACGGGCAACTCGAACGTGATCTGCTGGAACTGCCGAAAGAAGGGCCATCGCGCACAAGACTGGTGGAAGCCCACCGAGAGAGGAAGTAAGGATGACAAAGGCAAGGGCAAAGGATACGGCAAGGATCCGAAGGGTCAGCGTTTCCAACAGCAAGGCGTTCGCCGAGCCTATCTCAACAATTTCGGGGGCGATCTCAACAATTTCGAGGGCGACACGCAGAGCGCGATCAGCGCGCAACTACCGACATCGGCCTCGCAGGCTGGCGTGTGCAACCAGTCGCCCGCCGCGCTCAGCTTCGATGCCTTCGAGCGCGTGCTGGAGCTGAACAGCGTGGAGGCGAAGGGTGAGAAGCAGCGCAGGAAGTGCATTGCGATGACGTTCGACACCGGCGCCGCCGCCACGGCCTTCCCGCTCGAGCAGGAGGGCGAGTGCGCCGAGGCCGACGGCAGCTGATGCCGCACAGCCGCCGGCGAGATCGTAGAGGACGAGGGCGGCGTCGGCATCAGAGGAGTGTCGGAGCACGGCGAGAGTATGTTCCTGAAGGGCAGGCGCGCGAACATCGGCAAGCCGCTCCTGTCCGCCTCGGCCACCACCGCCAAGGGCCACTTCACGTGGGTCGGCGCCTTCGGCGGCCGCATCCTGAAGGAGAGCGAGTTCGCGCAGGAGATCCACCAGAGGATCGACCAGTGCGTGGCTGAGGGCAACGAGGGCATCGCGCCGCTGTACCTGCAGAACGGAGTCTACAAGATGGACGTGCTGATGGACCAACCTGGCGGCGCCACTTCGTCGGGGTCGGCTCCTGTTGCCGAGCTCTGTCCGTGGGCGCCGGCGGGCGCGGGCCCTCATTGGCAGGCAGCGGTCCCGCGGGAGGCGCGAGCGCCTCGGAGCCGCCGGAATCGCCGGCAGCGGGACCGCCCGTAAGACCACCAGCAGCAGCGCTAGGGAGTAGAGATCCCGCTCCCCAGCCAGCTGAAGTACGAGAAGGGATCGGAAACGACGAGGACTATGACGGCAATCCTCAGGGGGTTGCGCCGGCGAAAGTGCAAGGGCGAAGCGACTGCCTACTCGAGCTGAAGTTGACCAGCGCGAGGTTACAGGTCACGCTGTATTTCGAGCTCGGTGTGAAGTTTGTTGTGCAGCTCGAGGGCTTGGCCAACCTCATGAACTACAAGCTGAAGTTCGGGAAGGTGCAGATCTGGCTGTGGCCATTGACTTCGCGTTCATGGGCGAGGAGACCGGCGAGGGGGACGAGGGCCAGGAGGACAACTTCCCGATGCTGGTGGCCAGAGATTCTAAGACAAAATTGCCCTACTCGACAGCGATTCTGGGCAAGAAGGTCACCAACTTTATGATCAAGATTCCGATGAGCTTCATCCTGCATCTCGGCTACCGCAGGCTGATTTTCCAGAGCGACGGGGAGCCCGCGATCGCGGCGCTCAAGACGGCGGTCGCGGTGGCGACGCCGACGGTGGAATTCTTGCCTCGAGAACCGCCGGCAGGAGAGCGCCAGAGCAACGGAGGCATCGAGGTCACCGTGCGAGAGGTCAAGAGGCACGGCAGGGCGAACAGGTACGCACTGGAGGCCAAGCTCGGCAGGAAGGTGGACGATGACCACCCGATCTTGAAGTGGCTACCCCAGTACGCCGCGGCCTGCATTGGCCGGCACCGACGCGGAACCGACGGCCTCACTGGAGAACAACGGCGCTCAGGCCGCGATTGGAAGGAGCTGGAAGCAGAGTTTGGCGAGCGGGTGGTGTACAGGCCGCTCGCGCCAGGAGGTCGCAGGAGTACCATGGAGGAGCGCGTGAAGTCCGGGAACTTCCTGGGCTATTACATGATGCGGACGGGGGCCCTGCTCGTCATGATGGTTGACGGCGTGGAGAAGGCCCAAGGTTTCAAGAAACTGCCGAAGGAGCAAGCCTGGGACAGCAAGGACGGGGCAGCTCTTCGAGGAGTTCCCTGGGCGACTCGCCTGGAGGAGGAGGCGCCTTCTCTGGCGAGAGCGCCGGTCGTGGCTACCGTGCGGATGGAGCCACGAGCCCCGCGAGCGAGGTGCGTCCTACGCCGCGACATCGAGAAGTATGGTGCCACTGCGGGCTGTCCAGGATGTTTCGAGCTGACGCAGAAGGGCAGGATCACGAAATCCCATAGCGACGAGTGCCGCGACAGGATCGCAGAGCTAATGATGGGTAACGACGAAGATCGAGTACGAGTTACCGAACACCACTTTCGAGCCGGAGACCAAGCAGTACGCGGTCGAGGTGTTCGAGGTCGAGAAGCAGCTGGAGGAGACCAAGCTGCCCTACCGCCGCCCTCTGGAGACGGCGACCGAGCTCCTGCCCCAGAGCCGAGGGACACCGAGATGGCGGTGGTGCTGGCCGGAGGCAGCGGAAGCGAACCGAGCGCTGCCAGGATGCGCCGAGGAGACGCACCCGACCCTGGACGAGCTACCCGGGCACGAGGCGATGCGAGAGGAAGCTCAGCACCTGCAAGTGCTGAAGCTCGGCTCGCGCTCAAGCGAGCGGCGCCCCAGGAGGAGGCGCAGATGAACGTGGAGGACCTGGTCGACACAGCGATGTCCCAGGCAGCGTCATCAAGTTCAGCATCGGCATCCGTGTCGAGACCGAGCCAGGCTCCAGATGGATCGATGGGCGTCGACTTCCTGGAGCGGACCAACGGCTACGACAAAGGCCGCACGTTTATCATGACCTACGAGCTGGCGATGTTCGAGGTGCGGGCGAACGCCAACGTGAACGACGCAGAGCAGGCGGAGGAGATCGCGCCACTTCTTACCAAGATGTGCGCAGTGGACACTGCGGAGGTTTATTCGCCGCGAAGGTTTGCAGAGATGACTTTCAGGCACGGCCTCGCGCACGGCCTGGCAGTGGATGTCGAGACTGGTTGGGATCTGCGATTGCCCGAGCAACGAAAGGAGTGCAAGAAGCAGCTGAAGGACGAAAACCCGCTGCTGACGATCACCAGACCCCCGTGCACGTCACTCAGCAACTTGCGGACGCTCTCGGACTCAAAGCGAGACCCGAAGATCGTGGAGGCGGAGATCCTGGAAGGCGAGGCGCACCTCAACTTCAGCATGGAGATCTGCAAGGAGCGCTACAAGGCAGGGAAGCTATTTCTTCACGAAGCACCTTGGTCAGCGAGTAGCTGGCACCGCCCAAGCGTTCAGGAGGTCATGCAGTTGGCAGGCGTATCCTTAGTCCATGGACCTATGTGCCGCTGGCACATGCAGGCGACCGACTCTAACGGAAAGTTGGGCTTCGTTCGGAAGGAGACCGGGTGGCTCACTAACAGCGAGCTGCTCGCCGAGATCCTCAAAGGCTACTGCCGGCGCCCCCGGGGTCCGAACGGAGAACTCGCTCGCCATGTTCATCTGGTTGACGGACGCGCCAAACATGCACAATGATAGCCTCCGAGCTTGGTGGCAGCTGTTCTCAAAGGCCTACGAGAGGAGCTTCGACGACGAGAAGGGCTTAACCTACTTGCAGCTCTTTGTGGAGGACCACACCCACATGAAGAAGATACTGTGGTGTTCGCTGGGTACCAGGACGACTACTTCATCGACGATCTCACGGGTGAGATTTTGGACCCCGAGGGTGTGCGAGCCGCGAGGCAAGAAGAACTGGATTGGCGCCGCGGGAGGCAGGTATGGATGAAGGTACCTAGACGCGAGATGCTCGAGAAGGGCAAGAAGGCAGTGACCTTGAAATGGATCGACACGAACAAGGGCGACCGAACTCAACCACGGTATCGAAAGGGTATTAAGAAAGCTATGAGGTCCGAAGATCGACCAGATCAAGCTGAACTATTTTCGGCCATGCCACCGCTGGAAGCGTTCAGGGCGATGGTGGCCATCTTCGTCGGCCGCGTGAACGACGCCTACCACGACGGCGACACAGAGCAGATCATTTACAAGTTTTACGACATCTCGAGGGCGCACTTCTATGGAGATGTGAATCGCGAAGTGTATGTGGAGTTACCCGAGGAGGAGACCCACGACGATCCAGAACCCATGGTGGGCAGGCTACTCAAGACGATGCACGGCACAGTAGATGCAAGTCATGTGTGGCAAGACGACTACATCGGCCTGGCGAGCTCGCACGGCTTCAAGGAGGGCGTCTCGAACCCAGCGCTGCTGTACCACGCCGAGCGTCATATACAAGCGGAGGTCCACGGTGACGACTTTGGTGTGATGATGCGCAAGTCCCAAGAGGGGTGGTTCGATGACGTGCTTTCGCGCTACGACTTTAAGGTCACGGGTATTCTGAGCAGCAGGCCCCTGGAGGAACAGAGCGTGGTCTATCTCGACCGGGTGTCGATCTGGAACCCCTTCGAGCGTTCGGCCTACCTCGAAGCGGACGCCCGGCACGTGAAGATGGTGATCAGGGACCTGGGCTTGGAGAACGCGATGGAGGTGGCCACCCCGGCTGCGAAGAGGTCTGTCGCGGAGATCTTGAGTGGCAACCAGACCTCGCCGAAGCTGGACGACGAGAAGGTGAAGACCTACCGCAGCGTGACCATGCGGATGATGTGCCTGAGTCTGGACCGGCCCGACATCAGCTACAGCGCGAGCATGCAGGCTAGACACATGAAGGAGCCGAAGGAGACCCACGTGGAGGATCTGAAGCGCATTGGCCGCGACTTGAAGAAGTACCCCGCTGGAAGGTTGTTGTTCCCTGCTCAGAAGCTGCCTAGAAAGGTTTGTGTTTACTGCGACAGCGACTACGCGGGGGATCCTATTACGAGGCGTTCCCGAAGTGGAAGGGCCATTCTATGGGGGGGCGCATCTGCTGAAACATAGTAGTTCGGTCCAATCCACGGTGAGTTTGAGCAGTGGCGAGGCCGAGTACTATGCACTACTGCGTGGAGCCTGCCGCGGTTTTGGAGCACAGGCCACTTTGGCCGACCTTGGAGTTGAGGTGGACTACGAGATGGAGCTTTACATTTTCAGTGATAGCTCAGCCGCGAGAGGAATTGCAAGCCGACAGGGACTGGGAGCTGTTCGACACTTGGACGTTCGATTTCTATGGCTGCAGGAACGTATTCACAGGAGAAGGCTGTTGCTGAAGACGGTCGAGGGGCACTGGAACCCGGCGGACCTGTTCACGAAGGCCCTCGACCAACACGCGATGGAGCGGTTGATGAAGCTGATTTGTTTCACGATGAAGTTCGACGGTAGCGTGAGGCACCGTGCACTGTGATATTTGACGCCGGCTGTTTGCCGGCGCATGTCTCGTGAAAAATGATCGAGGCGCTGGTTCCGTTTTGGACTTTCGCCCTCCGCCTCCGCCCAGCCGCGGCGACGAAGGCCGAGGAGGGGCGTTCGGATATCTAGGGCCAGCGCCCTGGTTCGGGGATTTCCTGGAACTTAAGTGAGTTTCGGATTTGATCTAGAGGTTGAGTTTAAGAAGAGAGAAAGACCAGAGGTGATTCAGAGCTCTGTCTGTTATCCATCGTGGTTCAAAAAATAGAAAGAATGCTCCTTCCGCCAGTGCAGTCATTCTGCCTAGCCGCGGACACAACAATTGCGTGTGTGCGTGTGTGTGGTGTGTGCGTGTGTGCGCGTGTGCGTGTGCGTGTGCGTGTGCGTGTGCGTTCGCGTGTGCGTGTGCGTGTGTGCGTGTGTGTGTTTGTTTGTGTTTGTCTGTGTTTGTCTGTGTGTTTGTGTGTGTCTGTGTCTGTGTGTGTGTGTCTGTATCTGCGTCTGTGCGTATGTGCGTTCCCTTGAATTTCTGTATGTGCACTTGCATGTGCAGCAACGGCAACCGCACCCAGGTGGACCATACAACGGCCCGAGGGACCCCTGGGCGTGGACAGAGGATGACTGCAAGGGCTTCCTTACCAGCATATACGGCCCAACGATCCCGGACAACGGTATCCCCGAAGGACGGCCCTGGGGCGGAAGACGAGCCGCCTTGGCACACTTGGTAGCCCACCTTATCAGGCAGAAGGGGCGTTCACCAGAAAGCAGGAATGACTTCCTGGCTGAACAACGGACCGCCTTCCTGCAGGCTCCCCATCCCCATCTGTTTCGGGACCTGGGCAAAGACCCCAACAAACATGGACGGCATCGCCTCATCAGCTTCCTGGCCTCGCAGGGCATTCAGGACTTGCGGTCTCCTCCACTACAAGACTACATTCCAGGTGCCGCCGCCAACCCCATCACCAAGTCCCTCCACAACAGAGTCAGGACCGGCCCGCAGGCCGAGGGGCGCACCTCTGCCCGAACCCAGGAACCCCGACGTGACCAGACCCTGGAAGAGGCCAGCGTTTCAGCAGGAGGCTCTACAGCTGCAGGCCCGGGGGTTCGTGCCAGCAGCCTTGCAACTCTTGCCCCCCGCCCTACTGAAGTCGACTGCTCACCCACACCGTCGTCCCCGCGCGCAGTCTCTGAGGTCGAGATCGGTGACGCGCAGACCGAGGGCCAGAGGACCCACAAGCGCACCCCAGCAGCAAGCCCCGCCCTGACCATCACGCCCAGGCAGCGACCAACAGCCCCGATTCCGAGCGAGCCCATCAGCCAGCCTTCCAGCTGCCGCAGCACACTCAGGCTACAGAGGCCGAAAGTGCTGAGGAGCTGGATGCTAGCGCACCCAGCCGCAACGATTACCGCACCGAGTCAGTCTCCAGAATGGGCGCAGGAGACGAACCCGACGAAGGCCGAGCACGTAAGACACCCAGGACGTCAGAGCAAGGGCACGGTCGTCCGCAGCAGGCCGAGACGATACACGAAAACAAGGACCGACTATCGAGGAGAGAAGGCTCCTCATCTGCTGCGCGCCCGAACAGCGCCAACCCAGAAGCGCCGCCTGAGGCTTGTTTACATGATGTGGATGACCCGCTCCGATTGCCAGCATGAAGAGCGGGTTTCATGGGGAGGGGGCTCCCGCCATAGACGTCCTCGCAATTCAGTCACAAACGAGGGTCCCGCCTGAGGCGTCTTCAAAGTTCAGGCGTGAAAGGCCCAAAGGCGACGACAATTTAAGGATTTTGATGACCCGCTCCGATGGTGATGATGATGAGTGGGTTAGTGAGTGAGTGAGGGACTGAATGATGATGTGGGTGGGTTCCTGTTCCTGTTCCTGCCCGGGGTGCCCATAAAAAATCATGAGCCCCAGTCAGGATATGGGGAACAAAACCATATGGGAACTCGATCCAGCTGTAAAGCAAACTGACGAGGGATCGATCCAATTCTGATGGAAGCACATTAAGGTTCGATCCAGGTAGAGATTGGTTCTACGACGGCCCGAACCAGGCTCTCATAGGATCTCGCGATGGCTGCACCCAGATCTTCCAAAAAACAGTAGAGTTCGATCCATCTATAAAGTAATTTTACGAGGGCTCGATCCAGTTCGACGAGCGTCCTAATAGGATTCGATCCAGCCCTCACAGTACCCGACTAGGGTTCGATCAGCTCTAACGGAATCCTAAGTGTCATGGTCCGACCAAGCTTTAATAGGATCTTACGAGGGTTGGGGTCAGCTTTAAACGAATCTTATTCGGGCGCGATTAAGTCGAATCTCTACCACAGAATAACCCAGTCAGTTGATGTTTGTACATAAGTAACCCCGGATCGATAGTGAGGCCGATTATAGGTCGATCGTGAGACCGATCGTGAAGTCGATTCAGATAAATCGATCGTAAAATTGTTGTCTGAGATCGCTCGTGCGATTCATAGTGAGTTCGATCGTGAGATCGATTGTGCAAGCGATTTTGAGATCGATAGGAGGGGTATGAGATCGATGGTGAGACCAATCGATAACGAGATCGACCAATGAACCCATGACCCCGGAAACCGGGGATCTCCGCCGCCCGCCGAAATCGGCCCGGAACCAGCAATCGGGAACCAGGGAACCGGAACCGGGAACCCAGGAACCCGGCCGCCTATCGAAATCGGCCGCTAATTTTGGCCAAATTTTTGAACATCCGCTGGAAGCCTTTCAGTGCAAACACTGATTGTGGAATGCAGTCCGTCGAGGGTTCGAACCATCCTACTATGTCTAGAGATCTAGTAGGGGAGAATGCAGTTGCCATCGTATGCTCGTAGGGCCGGAGCCAGCTCTAATTGAGCCTCACGAGAGCAGGATCCATTTTTCAGTTGAATTCCACGAGGGTTCGGGTCAGCTATGGTAGTTAACATCCTATCAGCGTTCGGTCCTGTCATCGCATCCTACTGTGTTTCGATCCAGCTATAACGGGATCCTACCATGGCTCGGTCCATCTTTCATGGAATCCCATTAGGGCTGGATCCAGCTCGAGTAGAATCTTGTTAGGGGTCGATCCAGCTTTGATGGTATCCGAGAGGCTCGACCCAACCCGATAGGAATCTGCGCAGGGCTCGATCCAGCTTTAACAGAGTATGATTAGTACCCGATCCAGTTTTCAGGGTATCCGATTCAATTTCGATCCAGCTTTATCAGAACCTTGCTGAGGTTCGAATCAGCATTTCTTGAATCCCATTAAGGCTCCATCCAGCTCTAATCGTATCCGTTTGCGGCCCGACCCAGCTTCCATAGAATCCTCTTTGGGCCCGATCCAGCTTTAATGAAGATTTGCGAGGACTGGACCCCGACCCAGCTGTCTGATTGAATCTCACTAGGGCTCCATCCAGCAGCCCTACTCGATTCCGACTAGGGCTCGGCTCCGATGTAATAGAACCCTATACCAGGGCTCGATCCAGCTCATCGTCACCATCATCACCATCATCACCATCATCATCATCATCATCATCATCATCATCATCATCATCATCATCGTCATCATCATCATCATCATCATTATCATCGGCATCCTCATCATGATCCTCATTCTCACCATCGTCATCATCCCCGTCACCGCCACCATCACCATCGTCATGATCGTCGTCACCATCACCACCATGTTTATCATCCCCATCGTCGTCGTCCTCGTCGTCCGTCGACGTCATCGTCCTGGTCGTCCATGGTCGTCGTCCGTGTTTTTCCTCGCCGCCGTCGTCGTCACTGTCGTCGCCGTCACCGTCATCATCATCATCGTCATCGTCGCCGTCGTCGTTGCCGTCGTCGCCGCCGTTGTCTTCGTCGTCAGCGTCGTCGTCGATATCGTCGTTGATATCGTCGTCGTCGTGGTTGTCGTCGTCTGCGTCGTCGTCGTCGTGGGCGCCGGCGCTGGCGCCGTTTGTCACTTGCGATGAAAGGGGAGGGGGGGGGAGCGGGGGGGGAGGGGAGCTTGAACACTCCTCCATTGAGGCGCGGTCGGCTCCAATCCTTCCACCCTTGCAATTCGGGGGGGGAGGGCTGGTCCGAACCCCTCCGCCCCATTTCAAGCGTCCACAGAACGCGCTCGTTCGGAAGTTTTGATTGGCGTGTCGCGGGGCAGCACGCTAACCACTTCCAAGTGTTCAAGCGGCCAGGTCCCAAGCCTTTCACGCGCCATCCGCTTGCAGGGCATAGCGTGTCGCCAGGGCCTCCGCCGCGACACGCTGAGCAGAAGTTCTCGACCGTAGGAGAGGAACGCCAGCGATCCCGTGGCCCCCGTCCGGGAGGTGCGTCCAGGCATCGAATACCACGGCGACGGCGAGCCCGCCTTTTGGTGCCGAGGTCGTGCAGGGGTGCCAGCATCCCCCCAGGCGGGCAGCTCGATCCCCCACGAGCGCACGAGACACGGACAAGGAAGGCATATCGCAGGCGGCATGCTCGCGGCCAGGCTGGACGCCGTCGTGCTCCTCCTCCTCCTCCTCCTCCTCGTCCTCCTCCCCCTCCTCCTCCTCCTCCTCCTCCTCCTCCTCCTCCTCCGCCTCCTCCCCCTCCTCCTCCTCCTCCTCAAGAGGAAACGCGCATGAGCATCAGCTGTCGGAGGTCCTCGTGGACCTCCGAAAGTTTATGTGTGCCATGTTTCTTCTTCTTCTTCTTCTGTAGAGGAAGCTCGGCCGCGTGCGCAGTGGTGCACGCTGGCCCAGCCACTGCGGGCCCCGCCCGGAGCAGGCTCAGGGACGCCACCATCCTCCGCGCGGTCGCCCGCAGCTGGGTTGCCGGAATGGAAGCCGCACGTCTGTCGCAGAGTGGCCCCCAGCGCGGCGAATTCCAGTCTCGATTCCGGTAACCTCGACGGCGACGACGTGGGCAGGTCTTTCACTTCCAAGTTCATAGGCACGCGCGAATGGGCCAGGCGGCGAGTCGGTCTCGCCGGTCTGTTCCCCGACAGAAGCGACAGGTCGTAGCGATGCTTCCTGTGCCCTTCTCCCAGGGACGAACCCGCCTTTCTGGCCATCGACGGTGATACATGTTAGTATAAAAAGCACAATCGCACCTTGGAGTTCAAGCTGCGGAAAGCCCAACGAGTCCGATGGACGGCGACTGGAAAACGATTTATCGCAGACAGGGTCTCGAGCATCCTCATTCTGGACTGGATTCTCCATCGTCGAGCTTCTGGCGAATCTCTGCGATACGGTGGAACGCAGTTGGAACGGCAATGGCACCTCAATCCCCGATCCATAGCAACCCCAGCTATCCATGCCACTGCGATCCGTTACCACGGCTGGAGTCCCCGAGCGGTGTCTTGCACGGTTGTGTTACATCAGGTGCTATGTCAGGTTCGATGCTTGGAACGCCCGCGCACCCACCAATTCGGATGGACCAACTCGGACCCGATGATTATCACCTCGAAGCCAGGTGGTCTAGCCGACATCGCCTGGGGCGACCGCGATACCTTGCTGCAGGATATTCGCGGCAACAACATCGTCTTGCGCGAGATCCTCATACGGGTCTTCCTCCTTTACACCCGACGGCGTCATCGGCGGCGGCACCATGATCTTGGCCTCCTTGCGGACATGCAGCATCGCGCCTGCAGTGTTGTCTTGCTCAAAGTCAGCCCGCGGAGGCCTTCAACGGTTCCACCTTGGCTGACGGAAAGCCGAGGACTTCGCCGACATCGAGATCAGTTCGCCCCACTGCCTCATCATCTGGAGCGCCCACAACCGCGGCGCCACTGCCGCCCCCGCCAGGCAGACGATCGACGAGATGGCATCCGACGCTGGCTATTCCCGCGGGGCCCCGCAGGTGCGGACGCGCGCTGGCGCGGACGCGCTTCGTCGCGGGTGACTTGGCTGGTCGGAGGCATTCCCTCTTTGGAGCGAAAATGCTCTGCCAGGTTTCCAGGTCGCAACTCGGATCTTCAGTGGCCGCTCGGGGCGATTCGGGCATTCCGAATCGCTCTCGGCGAGGCGTGGCCGCTGGAAGGCACCCCGAGGCTGGAAACCCGCCGAGGACCCAGAAAAACGCCCGAAAACCTTGCACCTCGAACCTCGACCCCAGCCAGCGACTACCAGGTGCTGGACAGGCTGGCCGACTCTGGCGGGCCACCGCGAAAACCTCTCTGCCGAGCCGGCGGCAACCGGGCCCCCTCAGCGGACGACCCACGGCAAGTCCGCCTCGAAGAGTAATGAGTTGTCTCCCCCTCCTCCACATCCTGCCCCTGGGGAGGAGCGCAAACAACCAGGGCGGAAAGCAGATTCCTCTTCCTATATGTTTGCAAGCCGGGGTGGGGGGGGGGGGGGGGGCCCCCCCCCCCCCCACCCCACCCCACCCCAAAACCGGACCCTCAGGATCCAGGGTTTCCGGGCCCCCCGGACACCCTTGCCGCAGGTCCCCCGGCTCGTCCCGTTCCTCCCATGGCGCTCAACTGGTGATCAGAAACGCCGAAGAGATACCCCAGACAGCGCAAGAGCGCTCCAAGAAGGACCCAGATAGCCTCCAGAGGCCCCCAAGACGGCCCAGGAGGCCTTCAACAGAACTCCCAGAACGCAGAAATCGCTTCATTCCGTTCGGGAAACGTGCGTTTTCAGCATGTTCGCTGTTCGGGTTGTGAAAGTGTGCAAGAAAAACCACCAAAGAGCATCCGGAATCGCCCCAAGACGGCCGAAGAGACCCCCAAGAGAACCTCTAGACGGGCTGGATGGCCCTAAGACTGCCCAAAGAAACCCCGAATTAGCTAAAAAGAGGCCCTCACAAGGCCCCCAAGAGAAGCCAAATAAGGCCATGGGAGGCTCCCAAAAAAGCCATGTGAGGCCACCCAGAGGGCCCAACCTCCCCAACACATCCCAAATGGCCCCAGGACCGCTCGAGAGGGCTCCGAGCCGGCCCACCAGGACTCCAACAAGGCCCACACGGCGTTTTCCACCAAACTGACTCGAATCCCTGGTTCGCAACCACATTTTCCGGAAATCTGTTGCGAACCCGGGACTCGGTACATCCCCCAAGAATTGCGTACGTTCGCGTGTACCGTTGCGACCCGCTGCAACGTGACATCCTTGGCTTGGCATTGCTTTGTGCTTTGCTGCGTTGCTTGACATTGCGTCGGCTCGCTTGGCATTCATTTGCATGGCTTGCCATTCCTTCGCATTGCGCACTGGGGCACCTGAGCCACGAGCGGGCCACTGTGCGGGACTACGTCATTCATTGCCAGACGTGTCTGCAAGCGTGTACGTACACATGAAGCCGTAACCAACTGCTCCGGATATTAACCCCTGGGGATAACCGGATAATAAGATTCGGGGTCCAGGGGGATGAGGATTCTGTCCCTGGGGATCGCAGCATGATGATGAAGATGATGACGATGGTGATACTACAAGTAACCTTGGATGCTGTATAGAAATCCTTAAGAATTCCGTGGGATTCCTTAGGACATCCATAAGTTTTTTCGGTAATCCAGAGGATTCTTTAGACAATCTATAGGTTTCTCCAGGAATCTGTAGATTCCTTAGGAAGTCTATAGGATTCCTTATAGGAATTCTTCAGGATTCCTGAGGGAGTCCATCGGATTCCTTGGGAAATCCATACGAGGAGGAGGAGGAGGGGGAGGAGGAGGAGGACGAGGAGCCCCAGTCTCCCCCAAAAAACTTCGATTCGGGACCTTAGGTTGTTAGTTTGTAAATCTCAGTTCTTTCTAACCGTTTTTTTTTTCAACGGCACACGTGTAGGAAAGACTTCATGGCGGCCCTATTGCGGCGAACAAAAATAACTGGATCAACAAGTTAGGGGCGGGAGCGCAAGGAGGAGGAGGAGGAATCATCCACAGGATCATGGGATCCCTTAGAATCCTCAAGAATCCTTAGGACATCCATCGGATTCCTTGGGACACCCACCAGATCCCTTAGGACATTTTCGGAATCCTTATAGGAAGCCTTGTTACTCAACATAAGAAGAGAGCAATTTCGATTCGCAACTTCCCCAGCGACTATCAAGTCCGGCCTTGCCGCCCCTCTTCCCCGACCAAATCTATATTAGCCGGGGATAAGTATGGCTCAAGAGACAATTGGGGGGGTCCAATGATTATCCGGGGAAGCCGGTTAGCGTTAGGTTTGCGTTTTTCGGCGCCGGCATGCGCCGCACCTTTCATGTCTGGATTCAGTTGCTCTGATTGTGGCCAAGCTCTGCCTGCAGCTGCACTTTCCAGAACACAACTGCAGCAGTCCAATCGGGCCTGCATGTCCTGTGCGAGCCAGCGGGAGGCACAATCGCGGTCGGCCCTCAAACAAGATCTCTTGCAATGCGCACGTTGCGAGGAGCTTCGCGAACGAAGTCACTTCAGCCATGGCCAGCTGCACCGATCCTCTCGGACCTGCAAGTCCTGTGCCACTCGGCGGGTGGGCGGCCGCCCCAAGCAAGACCGCTCTTGCACGCGCTGCGGAGAGCTCCGAGAGAAGACCACTTCGGCGCCGGGCAATTCAAAACACGCAACACGACGCGGGCTTGCAGCGCGTGTGCCACGCCCAGTGCAAACTGCTCCACGCCCCCAGGCTACCAACCCCTATCGCTAGGGCCCGGGGGCTGCATCTGTAGTCACTGCGGCGTCGCCCGGTTCTCCACAACATACGTGGGATTATGTTGTCAGTTCGGTAAGCACGCGCTCAATTTCACGTGGTATTTCCCGGAGCCCGGGCCAGCATTTCTCCATCTCTACCGACGCGAAGGTTTCAACGCCCACGCCCAGGCGTACAACAACCGTTTCGGATTCGCCGTGCATGACATTCAGCCCAGTACTTCGAAGCGGGAAACACGTTTCTCCCCGCACATGCCGTCACTCATGAGAATCCACGGGACGATGTACCGGAAAACGTGGACCGCCAAGGAACCCAAATCAATTCGGTACATTTTTGTCGACCCGCAGCTCCAGTCGCACACGGCTGCCCGTTTGCAAGTCAATCCACGAATTGTCCGTGCCATGGAACGACAGAGATCTGAAGCTCGACAGGGGCGAAGGCACGCAGGAAGTTGTTGCTATAGTTGATCGACTCCGCTGGTGGCGTTCGCGCGTATCCTCGATCAGTGTTCTTCCGCCTTCACAAGTCCGAGCTGCACGGTTCCATCCCTCCACTCAGTGAGCTCGACGAACTTGTTTCCGACCCTCTTAGGGGCCAATTCTCCAAGGCCATTCGGGCTGGCCCGAACGACCAACATATGCAAATATTCAAGGACCAAGGTGCATGGCGCGAAGCGCTAACGTAGCCTTGTATGTTTATCTACACATACATACATATGTATATAATTCCGGCCCAAGGGGAGGAGAAGGAGGAGGAGGAGGAGGACGACGAAAACGATGACGAGGAGCAGCCAGAAGAGAAGGAGGAACAGGAGGAAGAGGAGGAGGGAAAGGAGGAGGAAGAGGAGGAGGAGGAGGAGGACGATGAGAAGAAACTCCCCGCCTCCTGTTTCCCCTGCGCCCTGTATCTTCCTCCCCTCGGGTTGGGCTCTCTCTGCTGGCAGCTCGCCAATTTCCCGCGAACGCCCCAGCGCCAGGCCTCCATGGAGAGGAGGGAGGAGCTCGCGCCCCAGCGCCTCCCGCCCCAGGGGCGGAAAGAGGGAGAGGAAACGGAGGACAACCAGGAAAGGCGGGAGGAGGAGGAGGAGGAGAAGGAGGAGGATGAGGAGGAGGAGGAAGAGGAGGAGGGGAGCGGGGAAGCCGGGGAGGCGCCCCTGGGGAGATTGTCGGGGCTTTTCCATGGATGCCAGCGGGTTTCCAGCCTCGGGGTGTTCTCCAGCAGGTGCGCCTCGCCGGAAGCGTTCCAGGGGTGCCCGAACGGCCGCAGGGAGCCGAGCTATGACCCGAAAACCACGGCGCGCCAGATCAGGAGGAGGGGACCGGGGAGGCCGGGGAGAGGGAGGGGAGCAGGAGGAGGAACGTCTGGGCTGGACTGTCAAGGCACGGGCGGGCCCCTTCACCTTGAAGTGCTCCAGTGGAGGTGTTGTGGACGAGCGGGCGAACCTGCCTCCTGACTCACAGTGGGGGTCAGGCAGAAAGGGCAGAAGGAGCGGGAGGGCCTGAAGCGGGAAGGGGCGGGAGGAGGGAGATGAGTCCCTCCCTCCTCTTGCGCCTCGGGCCCACGCAGTCTGGTAGATCTCGCTCGCAGGAGCCTGGGAGCTGCATGCCCTCGCAGCCGCAGCAGCCAGATCCATGCGGGCATTAGGTCACAGAGCCGTGTGTTCGAGGGGCAACCCTCTCCTGTCAACCAGAGAGGAGGCACGAACCACCGCCACACAGAATCCATCGGTAGGGGCCGACCCATGGGTGGTGACACGCCCGAGCGTCTCCCAGCAAAGGGCGACGCTCTGGCGTGCCACCGCCCAGGGGAAGGTCCCCCCCGATGGTTTCTCGGTGGCGGTGATCCATGTGCTCGGCACCGCTTGGACGTATGCATCTTTTCTCGGTGAGTACCATCGAGGAGCATCTTGGATCATCGTGCGAAAAATCAACGCACGATGCCGAACCATGCAATGGGAATGGACGTCCGGGCGATGTCAAGCGCGTCCCCTCTTAATCAATCGGCGTCGCGCTCGAGATTCTCCTAGCGAGCCTCCTCTGAGGCGTCTTCCCTGCCACCCTCCGCTCTGGAACGCCTCCCTGCCTGCCGAACCTCCCGTGCGCTCCCTTGTCCTGCCCGGCCTGCAGCAGGACAGCCCGCCCCATGCCCTGATCCGCACGGCGTCCTTCCAGGGAGTTTGCCGCTACCTGCAAGACCACCCTGTGGGCGATGATGGAGTTGGGTGGATTGTCGGTCTTTGCGATGTGTTCGCTTCGAATTGGCCGATTATGTATATATATGTATATATATACATCTACATGTGTATGCAGACACATATGTAGATGTTTAACTATGTATGTGTAGATATACATATATGTATAAATAAGTATATGTGTATATATATATATATAGATGAATTTGTACATCTAAGTCTGTCGATACTTAAGTGTACACACATTTGCGTGCGTCTACCAACATCATTCAGCTTGGGCGCTGGCCGACATTCTGATCGGACGAGATCACACAGGGGGATGCCGTGGTTGGCGTTCAGGAGGATCGCGCCGATGTTGGCCAGATGTGGGGTTCCGCAGGGAGCCAGAACCCTGGTGCTCTCCACCGTCGCCTCTGCGAGCGACGCCAACGTCTGGAATTTAGGCCCGCGCTCATCTATACGGTCAGGAACTTAGCTGCAGTGATACGCCCGTTTTGATTGAAATTCAACGCGTGCCGTTCTCAAAGCGTCTGTTTTAACACGTTGCGTGCTGGCTCAGGGTACCCCCCCTCCCCCACTTGCCGGGCTCCGCCCGCACCGCGGCTGCTGGCCCCACCTCTGAGTGCATCGCGATGCCGCCCCGCGATAGCTGCCAGGGGCTGCCCGCCCGGCCGCCCCCGCGCCCGGCTCCCCCCTTCCGCGGCCGGCCCATCTCCTCCTCCCCCCCCCCTCCTTCTGCATGCGGGTTGATTCGCGACTCCGTGTCCCGGTCTCGCTCGGACTCGCGAGCGGATTGCTTCTGCCGCGCCGCGACGCAGAAGTGTTGGCTCAGCCTGGTGGCCCACGTTTCGGCGAACGTATCGCGCAAAACGTACGTCTTTGGGATACGTTCGGGGCTCCGTGTCAACACGCTACGGGTTGCGTGTTGCGTATCGGGGCAGCTAAGGTCAGGAACGTTGGCTTAGCGCGTCGCTCCGCCGGTTTTTGGCCCACCACGTTTCGGCGCGACACGCTTTCCACGTCCCAATCCCCAGGCGTCATCGTCCCCAGTTTTCCCCAGCCTCCCGCCCGCGGAGCCGAGCGACACGCTGGCCGCATGCAGGGCATAGACTGTCGCCGGGGCCGCCGCCGCGAAACGCTAAGAACAAGTTCCCGACCGCATTCAGGAGAGGAAAAAGCACACAGACACGATTAATTCTCGATTCCGTTGGAAAATATGGGAAAATATGGGAAGCGGGGGGAAGACAGAAACCCAGAAAATATATGAGAATATGGGGAATCTGGTCATTTGTGTCTATTTATTTGTGCGTCCCAGTTCCACTTCACGCATGTTTCTCCAGGAGCACACCACGCTGTCGGGTCCCGACCCCCCCCCTGTCGGGGGCGACGGCGGGGGCGAATATCTCAGGGGCGGGCATTACACGCATTCGTTCGGGAGCCTCGCCGAAGGCATGGGCCATCGGCGCCCTTGGACAGTTGTTACATTCAGTCTCTCCCCTGGGCTGTTCGCCCCCATCGTCGCTGCCCCGCATCGGGGTGGTGCGAGTTCTTGCTTCATGCCTCGCCACGCCGCCCTGCCGAGGGCAGAGTACAGCGGGATACGCCCGAAGTACACCTTCGGCGGTCGGGTGACATTCTGCCGCCTGGCTGGCCACGCAGAATACATTGCACATGCGTGAACTTGCGGAGCTCCGCGCGTTTCGTTTGGACCTGCGCCAGGCCCCCTGGCGGCGCCTCCATGGCCGTGGTCTGGCCTCGGGAGCCCCATTCCTGACCAAGTCTTCGCCGATACCGATGCCGCTGCCGCTCCCCGGGAGGGCCCAACTCGGGTGAGGGCAGGGTACAGATGCCGCAGCTCTTCCTGGACAGCCCTCGTGGCCATGGCTGGATTATCGTCGAACGTCTGACCTGAATGCACCCCAAAAGAGGCTTGGGGATGCATTCGCTGCAAAAAGAGACGCTGGGCGCGTTGTTGTCCGCATTGTCAAATTGTCGCTATTGGCTCGGCAGAGACGTGGTAGAATTGGCGCCACCGAAATTCGGTATCAGGCAAGCGGAAATGTGACACCTGAACATGTGGTAATAACGCAACGGCATCGGAAGAGCAAACGAAATACAACAACAACCACCACAACAACAACAACAACAACAACCACAACCACAACCACAACCACAACAACAACAGCAACAACAACAACAACAACAACAACAACAACAACAACAATAAGCATCTGAGCCACGGGCCGACCCCCAGGCCAGAGAACGTGACAAATGCTGCGTCCAAGACATATGAATAGACAGCGACCCACGTTTCCAGTTTTTCCCAACCATATTGTGGTGTTGGGCCCTCGTTTTGAAGAGACGGTTCCGCGTTCCTCCTCCTCCTCCTCCTCCTCCTCCTGCTGCTGCTGCTGCTCCTCCTCCTCCTCCTCCTCCTCCTCCTCCTCACTCTCCCCCTCCTCCTGTCCCCCCCCTACGTTGGCACACCCCGCACACGTTTCGTGGCCCCATAGGGAGCTCCACCGAAAACCCCAGTGGGGGTGCCCGCATGGGGTCCCCCCGCCCAGTGCAGCGCTTCGTGGCCCCATAGGGAGCCGCACCGAAGGCCCCAGTGGGGGTGCCCGCATACGGTCCCCCCACCCACTGCAGCGCTTCACGACCCCATAGGGGGCTCCACGGAAGGCCCTAGGGGGGGGTGCCCGCACGCGGTCCCCCCACCCACTGCAGCGTTTCGTGGCCCTACAGGGAGCCTCACCGAAGGCCCTAGTGGGGGTGCCCGCATGCGATCCCCCCCCCCCGCCCAGTGCAGCGCTTCGTGGCCCCACAGTGAGCTCCACCAAGGCCCTAGTGGGGGTGCCCGCATGCGGTCCCCCCACCCAGTGCAACGCTTCGTGGCCGCATTGGGAGCTCCACTGAAGGCCCCTATGGCGGTGCCCTACCCAGTACAGCGTTTCGTGGCACTATAAGGGAGCTCCACCGAAGGCTCCAGTGGGAGGGGCCGCATGCGTGTTCTCCATCCAGTACACCGTCTCGTGGCCCCATAGGGAGCTCCACCGACGGCAACAGTGCCACCGCCCGCATGCGGTCCCCCCCGCCCAGTGCAACGCTTCGTGGCCCCATTGGGAGCTCCACCGACGGCCCCAGTGCTACCGCCCGCATACGTTCCCCCCTACCCATTGCAGCGCTTCGTGGCCCCATAGGGAGCTCCACTCACAAGCGCGGTATTCACAACTGCATATGGTCGGGTCCTTCGCCATGATAATTTTGACATCTGAACCGGGGGGGCAGCGGAGTCGGTGTCTTTTCTTCCCTCGGAATCCGTCATGAGTAGATTACCCACATGGTCCGCGCTGTGCTACTGGAGGCTGTGTTCCTCGATCGTGTCCTACACGCCTCCATGCGCGGCCTCGGCCAGGCGGGTAGGCACCAAGCGTGTCGCACACCCCCGCCGTAGGACGTCTCGGAGGCACAGGTCGGCGAGGTGAGGAAGCAGGTCGACGACGTCACCCAGAAGTGCGCTGGGACCTTGCGCCAAAGGGTGGGCGAGGGCGCGAGGAAGCAACAGAGGGGCCAGGAGAGGAGGCAAGAGGAGGGAGGAGAGAGGACGAAGGGGTGGGCAAGGCAGATGAGAAGGCGGGAACACGGCAAAGGCAGGGAGGGAGGCCAAGTAGGAAGAGCGAAGCAGGAGGGAGGTGGGGAACGGTCGGAGGTGAGGCGGGGTGAGGCGGAACCGGGACGAGGAGAGCATGGAGAGCGACCTGCAGAGACAAGAGACAGCAAGATCGGGAGGAAGAGCCTGAGGGGGAGGGGCACGCGGCCCACGCAGCCCTCCGGAAGGCCTCATGCCATGCCGTTTCTGTTCGCCTTCTCCCTCCTGGGGAGGGGCGCGGGACCGGAACGTCCTAGGTCTGAGAATGGCCTCTGAGGAGGGTCCCCGCTGGCAGCTGGGAGGAGCGCGAGGCAGCTTCCGCGCAGCAGGCAGAGGAGAAGGAGGGCACGGCATCTCGGCGCCCGCGCTGGCGCAGTGATGAGCCCAGCGCGGGCGTTCAAGGTGGGATGCCGCCAGTGGCCCAGGATCGGCCGATATCCAGCGGCCTGCGATAGCACAGGGACGCGATCGCGATCGCTCAAGTCCGTATCGTTTAGCCGAGCCCTGTCCCCCATCCCCATCTCCATCCTGATCCCGGTCCCCACCATCACACCACCCAGGCTGGGGATATGCCCCCAGAAGCCCGAAGGGAACAGCCTGTACCCAGTGAGTTGGCCAGTGGGGCCCAGGCCACGCCCGTGGGGATAGGGATCAAGTACACGATGCTCATCAAGGCTTGACGATCCACGCGGTGTGAGAAAAAACCGCGAGGGCGTCATCGTCGACGTGGGCCCGCCGTGCTTTTCCGCACACCAGCACGTTTCTGTTCCGCCCGAGGTAAGCGCCGTCTTTGGTCCAGGGTGCGCGCCGCGCACTGCTCGGACGAGGGGAAGCCTGCACTCGCAGCGCCGTCGACGTCCGCGAGGGCACTCCCACAAGTTCTCACAGGAGGGAAAACAACACACAGAAACAAACAATCGTCGACTCCCTGGATGGGACGAGGAGGGGAAGAATCCTGGGAGTTGTGTCGATTCAATTCGTGTGCCCCTGGGCCCCTTCAAAGTTCTCCTCCTGCGGTATGCGGGCTCTGTCTGTCGGTGCCACGAGGCCCTCGCCACGCTCTCCCTCCCCGGCCCTCGAAAGGGGGGTAGGGGGAATTGGCGATTACTGTGGCCGAAGGCCGATAAGAGCGGGAGAGAGGAGGGGCGTGACAGCACGCAAGGACGACGGAGGGCTGCGACTGAACGATCCGGGAGATGCGAGGCGAGGGAGGTGGGGCACCGTGTGCAGGAAGGCACGGGTACCAGAGGGTGCAGGCGCGCAGGGCGCGGAGAGAGGGGGGAGGGTGCTCTCTGGAGCGGGAGGGGGGAGGTGTGCAGCCGGCAGTCGTCTGGCGATGGGTTTCCAACATTCCCACCTCCTTGGCATCGTTCCGACGTGTGCACGTTTCCCCGGTGAGGACCCTCGGAGAGAATTTTGGAGCATCGTGCGAAACCAAAAACACGCACGAACTCGACGAATGCGCGTGGAATGGACGTCCGAGCGATGGCGAGCTCAGAAGGAACCCAGGGGGCACTCGGAAAACAGGCACTCCGCGAGGGGCTCTGGACTTCCAGAACCCGCGGGCCTGCGGCCGGCGAGTTGTGGAAGCCCACGAACCCCCGAGCCGGGCGCAGGCTGCAGGACATGTTGCGTGCAAGTGCAGGCGTGTGGCGGCGATTGGAGATGCGCGAGACGCATACTCATTGTTCATTTCTGTTTCTTCGAGAGTTCTTTGATTCTTTTGGGGGCCAAGATCCTTTCATTTCTAATTGTTCCTGGGCCTCTTCCTGGCCACTAGGGGGCCAGGGACAATTAGAAATGCGCACAATTTGAAATGAGCACGATTAGAAATGAACGACGTGTACTGCGTAGCAGGAGGGACTCGCCTGCAACGATGCGTCAGAGTTGGGTCCAGCTCAGGGACTCGGTCCTCCCGCGCCTGAGTAAGGCAGCGCACAACAGGCTGGAGAGGGCGGGGTAAATGTTTGGGCGGCCCGTGGCCCGAGGCGGGGGGCCTCCGGAGACCCAACCCAAGGAGAAAAGTGGCCAGCTCGAGGCTGATCCGGCCGCGGCGACGAAGGTCCGTCTCCAGAAGGCCCAGGCAGGGCGAAGCCACGAGGAGGAGGAGGAGGAGGAGGAGGGGGGAGGAGTGGGCAGCAGGAGGAGGGAAGAAAGCGGGCCAGGAAAGGGGATAACAAGCCAGAGACCTCCCAGCTCGATGTTCGAGGGTCGGAGGGAAAACTCCTCCCCTCCCCCTTCTCCTCCTCCTCCTCCTCCTCCTCCTCCTCCTTAACCTCCTCCTCCTCGTCCTTCTCCTCATCCTCCTCCTGCTCATCTTTTTGATAATCCTCATCATCATCGTTACCAGCATCAGCATCATCGTCACCGTCACTTTGGCAAGGTTGTAAGACCACTCGCGCTTCGCAACATTTGAACAACTTGTCTCCCATTCGCCCATGACTGCGCTGCACTTGCTCGCCTACGAGGTACATGGTAATTTGCTTCGGCGTGCCTCAGACACCTTGGACTCTCACGTTGAAGGTCTCGCGCAAGCTGCTCGTCGCCTGCGGCGTTCAGGACGGCTTCCGGACGTCTTCACCCAGAAGTGGATAGTGTTGGACAACACGAACAACACGGTGCGCCATATCATTGATGCTTCATGCTCTGTTTTCTTCGACGCCGTGTCCGAGGACACCCAAACACGTGCTCACCAG
Organism: Prorocentrum cordatum; assembly: GCA_963575745.1. Classification (NCBI taxonomy): domain Eukaryota; class Dinophyceae; order Prorocentrales; family Prorocentraceae; genus Prorocentrum; species Prorocentrum cordatum. Next base: position 33,937 of record CAUYUJ010017023.1, on the reverse strand, counting down.
CAACGCTTTTATGTGGAACAGTCTCCGTGTGTTCCGAGGGGTCGGACCTCTGTGGGGATCGGATGCGCGGGGGGAAGGTGGCACCCATCAGCGCCCGCGGGATGGCCAGCGGGCCAGCGCTCCGGCCAAGACGCCGAGGCCACACTCCAGCAGGCATAGATCGCATGATGGCGCATCGCACGTCAAACATGCGCCCTTTTTCGAATGAGAATCTCGGAGACGAATGGGAAACATCATCCCACATGAGCAACACGTTTGTGTTGCATTCTGCTTCAGGCTGACCATCGATTTCAATCTTCTCGCTCTGTGTAGTTTGCGTGCTCGTGGAATCTGCCTGCGCTGCCAAAGATGGGCCTTCCCACCAACTGTGGTTGTCTTGGGTTGGAGTGAGGGCTCCTGGTCCAGTTGAGGCGCTGTTTGACAAATTCGACCGCCCATGGGCGTCGGGACCATCAGCGATATCAACAACATGCTCACTAGCATCGTCATCATCATCACTATCATCAACAGCAGCATCAGACTCATCGCCATCATCAGCGCCATCATTGCCACCAGTGTCAGCATCGACGTCTTCACCATTTTCAGCACCATCAACATCAACATCGCCATCAACAACATCATGGTCGTTATCATTTTCATATTTCCAGCATCGATATCGTAGCCTACGTCATCAGCACCATTCGTATCACTACCACCATCATCACCGTCATCAGCAGCATCATCATTTTCACCGTCACCCTCATCACCATCAGCATCGTCATCACCAACTCCATTACCATCGGCATCATCGTCAGATCACCATCACCACCATCACTTGCAGCAGCGTCATCACCATCGTCATCATCATAGTCAACATCCGAATGTTCGTCATCACCAATACCAGCAAACATCGCAACACCACCACCACAACCATATCCATTATCATCAGCAGCAACATATCCACCAGCATCTGCATGATCAAAACTTTGGTCACGATCATGATAATATGCATTCCTCTCCTTCTCCCTCTTCATCCTGCTCTTTGTCGTGCTCCTTATCATTATGTACCCTCCTCCTCATCGTTATCGTCACGTTTCTCCCTTTTCTCTTCTCCTCCTCCACCTTTTCTTCTTCGTCCTCCACCTCCTCGTCATTATCCGCAGCAGCGGCATCATCACCATCATTATCAAGAACAGCATTACCATTTGTTTATCCTCCTTCCCCTCCTCCCCCTCCCCCTCCTCCTTCTCATCCTCCTTTTCTTTCGCCTCCTTTCTGCTCCTCTCTCCTCCTCCGCCATCCTGCTCCTCATCCTCGTTCTCCTCCTCCTTCCTCCTCCTTCGACGTGTTGGCGGCCTTCCCGTCTCTGGCGCGGCCGTGGCTTTTCGCAGCCATCGAACAGCTCGGCATCCATTTCGACATACATCAACTTGATCACTGCCCTGCACAACGAGAAGCACTGCCGGACCCGTTTGGGCGCCAAGTTTTGCTACCTCTGTCAGGTGCTGACGGGGGTCAGTGCACAGTCAGTCAAGGCTGCCCGCTTTCGGGCACGATTTGGGCCTTCTTTACCGCCCCACTTTGTCGAGGCCATGCAAGGAGCTCTCGGCCTGTCCTCGCGATCCCTGCTGGCTTGCCCGCGACGCGAGGAGTTGCTGGTTAGGTTGGGCCGCGAAGCAGAGCTCGGACTTCGCGCTGACGATCTCGGGGTGGTGCCCTGGGACTTGACATCTATTCGCCCTCTCACCATTCACCTTGGTGCCATGAGCCGGTTGGCTGGCTTCGCCCTGCAGCCGAAGAAATGCGCGTTGGTCCCGCTATGGTTGTCGACGTCCCAGCTTGCTCATGCCCGAGACTCGATCCGAGCAGCTCTGAATTGATCCCGGGAATGAAGGATTTTGCGATCGAGTCCGCGGCGACGTACTTTGGCTTTGTCATCCTTGAACCAGGTGCGACCCTCGGGGGCTCTTGGCTCGGGGCCTCGAACAACTATCGATCCCGGGTGGCCATCCTCAGGAAAACTCCCGCGACCACCCTCGAAGTGATCAATCTCTACAAATCTTCTGCAATCACAGTGATGTCGTACCTGTCTGAACTCCTCCTGCTTCCAGGAACCTTGCTCACGGCGGAGGTCGACGTCTTGCACGGTATTTTGAAGGCGCCTCCGAAGTCGTTCAGCTTCTCCGATCTTTTCAGAATGCGCGCGTGGTCCTCGTCTCCGATTCTGTTTCCGCTGTTACCTTCGGCCTGGGCCCTAGCCTGGCCCACGGGAAACACGACGCTCAAGGGCTGGAGGGAGTTCGCGGAAGCTTGGAAAAAAAATGCGTTTTCGACGACATCGCGCCGGCGCTGGCCATCGCAGGTGGCTGGGTTTCTTCCTGTCGGGCTGTGCCCCAACCCATGGTGCGATATCTCATCGCCGTCGAGTCCGGGACGGTGTCGGAACCTAGCGAACGGCTCCAACGCACGAGGCAAGGAGCCATGTGGCTGGCCAGCCGCGCGGTCAAGACATACCTGCGGGTAGCTGCCCACCGTGACCGGCACCCCCACCTTCAACGTGTTTACCGGGAGGCGGCCTCGGCCGCCCTCTAACCCAGAGATGTTCCACGTCACGATCGCCAAGAAAATCAAGACTTGGTGGCCTCAATTCGCACTGCCGCCAGATCTCTCGGGCCGGTGGCGGCGCCTTCGACACCAGCTCTCGGTTGCTACCCCTGGTGCGCTGTGGGCGAACTACCGCGCGCTGGCAGGGGCCTGGCCTACGTCCTTCCGGATGCACGTCGGCATCCGCAATTTGTCCTGCCGGTTCGGTTGCGAAGGCTGCAACGACGAGATCGCTCGCTACCTGACCTGTCGCGGAGCCTGGTGGGCGGTCTGCCAGGCGACGTGGTCATTGGCGCACTCGTGTGTGCTACAAGGATTTGGCCTCGGCGAAGAACCAGCATACCAAGACGCTGAGGATGTGGAGAACGGATGTCGAGAACAACCTGCCGCAGATTGTAGCACGGTTGGCACGCCTCTACCACATTCACAACATTATTCGCCACCGTCTGGGTGCACACGTCCAACCGCCGCTGGACGCGGCAGTCGCAGCTGCGAGGGTCGCGTTACACCGGGCACAGGTTCCACCGTCGACAACTCCAAGAACCGAGACTTCCCTTTGAATGCAGGGCTTGCTTGAGGCGCAAAACAAATGAAGTAGGTTTAGAGTAGCTCCTGAAGTAGGTCGGCGAAGTAGGTCTGCAGCGCGCCTGGCAACAGTGGTCGGCGCAGGTAACTCGAAGGGAAAGGATGGCGAAACCGATTGCCGCGAGAAACTTTCAGGGGAAAGGAATGCGACATTCATGTGCAAAAGTAGCTTTCCAGGAAAGGTTGTCGGGAACACAATATCAAAAGTAACTTGTCGGGATCGGGTCAGTAATGATATTTTCCAAACAAGCTTCTCGGGGAAATGCTGGAATGCCGCCGGCAAGGCGCGGCTTCTGCTAGCAAGCCAGCCGAGTAATTCGTGAAGTGCGCTGTCTTGGGTTCTTCTGGACTCCTTCGGGGCTTATCTTCAGGCTTCCAAAGTCTTCGGAAGCGCATGGACCAAAAGGCCCAATTCATTCGTGTCTCGTACGATTTGGAAAGATTTCGGCTTCTCGGGGGTGTTATTGGGTGGCTCCGCGGCCGCTTGGGGCGGTCTCGGAGCGGTATTTGGGTTTCTTGGAGCATGCGGGAAACAATGTTGATCCATCTTGGGCTATCTTGAACCATCTGTGAGACCGCGTTGCATTCTGCGAGGTCATGCCGGCTCTATCTTTGACCGTCCCGGGCGCTCCACCGATCCGCCGCCCCCCATTGCAGGCCCCGGAAGGAGGGGGGGGGAGGGGCGCATCCATCCCCGAAGGGAAGACTGGGGGTTGTTGGAACAGGAAGCGCTCTAAACCACCTCCGTCCTGAGATCTGGGGGCATTGCGTTTCCCCCTTGGTCTGACCACAGCGGGAAGTGGGGCATGGAGGGCGGGGCGAGGGCCGCGGGCCCGAGCAAGGGGGAGGGGGGGGGGGCGAGAGGGAGGACCAGGAAGGTTAAGAAGGTCAGAAACGGGAGGGTGGGGGGCTCCAGAAGGCGGGTAGGGGGGAGGTGGCGTTTCCGGGGGGAGGAGGTGGAGGGAGGCTGGAATAATGAGGGCGCGTGGAAGAGGAGAGGAGGTGGAGAGAGGTGGGAGGAGGAAAGAGAAACGGAAGGGGAGTGGCGCCTCCGTCGGGCCGGGCCCGGAGGGGCCCCGGGGGGCGGGGGGCGGCCGCATCAGGTTTGGTTTCTGAAGAACCTAGGGCGCCAGGCGGCGGCCCCCTGCCCGCCAGCGGGGGGGCTGCCAAAAGGCCCTGTCCTGTCGCGGTACGTTCGCTTGTCGCCCGACAGCGAAATCGCGCTCGATCCTCGACCCTCGGGGGGGGGGGGAGACCGCCCCCTTTGGGGGGCTCCCGCCTGTCGGGGGCAACCTACAAGTGTTTTGGGTTTGCTCACCTTCTGGGGGTACTTCGCAGATTCCTTTTTTGGCGCGCCGCCCCCGGGGGCGACTTCTGGGAAAGGCTCGGGCAAGCGTGTGCTGATGTTTCAAGGAACCGCGCCCCCAAAGTAGGTCGGAAAGTAGGTTTGCAGAATTTGTTTTTGCAAAGTAGGTTCCAAAGAAGGTTTCCGGATTCCAAAAGTAGGTTTTCGGTAGCGCAAAGTAGGTTTCGGAGGCTTCAAAATAGGTTTTAGGAGCCTCAAAGTAGGTTTCGGAGGCCTCAAAGTAGGTTTCAAACCTACTTCAAACCTACTTCAAACCTACTTCAAACCTACTTCAAACCTACTTCAAACCTACTTCAAACCTACTTCGAACCTACTTCAAACCTACTTCAAACCTATTTCAAACCTACTTCAAACTGTTTTCGGAAGCATGGAAGGTCAGGGATTGAAGGTAGGAGGAGGAGGAGGTGGAGGAGAATGTGGGGGAGGAGGAGGAGGAGGAAGAGGAATGGGGAGGAGGAGGAGGAGGAGGTGGATGAGGAGAGCCGGGAGGAGGATGTGGAGGAGGAAGAAGAGGAGGAGGAGGAGGAGAGCCAGGTCGAGGAAACGGAGGGCCAGGAGGAAGGAGGAACAGGAGAGAGGAGTAGGAGGAGGAGGACCAAGAGGACCCGGAGGATCGGGCGGAGGATGAGGGGCGGATGAAGGGGGGATGAGGGGGAAAAGGTAGGAACAAGATGGGGAATATGAGGGGGAGGAGGAGGAGGGGGGGGAGGAGGAGGAGGAGGAGGAGGAGGAGGGGGGGGCGGGGAGGGCGGGGAGGATCGGGGGCAGGAGGATGAGAACGTGGATGCTGCGGCTGACGAGGGGGAGGATGGTGAGGCAAGGGGGGCGATGATGGGAAGCATGATGTGATTGATAACGAGTGGCTTTGGGGAGGGCAGAATGACCTTGGGCGGGGCGGCCGTGATAATGAGGAGGAGCCATGGCGTGTCCGAACCCCGCCGGGGCACGGTATTGGTACGGGGTGATTGTTGGTGGCGGCCCGGCTTGTCCGGGATTCCTTGAGTTGCGTTGTTCGCCGTGCCAGTTGCCGGGGCTGCCCCAATTGATTTTTGGGTCGCCCATCGTCGTGACTGCTTTTCTGGCGGGTCGTGTTTTCGGAGGTCTTCTCCGCAGCCGCTCTCGTTAATTTTCTATGTTTAGTGCCCGAGGGTGCATCGCGCGAAACGTGTCGCGGCCCCTGCCTGAAATGCAGCCCTGACGCCGTTTTTCATTGCAAACCTTCTTGGCGAGGTTACCGCGGCCAGGGAACGTCCCCGGGTGCACTCGCCAGGGCTAGTTTGGCGAATTCGCTTCGCCAACTTAGCTGCCCGCGGCATTTGCGCCGACGCGCTTTGGCAAACCCAGTAACGGGAGGCTATCTGCCCGATGACACGTTTTCCCCGCGCGTTGCACCTTCTTCCTGGGACCTACTATGCTTGCGAACCTATCTCCCGAACCTACTTTTGAACCTATCTAAAACCTATATCGAAATGTTTTCTGTTCGCCATTGCCCTGCATTGCTGGGGAAGTCTCGGTCCAAGAAGTAATGCTGAGAGGCCCCGCGGACCGCGAGGCTATTGAGCCATCTGACCCGCCGCGTGCGGGCGTTTCTTCCTCCAAAGGCCACTCTTACCCAGGGTCACTCTTACGTGTAGCCGACAGGTCCCTGCCGATGCTGAGCCCGAGGATGAGCCCATGCGGCGCCAGGGCCCGGACCTTCGCGCAGACGCCGATGTCGACGGCAGGTTAGAGGAGCAGCCGTGGGCACACCTCATCCGCACGGCGGAAACAAGCAGTACACCGGCATGGCGCATCTCACACACATGTGCCAGGAGGGGAAAAACACACAGACACAATGAGTCGTCGATCCCCTGGAAAATATGAGGAAATATGGGAAGCGTCGGGGAGGACAAGAACCTTAAAAAAATGTTAAAATATATCGGGAGTATGTGTATCTGCGTGTATTTATTTGTGTGTCCTTGGGCCCTTTCAGTGTGCCAGTCCTCGGCGCCACGAGTGGCAGCTCTCCGCCAGGGATTCCCCAGATCTTCGGAAGAGGTCTTGTCGGGGGCGGAAAAGAGGGGGGTGATGACTAGGGGGGGTGGATATCATGGCGTGGGCCATGATATTTCCCAAGATTTCATGGCTCTTCTTATTTCATTACGTCCCTGGTCCCCCCGCTGGGCCGCGCACGTGCCGCCGGTCACGATTTGCACCCCCCCCATCCTGAACGCCCCCCTCTTGGCCGCTCCCGATCTTGATGGGTCTGCGCACGGAGGGCGTGCGCTGCTCCGAGACCATGCGGGTTTGGGCAAAAAGCGAGCCCTTCTGTTGATGGATGAGGCCGCCGCCGCCACCGATGTGGCCGCCGACGACCACAGCATCGCCGAGCGCGCCATCGCTGGCGTGGGCAATCTTGTGGCATAGATCGGCTCCACCTTCCAGGACCTTCGCCGCAAGCTCGTGACTGCCGAATGGTTCAACGAACTGATGGAGCAATTGTTCGACGTCCGTCCTGCGCGGCGACGAGGGGATGAAGCCCCCCTCCTCGCTGCTACTGAGGTAATCTCTTCTCCTCCTTCCCGGGCCTTTGGGCGAACGGACCCGTTTTCGCTGAGCCTCTCCGTGTGCTTTCATTGATTCTGGGTTTCCCGACGCGGAGACTGCATCGGTCTTCGAACCGTCGCTGTCTGGTTCGCGCTAGGCTGTGATCCCACCTGTGTTGGGTGGTGGGCCTGTCTCGCCTTGCGGCCCGTCCGTGCGCCTGTGTGCGCGCCTCGGTCTTGGCATCCGCCTTTCTCTTCCGCCCGCGTTGTTGTCTGATGGGGTCTCGGGGTTCTCCACTGTTTGCTCCTCTGTCCATGCGATTTCAACCAGCCTTGATTAAGGACCTGTCGTAGTTTACCATTAGTGCTGCGCTGGGCCTGGAGTGAGACGGAGAGAGCGAGAGAGAGAGAGAGACAGATAGAGAGAGAGAGAGAAGAACATAGAGAAATAATGAATGATAGAGATACAGAGATGGAGACTCGATTCCTATTCGATTCCTTGCCGCCCGACCGCGCGCGGCGCACTTCCCGCTAAAAAGCTAACAAGGCACCGCTGCATTGGTATAGTACACATATTCACACCTACACATCTACACACCATATACAACACACGTTCACGTATTATACACATATAGATACACATGTACACACACATATATACACATGATCCCGAACTCCGGGCCCACGCCCCCCCCCCCCCAGATGGGATGGGTCCCAGGGTCCCTCGGGCCCCCCCCCCCACCCCCCCGATGGGATGGGCGGGGGGGACGATCACCATGACGACGACGGCGGCGACGACGACTACGACCACGACGGCCTCAGATCTCCGCCGGAGGTCGGCCGCCCTGCCTCCCTGAAGCGCCGCAGGATGGCGGGGCACCGTCGTCGGCGCTGTTGTGCCCCCTCCCTGCGTCCCCCTCCTCATCCCTCCCTCCTCGTTCCTTGGCCCTCCCCTTCCCCTCTTTGCTCCCCTCTCTCGCACTTCCTCTCCCCGTGTGTCCGGCACTCCTCCGAGGCGGATGCAGAGGACGACGGCGACGCTTTGGCGCTGAGGCGGGCCCCCTGACCAGCGCACACCCACACGGGGGACCCCACACCACACCCACGGGGGGGCGGGGGGCACCACTCCACGCCCAAAGGGTGGGGGGGGGCCATCACGAGGGGGGGGGGGGGGAGGAGGCGATGGCATCAGCATGAGGGGCCTAGACCCTGGACAGCATGTAGTATATCAGGGGCAGGCGGCGGCGGGAGCTGATCCTGCCAGGGACGCACGGAGCGGAGGCCGGGAAAGGCACGGACACCACGAGCGCCCAACTGGCCCTCGAGCCCGTGTGCATCCAGACCAACCTGCCGACAAGGGGGCCCGAGCTCCGCCTGGGCGGCAGCTTGGACGCCGCCTTCCCTCCCACGGCTGCGCGGACACTCGCGGCGCAAGCTGCCCGCGCAAGGTAGCGCGTCATCGCCCCGCGTGCTCGGCGTAGCGTGCTGCGCTGGCGGCCAGCGTAGGCCCCCGCGTCAGCGCGCGGTGCCATCGTGCGTGAGACCCCTTTGTTTCGCCGTCGCTCATATTCGGAAGCTGGGGCGTATGCATTACAGTCGGGGCGCTGAAGAAGGCACCCTTTGCGTTGGGCAGGGGCTCCGTGTTCCTTAACTGTTTCAAAGCTTGCCTTC
>CAUYUJ010017023.1:0-25107 GCA_963575745.1 Prorocentrum cordatum | reverse complement strand
TCCGACGCAGCCCCAGAGAGGCTCCGTCAGAGAATGGATCCATGGAGGCGCAGGCGGGATCAGAGGTGACGAGGGTCCCGTCAACCGGAGGGCCCGAGGAAAGCTCGGGCAGATCGTCTCCCCACGGAGGCAGCGCACCTGGGCATGAAGTGAGGAGTGAAGAGGCTGAACCTACCCACACCCCTGTTCTCGCTCCCTCTGAGTCTCCCGACATCCCCCTTGACGAGGGGCGAGAAATCGAGGATCCTGAGAGAGATCACCCGGAGTCACGGCTGGAATCGCCTCAGGAACACGCGCGAGGGCCCGTCACCCAGGTTCCGAGACCGAGAAGACTCACCCAGCCCCAGGACGTTCCCGCTTGCATTTTAAGATCTCGCAGCGGCAGAGCTGCCAGCGAGCCCCCCGACAAAAGGGTGAGGATCGAGCCGCCCCCTGGCCTCTCGGAACCATCCACTCCTCGTCCCGTTGATCCTTCCTCCTCCTCCTCCTCCGCCGCCAGAGTTCAGGAGATTCAGGGCGGCACCGAGCCACGCCGAAGTGTGAGTGAGATAGTCAAGGCTCTGGAAGCAGGACGTCGACCAGAACGTTCGAGGTCTCCACCCAGAGAGCCAGAGAGGAGAGAGGAGCAGGAGGAGGAGGATTTCTTTTTGGTACCGGCTGGCGAGGCCGGGTCTGGTCTCCAGGCCAGGACCAGGGAGCAGCTTGGAGAGACCTATGCTGCCAGTAGAGGAGGAGAGGTCTCGTTTAAAAACCTCACTCCGGCCGAACGGGCCAAGTTTCAGGCATCAGACGATAAGGAGTGGAAGTCCATGGTCGAGTCGGGAGCTGTGGAGGTCCCGGGGCCGAAGGAGGCGGAAGTCGCGCGGAAGGAATGTCCGGACCGGATCATCTCTAGCAGGATGGTTCGGAGGTGGAAGCCGGTAGAAGGTACTTTCAAAGAACCCGAAGCAAAGTCCCGTTGGTGCGTACACGGTCACAAGGATCCCGACGCCGGATCTCTGCAGGTGTATTCCCCGACACCACAAACGTCAAGCATCACCTTGTTCGTGCAGGTTCTCATGAACCTTGGCATGAGGGACGACATCGCCGACGTGAAAAATGCTTTTTGCCAATCCGACAAGATGGTGAGGTCCCAGGGAGAGATCTTCGTTGAACCGTGTGATGGCGTCCACCTTCCGGCAGGCTCCATCATACGCCTCAAGGTTAACGTGTGCGGCCTCGACGATGCCCCAGTAGCATGGAGACGAACTGTCGTTTCATTTCTAGAACAACAAGGGTTTTCTCGGACACTACTGGAACCGTGCTGGTGGTGTCGTTATGGATCGAAAGGGGAGTTGCTAAATATGATCTTGCTGGAGGTCGATGACTTCTTCATTGGGGGCCTCACGGAAGAGAGTCGGAAGTGGTTTCGAGAGCGCCTTGAATCAAGATTCCGTTTCGGAAAATACAGGGACTGTTACGCAGGGCCAGTTGACTACGCTGGCAGACGGGTGACTATAGGCCCGAACCGGGCCACTATCGACATGGAAAAATACATTCTGGAAGAACTTCGGCCCATCTCTCTTGCCAAAGGTAGGCTTGCTGCCCGGGACACTCCTTTGGAGGACAGCGAGTTCAAGGCACTACGCTCTCTTGTTTTTAAGTTTAACTGGATAGGACGGGAAGCTCGTCCAGAGGCTTCAGGACCAGCAAGCATTCTCGCTAGTCGTCTCAAGGCAGCCACCACGGGAGACATCAGCCTGGCTAACAAGCTTGTCAAGCATCTCAGGGCCACCGCCTCCCGTGGTATCATCGTGTGGAAGCTCAATCCAGAACATATGTCCTTCGCCTCGTTCTCAGACGCGGGGGGCATAGGGCGTCCTAGTTTAGACGACGAACGAGGTCTCCCAGAGAATCCCACACAGGGCGCTTGGATGGTATTGGCCTGCGACAAGAGCATTGCCGAGAATCGTTGCGTCAAGGCGTCAATTCTAGGATGGCGCAGCTCCAAGTTGCGCCGTAAGGTACCATCCACTCTGGCTGGCGAGACACAAGATCTGGCTGCAGCTATTGCTGAGGTAGAATACCTCCAGATAGTGTATCGTGATGTGGTTTTCCGAGGTGTGACTATTCGAGATCAGCACAGATGCTCAGGCCCATTTACCACAGCGTTACGTCGTGAGTGCCGTTTGGGCGCTCGAGAGGGCCAGATTCATATCGTAGACGCAAAATCTATATACGATACTATGCTCAAGGAGGGTAACGCCAGTGCGAAAGACCGCCGTACGGCGATCGATTTAGCTATCATATGTGAGGCTCTGGAACAGGCGTCAGGACGTATCCGCTGGATACCCCACGGGAGGATGCCTTTAGATGCGCTCACTAAGGACGACGCGACCAAGTGCAATGCTGCACTGTTCGATTTGATGACCAGCGGGAGGATAGTATTGGTGGACGAGGGGGTCGAGGTGGACAGGAGGCGGGAGGACCCAGGCCTCAAGAACAGATCCCGGGCGGCCTCCCGGAAGCTCCTGGACAATCAGTTCGTCAGTGTCACGTATTCCCAGGAGGATCGTCCACATCCAGGTCCCGGAGTACGACCAGTCTTCGGTGGTGGTAGTGTGGTTGGTGGTCTTTCCTCCTCCTCTTCCTTTCCCTCCTGCACTCCTCCCTGTCTGTTTCAGCCGGCCAGTGTCAGCCTCTTTGATTTCAATTTTCAGTGATTGATCTTTGAGCCATCCGCCCAGAGACAGGCAAGGAGACCTTGATGAATTCAGGTGCTCTCTGTCCCAAGGACAGGTTGTCGGACACAGGTTCGACGATCGGAATCCTCATTGTTTCTAGAAGCTGCTGAACCTACAAGAAAGTTTGGGGCATGTGAATGCCATCCAGATTTTAATCCCTAGGTTCAGCGTTTGGAGAGTCCGACCGTTTCGCGTTCTGGCTCAAGGGAAAAACATCCCAGGGGCGATCTGCTGCCACATCCTGCGAGATGGGCGCACTTCGGGCGACTACTACGACCTGGCCACCGCCGGGATGTCCACCCGCAGGAGGCGCACTTCTTCCTGGACCAAGCCTGGCGCCCAACCGCCCCCCGTTGCGGCCATGATCCTCGATGCTTTCGCGATGCAACTGACGGCCTTGGCGGAAGTCGGCGAACGGCGGGCTGCACGGCACCGTCTGGCTAGTTTTCGAAGCTCGGCGCGGGGAACTCTGGCGTCAGGGCCCGCTCCGCTGTTCAATCTCACTAGGATTCTCACTTGGGTTCACATTCAGGTGCAGCGCCATGGAGAGATCTCAACTCATCCTCAGGCGATTGCTGACAGTCAGATGGACATGTGGAATGGCATCTGGGAAGGACGGCCGGCCGGCCTGCTTCGTGCCCTGGCGACAGTGGCCGATATTATATCAATGCTGCGACGCAGGATCTGAATAGTACGGAGCCTGCCGCTGTGGGAGCGCTGGTCGATGATGCTGACCCTGACATCTTGCATCACATCTCACAGTTGCCGGATCATGCGCCCCCTGTGCCGACAGTCGATGAGATCCGCAGGGCAGCCCGAACGCTTCGGTGGAACACGGGGCTGGGGCACGATGGATTGCCACCCCGAGCCTGGTCACACCTTTCAGATGATACTTCGGCTTTGGTTTTGTACGCATTCTGGGCTGCTGAATCCCGGGCGAGGTGGCCCACGGCAATGCTTTCAGTGCACATCATGCTGTCAGCCAAGCCACAAGGAGGGTTTCGGCTAATTGCACTCCTTCCATCGCTCTACCGAGTGCACGCGAAGCTGCGCCTCCAGCATGTTCGAGCATGGATGGCAGATCACTCCTGCCCCTTCTTTGCCCTCGGGGAAGGACGCTCCGCGCTTGACGCGGGGGCCAGGACCCTGCTACACGCCGAGGCACACGCGGGCAACGGTAACGCCACCACCCTCACGGCCTTGATCGACATCAGTAAATGCTTCGACAGGTATGTTGGGGGAGGGTCCTGAAGGCGGCGGAACCGCACCAATTTTGCGACAGGGATGCTACGCCTTTGTCTGGCCATGTACTACGCACCGCGACGAGTGAGATGGGGCTCGTCTTACTCTCAGGCTGTTCAAGTGCAGCGAGGAGTGCGTCCAGGATGCGCGGTTGCCATGTATCGGCGGTAGCTCGCGATGCTCCCCCCTTCGACGTGTTCGAGACATCTTTCTCGCGCGATGACTTGAAGCACTCGCTGGACATCTACGCGGATGACGTTGCGCTGCAGGTGGTGGCTACGCGGCAGGACATTGCATTCGCGTCGGTTCGCATCACCCAGCGCCTCGCGGTGGTCCTCGGGGCCCTCGGCCATCCCATTGCGCGGGAGAAAGCGAAGCTCCTGTCATCCACCCCTGGCGTCGCTGAGCAAATGGCGCAGCAGGTCAGTCACCGCGATTGCAGGGCAATTTCTGTATTAGAGGTCTTGGCTCGAGTCTCGTGGCGGTCGTGGTCTACGTCTCATTGCAGTCAGGAGTAGATTGAAACGGCGTCTCAAACGACTACCCCGATTCAAGAGATTGGCAGGCCTTGCGAAGACTGTGCGTGCTGTTGCTCAACCATCGTTGGGCCCAGCCATGCTACGCGGTATTCCGGCGACGGGTGCATCTACGCAGCTGCTCCGATCTATGACGAAGATGACGAGGGTGGGCTGGCACAAGACACCCCCTGGCGCGCCCGCATGGCCGGCGTCGCAGCTCGAACCTAGACGGGATCAACGTCCAGAAGTCTTTGCAGTGGCCGAACCCATCTACATGTGGGCGCAGATGTTTTCGGATCCGGCCATCTCCAATGATGTGTTGCACCATGCCTTCGGGCGCCAGCGCGCGCTCCTGGGGGGGGGGGGGGCCCTCAGTGGAAGCACGTCGCGGGCCTTGCAGGTGCAGCATGGGCCATCTTGCAGCGCATCAGGTGGCGCGCCACTTCCCCATCGTGCTGGGCGACTGCTCATGGTGAACGGCTGGGCCTCCTACATGCGTCGCCTGACTGGGTGCGCACTTGGGCTCGGCGGGCTTTCGTGGACATCAAGTGGGAAGAGTGGGCAACCAAGACGGATCACGCACCTGAGACTGCGGCGCCATTTCGTCAGCTTGCGGACTACTGGTTGGCGCCCTTGCAGGTTCTGCTGGCCCCGCGAGATCTAGTTCGACGTTGTGGGCTTTCTGCGAGGGCCCAGGCGGCTCTGCGTACCACTGTGATCGGGGGGCAGTGGTCTCAGGCCGGTTACACTAATTATCCAGGTTGCTTGCAATGCATGAGGTCGGCTGCGAAGATGGAGACGGACAACCCGACGCTGATGAACGGGCCCATCGCTGACGACGTGATCTTGAGCACACTCCATCACCGGCTTTGGTTCTGCCCCAGCCTTGAGGAGCGCGCGCTGGCCATCGACGCCCACATCATAGCGGAGGCGAGGCGTGGCCCTCCGAATGACATGCTTTTTCAGTAGAGGTCTCTTGCCAAGGGACCAGCTTCCAGTGGTGACTCTTCCCCATCAGCGTGAACAGTGGCAGTATGCGCATGGTGGGGAAGGAGAGATGATCACGGGCGATATCTACACGGATGGAGCGGGCCGCACTCACGTCGGATGGCCAGAGGGCGCCCGCGCAGGGTGGGGGGTCGCCTTAATGCAGGGTCAACGATTGCGTGTCTTGGCGTTTGGGCCTCTCCCAGGGATGCAACAGAGTTCGCCGAGAGCTGAGATGCATGCTGTGATTATGACATTACGGAACGGTCCCTTGCCAATGCACATACACACCGATTGCATGATGACAATCGACGGACTAAACCAGGGAAAGCGATGGTGTCTCCACCGAAGGCGCCCGAACGTGGATCTCTGGAGTCGGATGTGGGCCCTGGTCGAGGACCATGGTTGGACCAGCGACCAGCTCACCTTCACCTACGTGAAGTCGCACCAAACCCAGGATGACAGCGCTCACCTCCTCGGCAAGAGAGGGAATGATTACGCGGACATTGCGGCGAAGAGGGGGCTCGCGATTCACGACATCCCCCAGGACGCCCGACGTCAACGCAAGGCGCTCCTCGAGAAGGTCAGACAGGTCGCAAGCTGGATTGCGAACCCCCAGGAGCTGACGGAGGCCCGTCCTGATCGCGTGCAGCCGATTGGAAGGCAGGCCCGTCGAGCAGCACAGCGCAGGAGACGACATGGGCTTCGCGCAGGTCAACGAGAGGCGCACCAGCGGCAGCCAGGAGGAGGACGCAGGCGCACGCATGACCCTGAGCCCGCGGCCTGCGGGTGGACATGCAAATCTTGTCCGCGCTTCGCGCGCTCCTTGGCTGGCCGACGTCTCATGACCAGGCAGGCGTGCCCCGTGAGAGCCCGAGAGGATCCCCACCGGGGCCCGTCAGCCTCCAGGGATCCTGGTGAGGGCATGGCTGGTCTTGGGCTGGAAGGGAAACGGCCTCGCGAGGTCGAGGCTGACCTGCCCAGGACCAGTTGGCCCAGGATCGATCCTCACCTCGCTCCTGACGTTGAGCCTCCTCCTCCTCCGCCTCCCCCTGGTCTGTCCCAGGCGTCGAAGGCCAGGCCCCTGGAGGAATTCGCGGAGCCGTTTATCAGGCGGGTTAAACCTCGGGTTAGGTTTGAAGCGCGGTCCCGAGGGGTGGCTCGGGAGGCTGCTATGGCGGTGGGCCCTCTTCCCCAGGTGCCGACGAAGCGCCCTCGCACGCGGGGGCCCGAGGGATCGGGGGAGGAGCAGAGCCCATCCATAGTGCCCCAGGGCATGGATTTTGACCCCCCCTCCCTCTCCTCGGCCCCGAGCAAGCCTTCGTCCTCCCCCTCGCCTCAGATCGTGCCCCCCGCAGGTTTCGAGCCGCCCGAGGCCGCCAGGGGGCATATCCTATATAGAGCGGGTGAACTCATAGGGTGTACTCGCTGCGGGTCGTTTTCAGAGAGGTCGGTTTGGTCGCAGTTGTACCCGCAGTGTGATCCATCAGGTCTCACTGACAACCCCCAGCGACGGTGGCGCAGAGATAACTTGGCCTCGGGTCGTCACCCCCGTGAGGGGCGGCGGCACCCGATCCCCCTGCCCTGCCGCCTGCTGGTTTTGGATCCCGCCGTCGAGTGGCTCGAACTCCTTCGAATTAGTCTGCAGGTTTTCGGGCCGTCGGGGGGGTGGGGGTGGGGCTAGTGCTTTGCTTGGGCTGACATCGGCCCTGGCCAATTCCCCTCCCAGCTTGGCCCTGAATCACTGTATTTTCATGTCGTTTGCTCTTGGCCCCCGTCGCCGCGAGTGAGGGTGTACCTCGTCGCCGTGAAGCCTAGGCTGGGCAATTGTGTGCCACACCCTCGTCTCTCTGTGTGTGCGATCTGCGCTCTCTCGGCTGCTCTGCATCCCGTCCTTTATCCTGATTCGGCGCGTCGCTTCATGTGCTGGGTGCTCCTCCTCCTCCCCCTCCTCCTCCTCCCTTTAGTTTTCCTCCCTCCTCCTCCTCCTTCTCCTCCTCCTCCCATTCCTCCTCCTCCTCCTCCTCCTCCTCCTCCTCCTCCTGCTCCTCCTCCTCCTCCTCCTGGTCGTCTTCCTCCTCCCTCCTGTTCCGTCTCCTCCTCCTCTTCCTTTCTCCAGGGGTCGGCAGCGGTGGCCACGAGGGTGTCAGCTCCGCACCCGGGACCCCTGCCCAGGCTGGGCCAGCGGTCGTTGGTGGACGCGGCCGCCAGCACCGGCGCGGCCATCGTGATCTTCAAAAGCCAGGACACGGCGTTGTGGGAGGAAGACGAGGGGGAGGAGGAGGAGGAGGAGGAGGAGGAAGTGGAGGAGGAGGAGGAGGAGGGGCAGGAGGGGGAGCAGGAGTCAGAAGATGAAACGATACCGATGCCGACGCTCGTCCTGGAGATCCCTCGCCGCGACGGCCGGAATCATAGTAGTAGTAATCGAAATAGTGGTAGCAGTAGTAGTAGTAGTAGTAGTAGTAGTAGTAGTAGTAGTAGTAGTAGTAGTAGTAGTAGTAGTAGTAGTAGTAGTAGTAGTAGTAGTAGTTAGCAGTAGTTAGCAGTAGTTAGCAGTAGTTAGTAGTAGTAGCAGTAGTAGTAGTAGTAGTAGTAGTAGGTTTTTAAGTAATTATTAGGTCCTCGTAGTAGTTAGTAGTAGTGTAGTTAGAGTAGTAGTAGTAGTAGTAGTAGTAGTAGTAGTAGTAGTTAGTAGTAGTCGTGGTAGTAGTGGTAGTATTAGTTATAGTAGTAGTAGTGTATAGTGTAGTAGTAGTAAGATAGTAGTATTAGTAGTAGTAGTAGTTAGTTTTTTTTAGTAGTAGTAGTTGGTAAAGTTTTAGTAGTACTAGATGTAGTATGTAAGTGTAGTAGTGTAGTAGTAATAATAAGCAGTCGTATAGTAGTAGTGGGAGTAGCAGCAGTATAGTAGTGAGTAGTAGTAGTAGTTAAGTGGTAGAGAAGTAGTTAGTAGTAGTAGTGTAGTAGTAGTAGTAGTAGTCGTCGTCGTCGTTAGTAGTAAATAGTATAATCGTAGTAATAGCAGTCGTAGTAGTAGTAGTAGTAGTAGTAGTAGTAGCAGTAGTAGTAGTAGTAGTAGTAATAGTAGTCCTAGTAGTAGTAGTAGTAGTAGTAGTGGTGGTCGCGTAGTAGTAGTAGTAGTAGTAGTAGTAGTAGTATTAGTAGTAGTAGTAGTAGTAGTAGTAGTAGTAGGAAGAACATGTGTAATAAGTGTGGTAGGATTGGGAGCAGTAGTAGTTGTAGTAGTCGTCGTAGTAGTAGTAGTAGTAGTAGTAGTAGTTGTTGTAGTTGTAGTAGTAGTAGTAGTAGCAGTAGTAGTAGTAGTAGTAGCAGTAGTAGCAGTAGTAGTAGTAGTAGTAGTAGTAGTAGTAGTAGTATTAGTCGTAGTGCTAGTAGTAGTAGTAGTAGTAGTAGTAGTAGTAGTCGTAGTCGTAGTAGTAGTAGTAGTAGTAGTCGTAGTAGTAGTGGTAGTTGTAGTCGTAGCCGTAGTGGTTGTAGTAGTAGTAGTAGTAGTAGTAGTAGTAGTATGAGTAGTATGAGTAGTAGTAGAAGTAGTGTAGCAGTAGCAGTAAGGAGTAGCAGTAGTAGCAGTAGTTTAGTAGTAGTAGTAGGTAGTATAGTAGTAGTAGTAGTAGTAGGCAGTAGTGGTAGTGGTAGTAGTAGTCGCGTTGGTCGTTCGTTGGACGTCGCAGGTAATGTCGTAAGCAATCGTATTTTATTCCGTTAGTAATTTCGTAGTAATAGTAATAGTAGTAGTAGTAGTAGTACTAATAGTAGTAGTAGTAGTAGTAGTAGTAGTAGTAGTAGTAGTAGTAGTAGTAGTAGTAGTAGTAGTAGTCGTAGTAGTAGTAGTAGTAGTAGTAGTAGTAGTAGAAGTAGTAGTAATAGTAGTAGTAGTAGTAGTGGTAGTGGTAGTGGTAGTGGTAGTGGTAGTAGTAGTAGTAGTAGTAGTGGAAGTAGTAGTCGTAGTAGCCGTAGCAGTCGGACGTAGTAGCCGTACTAGTCGTAGTAGTCGTAGTAGTTCTAGTGGTGTTAGTAGTAGTAGTAGTAGTAGTAGTAGTAGTAGTAGTAGTAGTAGTTGTAGCCGTCGTCGCAGTAGTGGTTGCAGTTTTCGTAGTAGTGGTAGTAGTAGCTGTAGTAGTAATGGTAGTAGTGGTAGTAGTGGTAGTAGTAGTAGTAGTAGTAGTAGTAGTAGTAGTAGTAGCCGTGGTGGTAGTAGTAGTAGTAGTAGTAGTAGCATTAGCAGCAGTAGTAGTAGTAGTAGTAGTAGTAGTCGTAGTAGTAGTAGAAGTGGTAGTAGTAGTAGTAGCAGTTGTAGTAGTGGTAGTCGAAGAAGTGCCACTCGTCGTCGTGGTAGTAGTAGTACTCGTAGTAGTAGTCGCAGTGGTACTATTCGTAGTAGTAGGAAAAGTAATAGTCGTACTAGTCGTAACGTTAGTAGTCGTAGTCGCAGCCAAAATAGTAGTAGTAGAAGTAGAAGTAGACGCAGAAGCAGTAGTAGTAGTAGCAGTAGTCGTGGTAGTAGTAGTAGCCGTACTAGTAGTAGCAGTCGTAGTCGTAGCGTTTGTGAAACTAGTGGCGACATTAGTAGTAGTAGTAGTAGTAGTAGTAGTAGTAGTAGCAGCAGGCGCAGTTGTTATAGAAGTAGTGGTAGTAGAATAGTAATAGTAGTAACAGTAGTAGAAGTAGAAGTAGTAGTAGCAGTAGTAGTCGTAGTAGTTGTAATAATAGTAGTAGTAGTAGTAGTAGTAGTAGTAGTAGTAGTAGTAGTGGTAGAAGGTGGTCGTAGTAGCAGTAGTAGGAAGAGCATGTGTAGTAAGTGTGGTAGGATCGGTAGTAGTAGTAGTAGTAGTAGTAGTAGTAGCCATAGTCGTCGTAGTAGTAGTCGTATCAACATTAACGGTAGTTGTCGCAGCAGCATTGATTGTTGTAGTTGTAGTAGTAGCCGTCGTCTTATTTGTAATAGTAGCCGTCGCCGAAGTAGTATTAGTAGTAGTAGTAGTCGTCGTAGGAGTTATCGTAGAAGTAGTTGTTGTAGTTGTGGTTTCATTCGTAGTAGTAGTAGTCGTAGCCGTCTTAATAAAAACACCAGTCGCCTCAATAGTAGTAGTTCTACTAACAGTGCAGTAGTAGTGTGAGTAGTAGTGTGTGAGTAGTAGTGTGAGTAGTAGTGTGAGTAGTAGTAGTAGTAGTAGTAGTAGTAGTAGTAGTAGTAGTAGTAGTAGTAGTCGTAGTTGTAGTAGTAGTAGTCGTAGTAGTAGTAGTAGTAGTAGTATTGGTGTGAGTGTGAGTAGTAGTCTGGGTAGTCGTAGTAGTAGTAGTAGTAGTAGTAACACCAGTAGTAGTAGTGGGAGTAGTAGTAGTAGTAGTAGTAGTAGTAGTAGTAGTAGTAGTGGTGGTAGTAGTAGTAGTATCAGTAGTAGTAGTGGTAGTATAGTAGTACTACTCTGATAGTTAGTGGTAGTAGTCGTCGTGGTAGTAGTAGTAGTCGTCGTCGTCGTCGTAGTAGTACGAGTAGTAGCCGTAGTACCAGTAGTAGTAGCAGTCGTACTAGTAGCAGTAGTAGTAGTAGTAGTAGTAGTAGTAGTACTACTACTACTAGTAGACAACAGTTCTTTCCGTAGTGGTAGAAGGAGTAATAATTGTATTGTTTGCATGTGTCGTAGTAGTTGTAGGAGTAGCAGTAGTCGAAGTAGCACTAGTACTAGTAGTAGTCGCCATCAGCGTCATCGTAGTCGTCGTCGGAGTAGTAGTCGTAGTTGTCGTAGTCGTAATCGTAGTAGTAGTAGTAGTAGTAGTAGTAGACGTAGTCGTAGTAGTCGTAGTAGTCGTAGTAGTCGTAGTAGTCGTAGTAGTGGTAGTAGTAGTCGTAGTTGTAATAGTAGTAGTGGCAGCAGCAGCAGCAGCAGTTGTAGTAGTAGTAGTAGTAGTAGTAGTAGTCGTAGTCGTAGTAGTAGTAGTAGTAGTAGTAGTAGTAGTAGTAGTAGTAGTAGTAGTAGTAGTAGTAGTAGTAGTAGTAGTAGTAGTAGTAGTAGTAGTAGTGGTAGTAGTAGTAGTAGTAGTAGTAGTAGTAGTAGTAGTAGTAGTAGTAGTAGTAGTAGTAGTAGTAGTAGTAGTAG
Source organism: Prorocentrum cordatum (assembly GCA_963575745.1). Lineage (NCBI taxonomy): Eukaryota > Dinophyceae > Prorocentrales > Prorocentraceae > Prorocentrum > Prorocentrum cordatum. Next base: position 13,518 of record CAUYUJ010017023.1, on the reverse strand, counting down.
TAGTAGTAGTAGTAGTAGTAGTAATAGTAGTGGTAGTAGCAGTATTAGTAATCGCCGGTGTCGCCGTCGCAGGATTCTTAGTAGCAGTAGTGGCGGTTGGCCCTCGTGTTTCTCCGCAGGCTGGTTAAGTCCTCTGTGGTGCAGTCCGCATTGAGTCCGCTGCCCTAGCCGTGCTTGTTCCTCCAAGCGCACGTCGACTGCGCTTCGTCGACCCCGCTGCGGTGTTGCGCACTCGGCTGCCGAACACAACGAGGGAGGAGGCAGCAGGAGGAGAGAAGGAGGAGGAGGAGGGGGACCCGCGGCAGGCAAGTTGCGCAGCTGTTGGACGGGAGCGCGTGCCACCCATTGGGGCAGCGGTGACCTCGCACCCGCCAGGCCCATGCCAGACCTGCAAGCGACAAGCGGGGCCGTGCAGAGCGCGAGACGTCGTTACCAGTTCCAGCCTGGATTGGGAGGTGTTTGGGTGCTTGCCTGCCCTGGCGGTGGGAACTGAGGATCGACCCTCGCTTTTTTGTTGTGGATATTTGAAGAATCTGCAGTACCCGGGCGACTTGCGCTATTCAGCGTGCTGTGCCCGTTGCGGCTTTTCGAAACCTGAAACGGACCATGGACCATGGCAGAGAAGGACCATGTGCCCCTTGCGATCGACAGTATACTCGCCCACGGGCGGCCTCAGCTCCCCATCATTGAGAGCTCTAGCCTCAACACCAGCCACTTCCAGCGCCTGGAGTGTGTGTTGCTGGTTGGCTCACTCTTATAGCCAGCATCTTGGCCAACATCTTCTTGCATGGGTGGGGCCCAGGAACCCGATCGGCAACCGTGTGGACACCGCTTGGGGATTGGATCATCAAGCATTTGTCAGGCCTGGAGGGCCCCGAGCCTATAACTGCCATCTAGGCCGCCCCGAAAAGCGAGGAAACTGCTTGGTTCTGAGCCTGGGCTTCGCAGGCTTTCGCCATGGTCTGATTCACATCACGACGTTCAGCTCTTTTCTTGGCGAGGAAGTCGGCCCACCCACTCCCAAGGAATCATGTCTGCGGCAACCTTGTCCAGGAGCTCGCTGCTCATTAGTCGATTTTGTACGACGGGCACCCGGAAAACCTCGGCCTCCTATGGCTTTCGGGGTAGAACAAAGAAGCGACCGCCAGATGTCAGGGCAAGGCGCTTGTAAGTATGCTTGCATCTCAAACGACTATGTGCCCGCGCGAGTAAGGCCGAGAAGTTCAGCGACCACCGGCTCCCCTGGCTGAAACAGACGGCGCGCCTGCCGAACTGTTTCTCGCTCAGCCTTGCTAGCGGTTTGGATGGGGCCCGCCAGTAGGCAGCACGCCGCTCGGACTGGCATGTTGTGATCCTCGAGTTGAACAAGCCGATTCGTGATTTGGTTCGCTCAGGCCACGATCGGGCCACTACTGACCCGCCGACCATGTTGACTCAAACTTCCAGTCCCACCTCCACACCCCAGAACCATACTGTCTGATTGCCTGCAGGGGTCTCCGCGGCATGACACCATGCGACTCAACGTTATCCCAGTATGATTGCCCAAACTTTAGCTGGCCTCTTTCGCGAAGGTGAATTCGGGTAAACGTAGCAACGCCGCAAGCTTAATGTTCGACGGCCGTATCATGGTACAAGTTGAGGCGTTTCTTTTCATTTATATATATATATATATATATACTCCTGGGGGCGAGGCCGGGGGCCCCAGGACAGGTGCCTCTACCCCCCATGGGGGGACCGGGGCTCATTTTCCTTGTGCTTTTACAGGGTTTCCGCGTCCTCGGCCTCGGAGGCCGCCGCCTCCGACCTCCCATGGGAGGACGGGGCGGCCAGGGAGGTCCAAAATAGTCCAGGAGGGCCTCCAGAGGCCCCCAAGACGGCCCAAGCGGGCCCCGAGTCGCCGAAAGACCGCTCCAGGACGCCCAAGATAGGCCCAAGACGGCCCGAGAGGCCCCCCAAGGCACTCCACGACGCTTCAAGACGCCTCTCCAGAGCGCTTCAAGAGGCCGAAATCGTCAATTTTACGACGGGTTTCGAACGGTTTTGACCTTCCAGCCTTTTCGGCTGTCCGACGTTCCAAGACGGTTCAATATGCCCCCAAGAGCGCCCCAAGACGTCCCAAGAGGGCTTCAAGACGGCCCCAGAGTCGCCCAAGACAGCACAGAGCTCCAAGACGGCCCCAAGATGCGCCCAAGAGGGGGACCACGACTCCAAAATTCGACCCTCCCGCTTGAAGAGTGCCCCAGGAGGCCCCAACGGAGCCCCCAAGAGGCCCTAGGAGGCCCCCAAAAGGCACCCAGGAGGCCCAAACGAGGCCTAAAGAGGCTATAAAACAGCCCCGAGGAGGCCCCACAACGGTCCCAAAACGGCGACCGAGAAGCTGCGACACTGCCTTCACGACGTCCCCGACAGGCCAACCACGAGATGCAAACCAACACCCATGAGGCCTTTGACCCACCACCCAGGGCACGGTGGCGGGAGCAGTGACAGCACTTGTGCACAGCATGTTCCGGCGGGGGCCTTCCGGAACACGCTGCAGGAGGAGGAGGAAGATCAGGAGTAGAGAGAGCTGGAGTGGGAGGAGGAGGAGGGGGACGAGGAGGAGGAAGAGGCCTCCAAGACAGCTCCAAGATAGCCGAAGAGGCTTCCAAGAGGGCCCTGGGCGGCCCACGAGGGTCCCAAGGCGGTGCCTGAGGCGCCCAAGACGTCCCGAGAGGGCCCCAAGACGGCCCCAAGAGAGGCCCAAGAAGGGAAACACGAACCGAGAATCCGAGCTTTCTACCCCGAGAGGTTCTCGGGAAGTCCCAAGAGGCCCCCAATCGGATCCAAGAGGCCCCCAAGAAGCTCCCAAGAGGGCCGACGAGGTTCCAAGAGATCTCCCAAGGTGGCCGCAAGAGGCACAACTCATAGTTTTACGATTGGGATTTGACGGGTTTTAATTTTTTCGGCCTTTTGGCATCCCGATGCTCCAAGACGGCCCAAGAGGCTTCCAATACCACTCCCATATAGAGGAAGAGGCGTCCAAGAAATCCGCAAGACGGCCCGCGAGGGCCCCAAGACGGTGCTTGAGGCGCCCAAGACGGCCCGAGAGGGCCCCAAGAGCCCCAAGAGAGGCCCAAGAAGGGGAACCCGACCCAACAGCAGAGCGGTCCCCCCAAAAGGCCCACAGGAGGCCGCAAGAGGCCCCCAAGTGGTCCGACGAGGACCCCAAAAGCTTCCCGAGAGCCTAAAAGGCCCCTAGGAGACGTCCAAGAGGCTTTAAAATAGCCCAAGAGTGCCCTCGATGCGTCAAAACTGCTTCCAGGAGGCCCCCGGGAGGTTTCCGGATTGCCTCAATCTGGCCGCAGGTGGCCTCAAGTCGGGCTTCCACGCAGCCAAGACGGCCAATGAAAGCTTCAGATTGCAGAACCGATGCTCCCAAGGGACCCTCAGACGCTCCCCAAGAAGCACGCAAGAGGTGCTTCCATCAGCCGGTTGACGAAGCATGCGGAACACCCCAGAAACTCCTCAGATGCCGCCGCGCGCCTGTGCTTGATATCGTTGTCCACGATCGTCCAGCGCCCCCCTGGCCTGGGCTAGAACCTGAGCGCGCGCGAAGCGCGCGCGATGGTTCTAGCCCAGGGGCCCGAAAACAGCTGCCCGACCTTCCAGTACCGGGGCTCATTTTCGCTGTGCTTTTACGCGGTTCCGGCGTCCCGGGCCTCGAAGGCCGCCGCGATGCTCGCGGACATTTTCCAGATCCTCGGCGCGGGCTCCAAGACCATTCCGCAGAGGGCTCCAACAGGCTCCAGGGCAGCCCAAGAGGGCTCCAAGACGGCTCCAGGAACGACTGCGGGGTCTCAGTTTTTCTGTGTTTTCTGCAAGACGGCTCCAGGAATACTGCATGTCTTATGAGGATGGCTTCCGCCTCTTGCCCCGAGCATCCCAAACTGCCTGAACGGTCTCCACTCGCCTTCCCCAAACCCAGCGCTTGCCCAAGCGCGTTCCGGACGGTCTTCGCCGGAACGCGCTGGACTGATCACGCGCTGCGGTTTCCCATGCCAACGTCCTCGGACGTGGGCGCCCTGCCACGAGCGCGTTCCGGGAAGATGCTCCCTGAACGCGCTGAAAAGATATGGCCACATCTCGGGGACGTTCCCGGCACCGCTGCCCCAGCCTTTCCGGCAGCCTCCACAGCGCTCCAGGAGGGCCCAAGACGCCCCCAGGAGCCCCCAGAATGCGAAAGGATGGCCCAAGACGCTCCCGAGCAGCCCAAGTCAGCCTTCCGACGGCTCTCGAGGCTTCCAGGTGGCCTCCAAGAGACCCCAAGAAGTCTGATAGGTATCACGGTACGGCCCGAAGAGGCCGAAGTCGTATATGTTCAATGGTCTTTTCAATGTTTTTGGCTTCTCGCGTTTTCGAGCTTCCAACGGTCCAAGAGCGCCGAAGAGCCGCCATGGGGGTACCGGGGCTCATTTTCCGTGTGTTTTTACAGGGTTTCCGCGTCCTGGGCTTCTGAGGCCGCCGCCTCCGACCCCCCATGGGAGGACGGGGCGGCCGGGGAGGTCCAAAATAGTCCAGGAGGGCCTCCAGAGGCTCCCAAGATGGCCCAAGCGGGCCCCGAGTCGCCGAAAGACCGCTCCAGGACGCCCAAGATAGGCCCAAGACGGCCCGAGAGGCCCCCCAAGGCACTCCACGACGCTTCAAGACGCCTCTCCAGAGCGCTTCCAGAGGCCGAACTCGTCAATTGTACGACGGTTTTCGAACGATTTTGGCCTGCCAGCCTTTTCGGCTGTCCGACGTTCCAAGACGGCTCAATAGGCCCCCAAGGGGCGCCCCAAGACGGCCCCAGAGTCGCCCAAGACAGCCCAACAGAGCCCCAAGACGGCCCCAAGATGCGCCCAAGAGGGGGACCACGACTCCAAAATTCGACCCTCCCGCTTGAAGAGTGCCCCAGGAGGCCCCAAGGAGCCCCCAAGAGGCACCAGGAGGCCCCCAAGAGGCACCCAGGAGGCCCAAACGAGGCCTAAAGAGGCCACAAAACAGCCCCGATGAGGCCCCACAACGGTCCCAAAACGGCTACCGAGAAGCTGCGAAACTGCCTTCACGACGTCCCCGACAGGCCAACCACGAGATCCAAACCAACACCCATGAGGCCTCGGACCCACCACCCAGGGCACGGTGGCGGGAGCAGTGACAGCACTTGTGCACAGCATGTTCCGGCGGGAGCCTTCCGGAACACGCTGCAGGAGGAGGAGAAGGAGGAAGATCAGGAGGAGAGAGAGTTGGAGTGGGAGGAGAAGGAGGAGGAGGGGGACGAGGAGGAGGAAGAGGCCTCCCAGACAGCTCAAAGATAGCCGAAGAGGCTTCCAAGAGGGCCCTGCGCGGCCCACGAGGGCCCCAAGGCGGTGCCTGAGGCGCCCAAGACGGCCCGAGAGGGCCCCAAGACGGCCCAAAGAGAGGCCCAAGAAGGGAAACACGAACCGAGAATCCGAGCTTTCTACCCCGAGAGGTTCTCGGGAAGTCCCAAGAGGCCCCCAATCGGATCCAAGAGGCCCCCAAGAAGCTCCCAAGAGGGCCGACGAGGTTCCAAGAGATCTCCCAAGGTGGCCCCAAGAGGCACAACTCATTGTTTTACGATTGGGCTTTGACGGTTTTTTCCTGCCTTTTGGCATCCCGATGCTCCAAGACGGCCCAAGAGGCTTCCAATACCGCTCCCATATAGAGGAAGAGGCCTCCAAGAGGGCCCCAAGACGGCCCGCGAGGGCCCCAAAACGGTGCTTGAGGCGCCCAAGACGGCCCGAGAGGGCCCCAAGAGCCCCAAGAGAGGCCCAAGAAGGGGAACGCGACCCAACAGCAGATCGGTCCCCCCACAAGGCACACAGGAGGCCGCAAGAGGCCCCCAAGTGGTCCGACGAGGACCCCAATAGCTTCCCGAGGGCCTAAGAGGCCCCCAGGAGACGTCCAAGAGGCCTTAAGATAGCCCAAGAGTGCCCTCGATGTGTCAAAACTGCTTCCAGGAGGCCCCCGGGAGGCTTCCGGATTGCCTCAATCTGGCCGCAGGTGGCCTCAAGTCGGGCCTCCACGCAGCCAAGACGGCCAATGACGGCTTCAGATTGCAGAACCGATGCCCCCAAGGGACCCTCAGACGCCCCCCAAAGAAGCACCCAAGAGGTGCCTCCAACAGCCAGTTGACGAAGCATGCGGAACACCCCAGAAGCTCCTCAGATGCCGTCGCGCGCCTGTGCTTGATATCGTTGTCCAAGATCGTCCAGCGCCCCCCAGGCCTGGGCTAGAACCTGAGCGCGCGCGAAGCGCGAATCGCGCGCGATGGTTCTAGTATATATATATATATATATATATACAAGACTGCAGTGGCGCTTCGCGCCATGCACCTTGGTCCTTGAAGTTTGGTTTGCAGGCGGAATAGCAGGAAGGTCAAGCCGACAATCTAGAGATAACTCCTTGTTGCCTTTTCCGGCATCGCCGCTATAATACTGTTATTCGTTATCTTTCCTCCATGCTTCTTTTTCCTTATGTTGGTCGTACCCTGCGCATTCTCCCCATCCTCCTCAGCTCTTTTTTGCGGAGGCTCTTCCTTGGAGAGCCTCTGGAGGCCTCGCAAAAGTTGTTTCAGGCTTTCTTAAGACCTTCTGGAGGCCTCTTGGGCGTATTCTGGGGGCCTCTGGGGACTTCCTCGGGCCACCCTGCCTCCAACCGCGGTCTCCCTGAACGACCGGGTCACGATTTGGAGTGCTTCGGAGGGTGTCTTGGGGCCATCTTGGGCCGCCATGGGGCGCTCTGAGGGCCATCTTGGACCCGTGTTGTGCCGTTTTGGGGCTCTCTTGGACTGCCTGGAAGCCCTTTCGGATGGTTGTGGGGCGATGCTGGAGCCTCCCAGGCGGCTTCGGACGCCCAGAAGACCGCCGTCTTGGAGCGTCGGGAAGCCGAAAAGAGGAGAACCGCAAATTTCAGCAAAAAACAACAGAAAATCAAAGATTTGTGCCTCTTGGGGCCTTCTTGGGAGTGCTCTTGGAGGCCTCTTTGGGGCCGTCCTGGAGGCCTTTTGGACCATCTTGAGGTCACGTCGGTCACTCTTGGAGCGCTCTTGTGCTGTCTTGGGGGTCCGGGACGTCTCCGATGACTCCCCTGGTCGCCCTGGGTGTGCTGGGAAGGCTTGGCAAAACGCCCTGCGAGGCCCGGGGGGCCGCTTCGAGGCCCGTCCGGGGGGTCCCAAAGCCCCAGATCCCGGGAGTCCGGTTGGGGGGGGGGGGGGGGGGCGGAAGAAAAACACGGTTTCCCCCCCGCCCGGCTTGTAAAACTATAGGAATTGAATATTTCCTCTTCTATATTTTTAACAAGCCCGGGCGGGCCGCAAAACCCCGCACCCCCCTCCCCCCCCCACCAGGACTCCTGGATCCTGGGGCTTGGGACCCTCCGGACGGCCCATTGAACGTCCCTGAGTGCCTCAGAGCGCTCTCGAAGACAGGCAACAAAGCTCAAGACGCCAAAGATAGCCCCAAGACAGCCCCAGGAGCCCCCAAGACGCCCCAAGAGGCCCCAGAGAAGCCTCCCAAGACGGCCCCTGGAGGCCAAAATGGTTAATTTTCCCTTGTGTTTTCGATGTTTTCTGCCTTCTCGCTTTTTCAGCTTTCCGACGCTCCAAGACAGATCCAGAGGCCCTCAAGAGCGCCCCAAGATGACCCAGGAGGCCCCCAAGACGGCCCCAACACGGCCCCAAGACGGCTCTGGAGCGCCCCAAACCAGCCCAAGAGGCGCCCAAGAGGGCACAAGAGGGCCCCGAGAAAGCCTCAAGAGGAGCCCCAGAGGGCGATCAAACGTTCAAACAACAAACTTTTCGCCCCGAGAGAGCCCCAGGAGGCCCCAGGAGGGCCCCAAGAGGCCCCAAGAGGCTTCCAAAAGGCCGACGAGACTCCGCAAAAACCCACGAGCCCCAAAATGGCTCTCCAAAAGGCGATCCAAAACGGCCCCCCAAAGGCTTCAAAACTGCTGAATCGCCCCACTTGACCGCCACTCCGGAACGGCTTCGCTGCGCTGCTCCGTTGTTTGCAAGACAGTGGCATCCCACGCAAAACACAAAAATGCTTGAAATCCCGGGTTCGCAACCAAATTCCCGGGAAATCGGCTGCGAACCCGGGATTCGGCGCATTTCCCCGGAATTCGGTATATGTCCTTAGCATTTCCAGAATCCGTTACGTTGCCTGCATGCTTTGCTGCCCTATGCCCATCGCATCCCAGAATATCGTTCCATGAGGTTTTCAACGAGGGCCCTTCCAAGTCATTAACGAACATTGTTTTCCAACACGTGTTCGCACACATGCACTCAGTATCCGTTGCTTTACATTTTTAGCTGGCGCATACGGCAGCCCCCTGGTCTGTTTCCATATGTGATCGCAGGGCATCTCCGTTTGTCTCACCCCCATGCGCAAGTCGAGACAGCACGCCGCCCCAATGCGTGCCTTACCTTACCTTACCTCATGATATTCCTCCCTTCGCCGCGCCTCCCTAAATCGTCCTCCACTTCTTTCCCGCCCCTTCTGTCCGACGTTTTGTCTTTCCGGAGCCTCCGCGGCCGCTCTCATCGCCGCTGATCGGTCCGCTGGGACGTTCTCATGGAGTCCCAGTGGCGCGCGGACCAGCAGAGCGAGGGCGCGAGCAAGTAAGGTGCAGGTCCGGGAACTGGGCGCGAACCGGCCGCGGTTCAAAGACCGCGGAGGGCCGCGCTAGACGCCAACGCGCGCAAGGGTTGAAGGACCAAGGTGCATGGCGCGAAGCGCCAATGCAGTCTTGTATATATATATATATATATATATATATATATATATATATTGTGCCTGTGCTGGGGCTCCCTCGGGGCTCTTTTGGGGCGCCCTTCTTTTCTGTTGAGGTGTTGGGTTCCTATGGGGCTGTTTTCAGTGTCTTCGGCCGTGGGGTACTTTTGACTGGCCCTCGGAGTCTCTGGAAAGCCTCTTGGGGGATCTTGGAGAGCATCGCTCACCCAAGGCGGGTGTTCGAGCGCGGCCCCCCACTGAGGGGCCTTCTACATCCTTGCTCGGAGCTACCTGGGTCACTTTGCTCCTTGTGGGAGCCGCCTTTGCGTGGACCTATGGGTCCAATTACATGAGGTTTTGCGAAGGGCCGGCTGTTTCTCAGATGAGCCAGGGCGCTCCTCCCCCCGACGTTGCTCCCTCAGGGAGGACGGTCTCGCATGGATTTCTTCCTCGGAATCCGTGCGGCTCCGCGTGGGACTGCCATGTTCTAGGAGGAACCTTGGGTCCATGTGTTTTCCTGTGGGCCCCCCTCAATTACGTGATGTTTTACGCTGGGTCGGTTTGTTATCCAGAGGAACTATGGCCCCCCCCCTCCCCCGACGTGTTTCCCTCTGGAAGGGCGGTTTCGCGCAGAGTTCTTCCTCGGATTCCGTTCGTTTTCGCGAAGGGCTGGCGGGTTTTTAATGAGGAACCCGGGTTCACGTTGCTCCTTGCGGGTGCCGGGTTTCGCGTGGGCCTGTCGTTCCCATTACGTGCTGTTTTGCACAGGGCTGGTCTGTTTCTAGGAGGACGTACGGCCCCCCCCGATGTTGTTCCCTCTGGGACAGTGGTTTCGCGCGCACTTCTTCCTCGTAGTCCGTGCGGCTTTGCGGAGGGCTGGCTGGTTTCTAGGAGGAACCTTGGGTTCACGTTGCTCCCAATGGAAGCTAGTTTCGCGTGGACTCCCCAATGGCGTGAGATTTTGCGTCGGGCTGGCCTGTTCTAAGAAAAGCCATGGCCCCCTTCCCGATATTGCCAGCCCCTCCTAGAAATACGCTTACCCTTCGCAAAAATCAAGGCAGGCGGCGGGCCTCCCCATGCGCGCCCACAGAGGCCCCAAGCGCGCCCGCAAAGGCGACAGCACGCTGCCTACAGAGGCCCCGGACACAGCCCACAGAGGCCCCCAGCTCGCCCACAGAGGCCCCAGCACGCTGCCCACAGAGGCCCCAGCACGCTGCCCACAGAGGCCCCAGACATTGCCCACAGAGGCCCCAAGCGCGCACAGAAGCCCCAGCACGCCGCCCACAGAGGCCCCAGCACGCTGCCCACAGAGGCCCTAGACACTGCCCACAGAGGCCCCAAGCGCGCACAGAGGCCCCAGCACGCCGCCCACAGAGGCCCCAGCACGCTGCCCACAAAGGCCCCAGACATTGCCCACAGAGGCCGCAAGCGCGCACAGAGGCCCCAGCACTGTGCCCACAGAGGCCCCAGCACGCTGCCCACAGAGGCCCCAGACATTGCCCACAGAGGCCCCAAGCGCGCCCACAAAGGCCCCAACACGTTGCCCACAGAGGCCTCAGACGCAGCCCACAGAGGCCCCAAGCGCGCCCGCAAAGGCCCCAGCACGCTGCCCACAGAGGCCCCAAGCGCGCTCACAGAGGCCCCACCACATTGCCCACAGAGGCCCCAGCAGGCTGCCCACAGAGGCCGCACGCTGCTCACAGGCTTGGGTTTTATCCCACACGGGGCTGGCCCTAGGTATGCTCGCCCCCTGCTTGGATTTCTACGAATGGCTGGCGTGTTTCAAGGAGGAACCCTGGTTCGCCGTCCCCTGCATACACAATTTGCCAAGGGTTGGCTCGCTTCTTGGCACAACCTGGCCTCCCCCCCCCTTCCCCTCTCCTCCTCCCTCCTCCTCCTCCTCCTCCTCCTCCTCCTCCTCCTCCTCCTCCTCCTCCTGCTTCCGTGTTCGCCTTTTCCGGCTACCCAGCCTTTTGCCTTGCCCCTTTTTGTCTACGTTTCTTCATGCTCTTCCGCACAGAGGCCGGCTTGTTTCTAGAAGGAACCGTCGTTCCCTCATGTTTTTTGTTGGATGCCCCCTGGTTCGTGACAGTGCGAGGCTTGCGCGTTCTCCCACATGGGACTGGCCCTGGCCATGCTCACCCCCTGCACGGAGTTTTGCGAAGGGATGGCGTGTTTCTAAGAGGAACCCTGGTATGCTCGCCCCTGCATACACAATTTGCCGTGGGCTGGCTCGTTTCTAGGCACAACCTGGGTTTCCCCTCCCCTTCCCCTCTCCTCCTCCCGTGTTCGCCCATCCCGGCTACCCTCCTTCGCACAGGGCCGGCTTGTTTCTAGAAGGAACCGTCGTTCCCCAATGTTTTGTTGGATGTCCCCTGGATTCTGACGGTGCGGCTTCTCTCAAATGCTTGCGTTTCTCCCGCATGGAGCTGGCCCTGGCCATGCCCGCCCCCTGCGTGGACTTTTGCGAAGGGCTGGCGTGTTTCTGGGGGGAACCCTGGTTTGTTGGCCCCCTGCATACACAATTTGCCCAGGGTTGGTTCGTTTCCAAACACAACCTGGGCTTCCTCTCCCCCGCCTTTTTCCTCCTCTTTCAATGTTCGCCCGCCCTGGCTTCCCAGCCTTTTGCCCTGTCCGTTTTTGCTTACGTTTCTTCGTGTTCTTTCGCAAAGGGCCGGCTTGTTTCTAGGAGGATCCGTCGTTCCCTCATGTGTTGCTGGATGCCCCCTGGTTCGTGACGGCGCGGCTTTTCCTAGAAGCTTGCGCTTTCTCCCACATGGGGCTGGCCCTGGACATGCTCGCTCGTTGCATGGACTTTTGCGAAGGGCTGGCGTGCTTCTAGGAGGAACCCTGGTGTGCTCGTCTCCTGCGTACACAAGTTACCGAGGGTTTGCTCGTTTCTAGGCACAACTTGAATTCCCCCTCCCCACTCCTCCTCCTCCTCCTCCTCTTCCTCCTCCTCCTCCTCCTTTTCCTCCTCCTCCTCCTCCTCCTTCCATGTTGGCCCACCCCGGCTACCCAGCCTTTTGCTTGTCTGTTTTTCTTTACGTTTCTTCATGCTCTTTCGCGCAGGGGTCGCTTGTTTCTAGGAGGAACCGTCGTTCCCTCATGTTTTGCTGGATGCCCCCTGGTTCGTGTCAGCGCGGCTTTCCCCAGAAGCTTGCGCGTTCTCCCACATGGGGCTGGCCCTGGACATGCTCACCCCTTGCACGGAGTTTTGCGAAGGGCTGGCGTGTTTCTAGGAGGAACCCTGGTATGCTCGCCCCCAGCATACACAATTTGCCCAGGGCTGGCTCATTTCTAGGGCCGTCTTGGGCCATCTTGAAGCCATCCCGGGCCGTCTTGGGTGCATCTTGGGCCGTCTTGGAGGCATCTTTGGGCTATCGTAGCCGTCTTGGAGGCCATCTTGGCCGTCTTGGAGGTCTCTTGGGGCCCTCTTGGGGCCGTCTTGGGGGCCTCTTGGGCTGTCATAGAGCCATCCTGGAGGCCTCGTGGGCGATCTTGGGGGCCTCTTGGGCCGTCTTGAGCCGTCGGAATGCCAAAAAGAAGTAATTGTCAAAAGATTTGATAGAGCGCGCGCGTGGGGCCCGATCGATTAAAAGGGGGGCCCCAGCTTGAAGCTACCCCCCCCCCCCCTTCCTTGCTAAAGGGGGGGGGGCTTCGGAAGCCCCCCCCCCCTCTCTTCGTGGTCCGGAAAGGGGAGAGGGGGGGGCTTCAAGCTACCCCCCCCCCCCTCCCTTTAATGTTAAACCCGGGGTGAGCCCACCCCCCTTTTGAAGGGGGGGGGGGGCTTCGGAGGCTACCCCCCCCCTCCCTTTTCGTGGCCGGAAAGGGGGGGGGGCTTCCAAGCTCCCCCCCCCCTCCCTCCTTTTAATGGAGCTGGGGTGAGCCACCCCCCCCCTTTGAAAGGGGGGGGGGCTTTGGAAACTCCCCCCCTCTCCCTCCCTTGGTGCAAAAGGGGGGGGGGGCTTGAAGCCCCCCCCCCCTTCCCCCCTTTGGCCGCCCAGCTCCCGGAGCCATCGCCCTCCCTTTCGCGTCCATTTATTCCCGCCCCTCTCCCTCCTCCTCTTCTTCCTTTTGCCTCCTCCTCTTCCTCGGTCTCCTCATCCTCCTCATAGTCATCATCGTCATCATCATCATCATCATCATCATCATCATCATCATCATCATCATCATCATCATCATCATCATCATCATCATCATCATCATCATCATCGTACTCCCCCGCGGGTCCTTCCGTTCCGTTCCTCCTCCTCCTCCTCGGTTTTCTCCTCTTCTTCCATTTTTCCCTCCTCCTCCTCCTCGTCATCATCATCATCATCATCATCATCATTCGCCATCCTCGTTCCTCCTCCTCCTCCTCGTGATCTCTCCTCCCGTTTCCCCATCCTCCTCCTATTCACTTATCCTTTTCCTTCCTACTCCTCCACCCCTCATACCTCCTCCTCCTCCTCCTCCTCTTCCTCCTCCTCCTCCTCCTCCTCCTCCCCCTTGGCCTCCCCCATCCTCCGCCTCCTCCTCCCCCAGCTGGCCGCCGTCTTACACGAACACTGCCAAAGCCGACGGGCTGGCGTTTTCCGAATTACACTTCGTGCAACTTTCGGGGGGGGTAGTATTTTTCCCAACCCTCCTTGGTTGGGTATTCGTTTTGAATAGAGCAGTGTGGTCTCCACTTCCTCCTTCCTGTCCCGTCTCCCTCTTGCCTCCTCCTGCCTTGCTTGCGGGGGGCTGCGATCTGTAAAATTGTCGC
>CAUYUJ010017022.1:187500-251853 GCA_963575745.1 Prorocentrum cordatum | reverse complement strand
GTAGTAGTAGTAGTAGTAGTAGTAGTAGTAGTAGTAGTAGTAGTAGTAGTAGTAGTAGTAGTAGTAGTAGTAGTAGTAGTAGTAGTAGTAGTCGTAGTCGTAGTAGTAGTAGTAGTAGTAGTAGTAGTAGTAGTAGTAGTAGTAGTAGTAGTAGTAGTAGTAGTAGTAGTAGTAGTAGTAGTAGTAGTAGTAGTAGTAGTAGTAGTAGTAGTAGTAGTAGTAGTAGTAGTAGTAGTAGTAGTAGTAGTAGTAGTAGTAGTAGTAGTAGTAGTAGTCGTAGTCGTAGTCGTAGTGGTAGTGGTAGTGGTAGTGGTAGTAGTCGTCGTCGTCGTCGTCGTCGTCGTCGTCGTCGTCGTCGTGTTGCAGGAGTAGTAGACTTTCAGCATTTTAGTAATATGACTGTTGTAGAACCGTGGTGATAGTGATATCTTGATATTGCAGTCGCAATAGTCGGGTTGAGGCTCAGTCTGGGCTTTGGCTGAGGCTTAGGCTAGTCTTAGGCTGAGGCTGATGATGAAACTGAGGCTCAGTCTGGGCTTAGGCTAGTCTTAGGCTGGTCTTAGGCTCGGCTGAGGCTTAGGCTCGGCTGGCTTAGGCTGGGCTTAGGCTGTGTGGGGGCTGGTGATTAGAATGAAGCTGAGGTTCAGGACAGGCTTAGGCAATGCTTAGGCTGCAGCTTAGGCTAGGCTGAGGCAGAGGCTGAGGCCGAGCTTAGGCTGAGGCAGAGGCTGAGGAGAGGCTGAGGCTAGGCTGAGGCTAAGGCTGAGGCTCGGCTGAGGCTGAGGCTTAGCCAAGGCTTAGGCTCAATTTCGGCTGGTGCCTAAGCTAGGTTAGGCTGAGACTTGGGCTAGGCTGCGGCTGGTGTTTAGGCGGAGAACGGCGGAAAGAGAGAAACAGATAAATAGAGAGAGAGAGAGAGAGAAAGAGAGAGAGAGATGAGGGGAGGCAGCGCCGAGGAACAGCACCGCGGGTATACTGCGCCGATACCAACGGCAAGTGGACGACTCGTCCCGACTCGCACATCATATACTCATTCAAAAGCATGGGGGGGGGATTTGCCCCCTGACCCTCCTGGCAGGGTTTCTGTAGTCTTCTAAGGGCCCCCTTCCGCGGGACACAGACTGTCACCTGCACCCCATGCTCCCAAAGGGTCCCTGGGCGGCCATTTCTGATCGCGCGTTGAGATCGAGACAGGGATCCCCGCACGAAAAAACAGACCCTGAGTGCTTCATCGATGTCACCTCGTGCTGCGCTCGCTGGATGACGACCCATCATCTTGCGCCCCTGCCTCGCACCATGCGATCGTTACTTTCGGTCGAAAGGATGAAACAACCTTCAAACACAAGGGGGTGGGGGGAATAGGCCGGCGCCCATGCACTTTTTTGGTCTGCGGTTCGAGAGCGAGCCTCTTCTGGTTAAGAGCTAGGCGGGCCGCGCAAAGCACTAATTGGGGAGACAGGGCGCGGGCGGGCGGGGCCTCAGGCGGCCGGATGGCGCGGGGTGCAGGCGGTGCCGAAGAGCTTGCACAGAAAAAGGTACGCCTTGGACAGGAGCCGGAGGCGAAGTCCCAGAGGGAGAGCGAAGTGGTGTTGCCGTCGACGGCGCGTCAAAATCACCGTCCTCAAGTGCTGCGTGCGGAAGGACGTAACCAGGACGACGTCCGGGGGGTAGAGGTACACCAGGTAGGCGAAGAGCAACAGGTGCCACCAACTGGTGAAGAGGGTTTAGGGTTTAGGGTTTAGGGTTTAGGGTTTAGGGTTTTAGGGTTTAGGGTTTAGGGTTTAGGCCCAGGAGATGAGGATGACCACGAAGACGATGTGCATCGTTGTGCCACCGGGTGGTCGGTAGCGGCCTGGGGTGGTAGTCCAATCCACGTCCAGGAAGCAGCCAAGGGGTGCGGCCAGAAGCAGGGCCGTCTGTGTCCGCATGGCCGAGGGCCGGGCCTCGGCGCCCATGCACACATACAGACTCTGAATGTATACATCTATACCGGTACATCTACATGTATACAAACAGACCAGCATACAAGCACACACGTGTGTATACACATCGTCGTGTAACCATATGTATATATATATATACATACTTATCGGTGTGTGTAAGTGCGTGCGTGCGTGCGTGCGTGCGTGTGTGTGTGTGTGTGTGTGTGTGTGTGTGTGTGTCCCTCTCTTCTTTCTGGCGCGTGTACATAATTTTTGAGTGTTTCTCCCTCTCTCTTTATCTTCCTCTCTCTATCTCTCCTCTCTCGCTTGCGATTTTCCCGATGCAAACATACACACGTTTCACCAGTCGAATCTCAAGTTTGGGCTGGGGCCTCCAGAGTTTTCCGGATGGCCCAAGGAGTTTCCAAGTGGTATACAGGACGGTCCAAGAGGCTTTCGAGACGATCCAAGAGCGGTCCACTACGTCCACCAACCAGACGGCCCATCAGGCTCCCAAGACGGCTCAAGGAGGATTCCCCAGAGCGCCCGAAGAGGCAGAACTTGCCCCATGGCCTGAGCAAAGCGTACATGTTTTTTTTGCTTCTGGCTCGGAACACTTTCCAAGACGACCCAAGAGGTCCCCCACATCGGCCCAAGACGGCTCAAAAACAACAGAGTCCCCCCCCAGAGGGTCCCAAGAGGGTCCCGCCCAAGAGCGCGCCAAGAGGCCCCAAGAGGCTTCCAAGAGGCCACACTCAGCGTGCACTTTCCAGGCAACTAGGGATGTTGTTGTCTCTTCCTGTCCCGCAATCGACGAAGTATGCAAGCCCACAGCGCTCCCCTTCCGCGATGGTAGTGTGCGGCCCAATAAGCCCCAGAAGCAGCCTGGAGACCGCCAGCAGGCTAGCAGACGCCCCCAAGAGGCCTTCATGAGCCCCTGGGGAGCCTTTCCCCCGCACCCCAGAGATGGCGGGACTACGCAGCGATGATACTGCTTATTATGTATATGCTTCGCAGTTTGTAGGCCTCTGAACCCTTCCAGAGACTACCGGGCACTTTCGGCGACTTCAAAGGACGCTTGGGTAAGTCTCGAATCCATGTTCGTTTCGAAGTTCTTAGCGTCGTCGCCTTCGCCGTTGGTCTATTTCCACCGTCATCGTAGGAGGGCCGAGATGCAGAGGAGGGTGATTCGGGGTCGCGTAATGCGGGGGCGATTCATGGGGGTGCAGCGAGGGCTGCAGAAAAAGGGCCCTCTAGCGCTCCTAAAGGGGCCCTTCAGCGCCCCAGAGGAGGCCTTGAGGACCCGAAGAAAGGGACACCTTTCTCCCCCCGAGCAATCGCCTCCCATTACTTCGCGCACAGGGTGAGGGAGACGGAATGACGGAGCTGGAGGAGCTGGAGGAATCCGCTTCTCGCCTCCCTCTCCCCCCTCCCTTTCCCGTTGTGCTTTTCCCTCTGTCTTGTCTTTTCTGCTCGTGCTGTGGCTGCTGCTCCTCTGGCGCCAGCGTCGTCGTCGATGGCGGCGGCGGCGGCGGCCTGAAGGCCTGGAGTCTTTGGGGCCTTCCAAGCCAATTTGCTCGCGTTCCCAAGAGGACTCCAAGCAGCCTAAGACAGCCCCAGAGACCTTCAAGGCTGCCCCAAAACGATTTCAATAAATTTTCACAACGGTTTCAACATGGCTCCAAACGAGCCCCAATGCCGGCATCAAAAGCATGCGTCCAAGGGCTCCAACACGGCCCAAAGACGGCTGGAGGCGACCGTTGGAGGCGAGAACCGAGGCTGTCGAACTTGAGGCCCTGCCGATGCGATTTGAAAGGTTTTCTTTGGTGAGTCGTGATTTGGCCCCAGATGCGTGGCCCGATGGGGCGGCCTTCGATATACGCTGTGTGCACCATGGATCATGTCTCGAGCATCCCTCTCTCCAGTCCCAGGGCGGGTCCATGGAGATGCAAGCCACTCCACGTTAACGAGCTTTTCAAGACTCCCCTACACGTTGCCAGAATCGCCAAGTCAATTTGCCGCAGCGCCACGTACGAAGTACCCTCAGCTCCTCCTCACTGTTTCCTGCGCCTCCCAGACATCGGCTGGTCCTCTCCTCCTCGCCCCGCGCGTGGCCAGCCTTCCTCGGCTCAGGCAGGGGGGGCGCTTGCGCGGAGGACAAACTTCGGGGAGACGTAAGACTCGAGTGAGCCAGGGCTCGAGGTTGCCGACGCTTGTTGGCGGTCCCTGCATGAATGTGACAGCGCAGTCTTCGCGAGATGCTTGCAGCGGGAGTTCGCGTCAAGTTTCAGATGTGGTCCCGCCATTTTTTTCGACGGCCCCGTCAGACCAACTCGAGTCCCCCAAACTCGAGTCTAACGTCTCCCCGACAGCCCTCTCCCATTGGATCAGGGTCCAATTCGATCCGATCGATCTGATTCGATATCGATCTATGACCGCCCGGTCCGGTGCAGTCCCGATTTTTTCCTTTGATTCGATGCGGCCCAATGCTTGCGACGGCGCTGGCTCGACCGATCCGATCCGATTCCCGCCCCGCGCCTCGTCTTGGGGGCCTCTTCTCTTGGGCCGTCGTTGGGCGTCGGAAAACAGAAAAGGCGGAACGCCCAATGTTTTTTGCCTCTTGGGTACCTCTGAGGGGGCCTCCTGGAACGTCTTGGAGGCCTCGTGAGCCATCCCGAGGCCATCTTCGGCGTCTTGGAGCGATCTTTGGGCGTCTCGGAGCGGGCGTTCCGGGGCCGTCTTGGGGCCCTGTTGGGGCCCTCTTGGTCCGTCTCGGGGCCCTCTTTGGCTCCGAGCATTCGCGCGAGGAGCCGCGAGACGCCCCAGGGGGCACGCGTGAAGCCCAACATGCATGTTTGTATGTATGTATGTATGTATGTATGTCTGTATGTATGTGTATACATGTATGTATATATGCATGCATGTCTGTGTGTATGTATGCATGCATGCATGCATGCATGTATGTATGCATGCATGTATGCATACGTATAGTATATATATATACATAACTGTGTGTGCGCGTGCGTGTGTGTATATGTATATATATGTGTATATATATACATATGTGCATGTATGTATGTTCATATGTATATCTCAGGGTGAGTGAGGGGGCCGACCAGTCATTCGCTGTCATTGTGTGCGTGGCTGACATGGGATTCCGCGGTGCGGATTGTTGTTGTCGTCGTTGTCGTCGTCGTCGCTGTTATTGTTGTTGTTGATGATAATGATAATGATAATGATGATGATGATGATGATGATGATGATGATGATGATGATGATGATGATGATGATGATGATGATGATGATGATGATGATGATGATGATGTTCTCTCACTACTGAACAATAAGTCATCATGTCTAACCCTTGGTTCTGGGGAGGAAGATTCTCACAAGCCGCGTCCTTCTCCATTCGGAGATTCGGAGATTCGTTTGCCTTTCGGCTGCTCCGCTCTCCCGTTTGCCGCCCGGGTCCGAGGCGGGGTAACAAGTTTCGGCCTGTGCTCCAGTAGGAGCTGTGCGGCTCCTCTGCTGGTCGGCGGCCTCGCACAGGAGCTTTGGGTCGCCGCCTCTGGTGGGGCGGCGCGCCCTCGCCGGCCGCTGGCGCAGGTCGCCCTGTGGCCGTGGCCGCCAGCGGTGCCGGCTTTGCCGCCCGCGCTCCCCTGGGTGTTCCGTGCGCCGGCCGGGTGGGTCTCGAGGGTCCTTGGGGTCTCTCGGGCTCCCCGTCCAGCCGCGCTTGGTGCTTCGCCCAACGGTCCGTGCGGGCGCACGGGACTACCCATCGGAAAGCGGTTTGGCAGGAATCTTCTGGTTGATCCCCCCTCCGGTGACCACTGTGCTTTTCAATTGACATGCTTTCTCCGGGGCTCGCACCTTGTTTTTCATCAGGGAAAGTCACGGGGCTCAAACTATGTTGTTGGCCCGCAGATTACAGCAACAACGGCCCCCGCTTGAAATTTCCTTGTAATTTGGTCCTGCCCCCCGCTCCCGCCTGAGATTTACATTTTACTCCGGAATCTCGCTCTCCCTTGGGAGTTTCTTACAATTTAGTAAGGGATCGTTCTCTCGGCGCCCTGGATGGAGTCGCGCTCTCGCTGGAGAGTTGTTTGCACTTGTCTAAAGTAGCGCGCTCTTGCGTCGGAATTCTTCGCAATTTATTCAAGCGCTGCGCTCCCGACGCTCAGGCACCCAGGAGTCGCGCTCACGCTTAGGACTCCCTCGCAGCTTATTCAGAAATCGGGATATCGCTGCCCTTCGTGGCCCCGTTGCTGCCCTTCGTGGCCCCTCTCGCTGCCTTTCGTGCCCCCGTTGCAGCCCTTCGTGGCCCCGAGCTGCCCTTCGTGGCCCTGTTGCAGCCCTTCGTTGCCCCCTCGCTGCCCGTCGTGGCCACGTTGTAGCCCTTCGTGGCCCCCCCGCTGCCCTTCGTGGCCCCGTTGCAGCCCTTCGTGGCCCCCGCGCTGCCCGTCGCGGCCACGTTGTAGCCCTTCGTGGCCCCCCCGCTGCCCTTCGTGGCCCCGTTGCAGCCCTTCGTGGCCCCCGCGCTGCCCGTCGTGGCCACGTTGTAGCCCTTCGTGGCCCCCTCGCTGCCCTTCGTGGCCCCGTTGCAGCCCTTCGTGGCCCCTCGCGCTGCCCGTCGTGGCCACGTTGCAGCCCTTCGTGGCCCCCTCGCTGCCCTTCGTGGCCCTGTTGCTACCCTCCGTGGCCCCCTCGCTGCCCGTCGTGGCCCCCTCGCTGCCCTTCGTGGCCCCGTTGCAGCAATTCGTGGTCCCGTCGCAGCCCTTCCCCTTGCTGCCCTTCGTGGTGCCGTTGCAGCCCTTCGTGGCCCCCTCGCTGCCTTCGTGGCCCCATCTATGTACGCCCTTCGTGGCCCCCGCTTTTTCGCGCCCGTCGTGGTCTCATGTGCAAACGATTCGTGGCCCCGCCGTCGCCCTTCGTGGCCCTCTCGCTGCCCTTCGTGGCCCCGTTGCTGCCCTCATTGACCCTATCCTTGCCCGCTGCGTCCCAATGTACGCATGCCTTTCATGGCCCCCGCTCGTTCGCGCCCGTCGTGGCCCCATATGCATTCCCTTCGTGGCCCCGCTGTTCGCGCCCGTCGTGGCCCCATATGTATGCCCTTCGTGGCCCCGCTGTCGCCCTTTGTGGCTGCCCTACGTGGCCCCGCTGTCGCTTTCGTTCTCGCTATCGCTCTCGCTTTCGCTCGTCGTCGTCGTCGCCGTCGCCGTCGCCGTCGCCGTCGCCGTCGCCGTCGCCGTCGCCGTCGTCGTCGTCGTCGTCGTCGTCGTCGTCGTCGTCGTCGTCGTCGTCGTCGTCGTCGTGGTCGGTCCCTTGTCCGTCCCTCTTGGGGTCGGGTTGCCGCCGATCAGCTTCGCTGGCCAAACCGACGGTCCTCGGCCGCCGCCGCCGCTTGCCAAGGACCAGCCTGCATGGAAAAAAAACATGCCCCCCCCCAAATGGGTGCGATCGAAAGCGAAAAGGGCTGGCATCGAGGGTTTGGGAAACTCGCGTTGGCGGACATTCGAGCATGTCTCTGCGTCGCAGGTGTTTGCTGAGAGTGGTTCGCCTGTCGTCGTAATGTTGCGTAAGCTAATAGCCCTGGCATGCTTGCGGGTACCACTGGCAGTGCCGCGATAGTGTTCGCCATGCTGACGGGCATCTTCGTCCATCCGGCGAACTGGCTCGGCGGCAGCGCCTGCCTGGGTGGTCTTGTAGGGACTCTCTGGAGTAACAGCACTATTTCCACCGCAGTGACCAACGCCACCTCGAGCGCTGGGACCTCCACTCCCCTGTCCAGAGAGCTTCCGCGCCCTGGGGGGCACGGGCGTGGCAGGCTCGACGGTGGAGGTGCCCGCTGGGTTGCTGCTGCTCGTGCTGGCGGTCGCAGAGCTCGGAGCGGTGACGCGCGCCTGGCAGGGCTGCGCCCGCAGGGGCAGCGAGGCTTGTAGACGGCTGCCGCTAGGAGAGACGCGTCTCCAGATCAAGCAATGATCCGCCTAGATCCAAGATCGAGGTTTGAGGCGGTCTCGAACCCAGCGCCATGAGCTCGCGGTCTAGTCACGTTTGCAGAGGATCCTGGCTGCCCATGAGCGCGTCTTCCTCTGGCCGACGCGCGCGGAGGAGGGCGCTTGCTATTTCGTGTGCGCTCCTGGCGGCGACCTCTATGTCGAGAGCAGCGACGCGTGCACCAGCGCGGCGCTTCTCACGGTGCGGAAGGGCCACCCTCGGGGTTTGCCGCAGGCGGTGGCGTTCAATCGACCCCTGGAGGATGGGGAGATGGTCGACCTGATCAAGCGGGCGCGCACGGAGGCGGTCAGCTTCGCCGACACCGGCGAGTTAGTTTTAGAAACAGGCACTGCCGAACGTGACAAGTGGTTGCGTGCAATGCACTGTGCGCGGTGTATGCAGATGCCGCGGGCGACGGCGCCATTGCGTTCGTGGCAGTGCATCCACAGTTCCGTCTCTGGAGCTCCGCTTGGGCGCCAGGCGCTGCGAGGGCGCGGTCTCGCCCGCGCCGCGCGCAGATTGTGCTTCGGGGGCTTGCGGCGGCAGTGCGCGCAGTTAAATGTTTAATCGAGCGCGGGCATCACGGCTGTGAAATCCTTTTCTCGGTAGATTGCAACCCTGTGCTGCGCGCGCTCGCGCGCGGCGCAAGCAGGCAGAGCGATTGAATGAGTTGATCACGAGTTGTTGGTTTCAAGTTGCCCGGTCGTGCATTTCCTCGCATGCGTTCCGCGCCCCTTGTAAGCTGAATGACGAGGTGGCCCTGCGAGGCGCGTTGCGTGGGTCGCGAGCGTTGCCGACTTCTGTGAGCGAGGCTTTGAATGGCGCGAGCGGCCGCGGCCCCTTGCGCTGCCTTGGGCTTCAAAAGACGGATCACATAATACATGCTAGCCAGTGTGTGCCGTCGTTTGTGAGTCCTGTCGCGCCAGATGGGAGAGTGGTAGTCCGTGGCCGGCGTGGCCCGCGCGCTGAAATTCATAGAGCAGAATCGGGCGCGGACAGATGCTGGCACCTCTCTTCGGGAAGTGCGTCCCCAGCCGGATGCGGCGGCCGCGGCGGCGGCGTCGGAGGTGGGCCGCCTGCTGCGGCGAGCAGCAGGAATTTCGACTGAGAAATGAGAGTGTTCAATGTGCTTGTCTCCAAGCAGAACTGGAAGCCAAAGGTGGCGCTTCCCCGTCGTAATTCCAAAATTTCACACCCGAAGAGGCGCAAGAACTGTGGGCTGCCCCTGCTGGTGCCGCCGCCTTCGTCGAGGCTTTTTTTCTGGTGCTTTGCGGGAAATATGTCGTTCATCGCTCCCGCGCAGGAGCGGCGGCGGCCACCGTGGAGGTTGTTGCAGAGAACGCGCCGACGTTGGCGGATCGGTCAGCCGCGCTGCCGGCGGCTGTGACTCGGCCGGCCGAGGCTGATACAGCGGCAGCGCGGGCTGCTTTGAGGCTATGCGCGGCCGCGCGGGCATCGGGACATGTGCCTGATCCAGATGTCCTGGCTGGCGCGATCCTCGCGTTGGCCGCGGCGGACGAGCGCGCGTTCGCGCTGCCCCCGCGGCCGCCGAGCCAAGTTTTGTCGGGGGCAGGCGGGGTCGATGTAAAGGCATTCGCTGAGCAAGCTGCGTGGCTGGAATTTTGCGGCTGGAAGGCGGGCGCTCGGGGCTATTCTTCAGCGGTGCGGCTCTGCGGTCGGGCGGCCTTCCATTGCGGCGTTGCTCCGTGGCCGCCCGCCCCGACCACCGTCGACGCATGCGTCGGGCTGTTCCGCGGCGCTGGGGTTCTGGCGCGCTATCTGTCGCATCTCCGTTCAGTGCCCTTTTGGCTGCGATGCCCTCTGGGCCTCCTGGGGGGCGCGGGCCGAGCGGCCCGCGGAGCGGGGGGGGCGGGCAGATCGCTCCGACGGCCGCGCGCGCGAGCGAGAGCTCTGGAGTCCAGAGCGTTGGCGAAGTGGTGCTCGACATTCGGCTTCGTGGACGTTGGCGCGTCCATGGTGGTTGCGGGACATCTTTGCCCTCGCTATGGGGTGGTGTTGCAGGTTGGATCGTCGGCTGCCCCCAATGCATCACTGTTGCTGCGAAGGGCGCGCGGAGCGAAGCGACTATCGCGCGCGTGCGTGGGAATTGCTGCGCGTAGCCAGTGCAGGAGGTCAGGGGTGCATGCGCAGCCTGCAGGGTGAAGCTATTCGCGGGGTTTGTGTCCTTTGCTCGCGCGAGGCGGGCCCGGGGGGGCGGCTGTTTTCAGGGATCAATTATTTTGAGAGTGTAGCAACTTGGAAGCCGGCTGCCCAAATACGTGGATTTTGCGACACTTCCGCCTGGGGGGCCCGCGCGCTCTGGCGCGGCTGGGCCGCGGAATGCTTGCGGGCAATGGTCTGGCGGCGTTGTCTCGTTCGGGCGAGCGGCGCGGCCTTTCCGCTTTCGCCCGCGCGCCCGCGCGGGTTCGCGGGGGAATGGCCGCCGCGGAGTTCCTCATCGAGCATTCAGAATCCTCGGGCGCTGCCGAGTAAAATGCCTCTGCTTGCGCGCGGGGTGGCTCCGATGTCAGTTTCATTTCGCTTCGCGCAACTGTCCGGGCCTCCTGGGCGCGCGGGGGCTCCTCGGAGTTCCCCGGGGGGGGCCCCGCCCAGCTGCGCGGCGCCTATCTGCCCATTGCGCGCGCGGGGGCGCAATGCTTGGGGGCGGTGGCGATAAATTGTATTTGCTCCTAAATCGCGCAGCGATCTCGGCGGCGGTGGAATTTGAGGGGGCCAGTGCCCCCCCATATCGTCGCCTCTTTGCCTCGTGGCCTCTCCCACCTGGCGCTCTGTTGGGGGCGGCGGTGTCTCTCGTGCGCCCTCGCGCTCCGGTGGGGCGGGCAGTTTTCTCGCGCGCCGGTGCTCTTTTTGGGGGCGCGGTCGCGTCTGGTCTGTCTGCCTGTCCGTCTGTTCGTCTGTTCGCCCGTCTGGAGGGGGCGCCCCAGCCCGGGAGGGCGATCGGGCAGCCCCCAAAGCGGTGCAGCGCCGCAATGGGCCGCGCTCTCCAATGGGCGCGTGGCTGGTTGGTTTTTCCCGGCCCCCCCACCCCTCGTTTGTTTTTGCGCTCCGCTGGCCGGGGGTGCCCCGATCGAGTGCCCCAAACAAGTGTGCAAACATGCGGCTTCGCAGCGTCAGCGCGCCCCCCGCAAAAAATGCGCTCGCGCTCCTGTGCGCGCTGAGGGGGGGGGAACTTTCCGCTCCAGACAAATGCCATGTGGGCCACTCTCGCGCGTCGGCCGCGCGCGCGTCGAATTCCATTTCTTCATCGCCGACGCGAGGGCGCCGTCGTCGTCGTCGGCGTGACAGGCATCGGCGTCGTCGCTGGCATTGCCGTCGCCGGTGCCGTCGTCGCCGCCGACGCCGTTACTGTCGTCGTCGCATCCACCGTCGTCGACGTTGCCGTGGCGCAGCGCACGCCCAAGTTACCGACTCGCGCTGAAGTGGCCGCTGGAATGCGCCCAGCGTTCAGCGCCGCCGCGGCCGCGTCGGCCGCGCCGAACTAGCCGGCCGCTGCGCGCGCGCATGCGCGGGCTAGCCCGGCCGCAGAGATGCACCAGCCAACGCCAAGAACTCGTCGCAATCTCCGCCGCGCGGGTTTTGCATTCAAGTTGCGGGTGGGCGGGCGGGGTGTTTGCAGGCGCAGTGGGGTTGATATTTCCCATTCAGAGTTTGCCTCTGTAGGGGCCCTAGCGGATGCATATGGTCAGGTTAGGTTTGCCGCCGATTTTCGCCGCGCGCCCGGGCGCCCGGGTGCCCAGGGGTGCCCAGGGGTGCCCGGGTGCCCAGGGGTGCCCGGGCGTGCCAGGGGGCGCCCAGGTGCCCGGGGGTGCCCTGCAGCCCAATAGCTTTATTGCCCTATAGCCCTAGCGCTCTATAGCCCTATAGCCCTATAGCCCTATAGCTCAATAGCCCTATAGCCGTATAGTATAGCCCAATAGCCCCATGATTGGGTTTTTCTCTGGTATCATTTTCAAGTTCGGCCAGATGGATTCTCCTTTCGTGAAAGAGAATTAATTGACTCTAGCCCCCCCGTCCCTCGCAGGATTATCCGTTCCTTTGCTCGCATTGCAATTTGCGCGCGATTCTGCCCCATCGTCCGTTCTAAATCTGAAGTCATACCGCCCCAGCCGAGCCGGTCCCCCCCCGCCAATTCATGCAAAAAGATTCGATGCGCGCGCGTTCGTTTATCAAGCATCAGCAGTGAAATTCAAGGACACGGACGAAGTGCGCGCGCGTTGTCGCGCGCTCGTGCCGACATCTTTCAACACCATTGGTTTTTCGCATGGTTTTCAACATCGAGCATGCACTAAAGGTGTGCGACGCATGGTTTCGCAACGCTTATGTTTTGATCAAGAGCATGTGCGCGCGCTCTTGCGAATTCTAATGACAACCGTCGGTTTCTCATCTTGTTCAGAAAATGAAACCAAACTGGCTCCGCGCGCGCGTCGAAATCGCGCGAACGCCCTTGCGCGCGCGCCGTCGTGAGAACCCTGCTTCAAAAAAATGAGGCACAGTGCGCGCGCGCTCGTCGTCGCGCCCACGTGCCGAAATCTTCCAAACACTTGCGGCTTCGCAGGGATTTTACTTCCGAGTGCCCAAAAACATACAACAACTTCCTAGTTCTTCGCAGTGCCAGTTTTCCGATAATAATCGGAGGATGTTCAACCTTTTCAGTGCATTTTGCGAGATGGGCCTCTGGCGCCGCGCGCCGAAGTCACTCGCGCGCCCGCGCGGGCCTCTCGCGCGCGTCGGCCGCGCGAGCGCGTCGAACTCCATCGCCGACGCGAGGGCCCGTCGTCGTCGTCGGCGCGATCGGCGTCGGCGCCCGCGCTGGCCGCGCCGTCGTCGTTGTCGACGTCGTCGCCAGCAAGCCTACCGTCGTCGTCGTGCCTACCTCTGTCGGAGTTGCCACGGTGCCGCGCCCGCCCAAGTCGCCGACTTGCGCCCGCTTGGACGCGCCCAGCGGCCAGCGCCACCGCGGCCGCATCGGTCTCGCCAAACTGGGCGGCCGCAGCGCGCGAGTGCCCGGGTCGGCGCGGCCGCAGGGGCGCGCCAGCCAAAGCCGAACACTCATGGCAATCGCCGCCGCGTGGGACGTGCAAAGCGAGTTGCGGGTGGGCGGGTTGGATGTTTGCGCGGGCAGTGGAGTTGACAGTTTCAAGTTCGGTTGTATGGGGGAATAACTCCCCCCCCGCCTGGGATTATTCGTTTCCTGTTTCGCATTGCAAATTGCGTATAGTTCTGCCTCATCGCCCATCCTAAATTTGAACTCATAACATCCCAGCCTAGCCAGTGCCCCCCCCCCCCCCGCCAGCCCACGCAGAAAATGCCATGCGCGCGCTCGTTGTTCAAACATCAGCAGTTTTCGAGAATCCCCTGCTAAGCAATCGGCGAAGTGCATGCGCGCGAATTGCAGCGCGCGCGTGTGCCGACACTGTTCAAAACCGACAGTTTCGTAAGGACGTCAACATCGAGTGTCCTCCCAACCAAAAAAATACCACATGGTTCCGCAACACGGGTTTTCAAAACAAAAACAAGCTCTCGCGCGCGTTCTTGCGAATTTTCAGAAAACAACAGGTTTTATATGTTCTAGAAAATGATGCAATTCGGGTTTCGCGCGTGTATGTCGAAATCGTTCGAGCGCCCTTGCGCGCGCGCCATCGCGAGAACCCTGTGAACAAACTGTGACGAAGTGCGCGCGCGCGTCGTCGGGCGCGCGTACCGACATCCGTCAAAAAACGCTTGGTTTCGTTGGGATGTCGAAGCCGAGCGTCCAAAACGCAAATATATTTGATACCGCAGATTTTCGCAGCGCCAGTTTTCAAAATATCGCGCGCTCGTGCTCTTGCGAATTCTCAAGAAAACCAGCGGATTTTCAACCTTGTCGAGGAATTCTGCCATGCGGGCTCCTGGCGCCGCGCGCCAAAATCATCCGCGCGCCTTCGCGCGCGTGCTTTGGTGGGCGCGATCCGCGTCAAATAACGCCGCGCGGGCCTCTCTCGCGCGTCGGCCGCGCGCGCGTGTCGAACTCTGTCGAAAACCTTCGCCGCCGACGCGGGGGCGCCGTCGTCGTCGTCGGCGCGATCGGCGTCGGCGCCAGCGCTGGCCGCGCCGTCGTCGTTGCCCACCTCGTCACCAGTATCGCGATTATCACCGTCGCGTCTACGGTGGTCGACGTTGCCGCGATGTAGCGCCCGCCCAAGTCGCCGACTTGCACTGAAGTGCCCGCGTGGGCGCGCCCAGCGGTCAGCGCCGCCGCGGCCGCGTCGGTCGCGCCAAACCAGCCGGCCGCAGCGCGCGCGCTTGGGTCGGCGCGGCCGCAGGGATGCGCCAGCCAAAGCCGAGATTTCATCGCAATCGCCACCGCCTGGGTTATGCAAGCCAAGTTGCGGGTGGGTGGGTGGGGTGTCTTTAGAGCCACGGCACGTGGCAGTTCGTCTGTAAAATCCAGTTGCACCTGGTAGATTCTCCTCTCTAGAAGAAGATGGATTCTACTCCCCTCCGGATTGTCGGCGCGCCTTCTCGCGTTTCAAGTGGCAGATCATGTTTCCCCACTGTCCATCCTACGTGCGAATTCGCGCCATCCCGGCCCAGCCGGTATCGACCCTTAGGTCGAGAATATTATGCGCGCGCATTCGTTTTATCACAAGTCATCAGTTCTCCGGAATCCCCTGCAGAAGATGAGGCGAAGTTCGCGCGCGCGCGTCGTCGCGCGCTCGTGCGAGCGCCCAGTGAACATATAAACAAAAAAGGGTTTCACAACGCTGATGTTCACGTCAAGCTTGCGCGCGCTCTTCTAATTACTTCTACATATGTAATTGTTTTCGCGACGTTTTCATAGCGCGCCGCCAGGCGGAATTCGCGCGCGCGTCGAAGTCGTTTGAGCGCCCTTGCGCGCGCGCTGTCGCGAGAACCCTTGCCGAACAAAGCGGCGCAGTGCGCGCCCGCGTCCTGGCGCGCGCGTGCTGGGTCGAAGACGGGGGGTTTCGCGAGGATTTCAAGATCGTGCGTCCAGGACACGTTTAGAAACATTGCTTCGCAACAGCGTTTTCCAAAGAGCTTGCGCTTGCGCTCTTGCGAATTCTTCAAATACTATGTCTATCTCTCTCTCTCTATATATATATGTGTTCGCGCGCCAACGCGCGTGCCCATGGAAACCTGCCAAGCGGGCGCGTCGCGCCGCGCGCCGAAATCATTCGAGCGCCCTTGCGCCCGTGCTTGGGAGGGGGGCGCGGCGCGAACCGCGTCGGAAAATGCGATGCGGGCCTCTCTCGCGCGTAGCCCGCGCGCGCGTGGAACTCCTTCCGAGATCTTCGTCGCCGACGCGAGGGCGCCGACGTCGTCGCTGGCGTGATCGGCATTTTCGCCGTCGCTGGCCACGCCGTCGCCGCCGTCATCATCGTCGCTGGCGCCGCTGCCATCCTCGTCGCGTCTACCGTTGTCGATGCTGTCGTGGTGCCGCGCCCGCCCTTGTCGCCGACTCGCAGCGGAGCGCCCGCTGGGGCGCGTCCAGCGCCGCCGCGGCCGCGTCGATCGCGCCAGACTCGCTGGCCGCTGCGCGCGCGAGCATGCGCGGGTTAGCGCGGCCGCGGAGATGCGCCAGCCAACGCCACGCGCCCATCGCAATTGCCGCCGCATGGGTTTTGCGAATCAAGTTGTGGGCGGGCGGGCGGGGCGATTGCGCGAGCAGCGGGGTTGACAACTCTTTGCGAACAGAAATGAGTAGAGGTTCTATGTTCTAAAAGTGAGAAAAGATTCGCCCCCCCCCCCCTTTGGATGATCGGTGCCCTTGTTCGACTTGCAATTTCTGTATGATTCTGCCCCACCGCCCATGCGAAATATGAATCCATACCATCCCAGCCCAACTGGTATCGCCCCCCCGTGCCATCTTCTGCAGAGGGTGCTATGCGCGCGCGCTGGCTTATCAAAAAATACATGTGTTTACAACAATCTCTTGCGACAGTGAAGGGGCGAAGTGCGCGCGCGCGTCGCCGCGCGCGCATGCCGAAATCCTTCAAAATCCATGCGCCCCTTGAGGAATTTTAAACCGAGCGCCCAAACACATATAACAACACATGGTTTTGCAACTCGGATGTTCAAACACCATGTGCGCGCGTTCTTGCGTCGCGAGGAAGCCGTAGGGGTTTCAACATGTTCATGGAATGTTACCAAGCGGGCTTGCGCATGTTGATTTTTTCTTTTCTCGAACGCCCTTGCGCACGTGCTTTCGCGAGAATCCCTTGCAACAAATTGGGCAACGTGCGCGCGCCGTCGTCGCGCGCGCATGCCAGAATCATGCAGAAACCGCACGTGTCGTAAAGATTTCAAAACCGAGTGTCGCGACACCACTAAAGAACACAGGGTTTCGCAACATCCGTTTTCAAAGAAGCGTGCGCTCGCGCCCTTGCGAATCCTAGACACCATCGTGTTTTTTTTTTTTTTTTTTTTTTTTTTTTTTTTTTTTTTTTTTTTTTTTTTTTTTTTTTTTTTTTTTTTTTTTTTTTTTTTTTTTCTCATGTTCGTGGGATTCTGCCAAACGGACCTTTAGCGGCGCATGCCGAGAGCATTCGGACGCCCTTGCGCGCGTGCTGGGGGGCAAGATCCGTGTCAAACACTACCATGTGGGCCAGTCTCGCGCGTCGGCCGCGCGCATGTCGAAGTCTTTCCAACACCTTCACCACCGACGCGAGGACGCCGTCATCGTCGTCGGCGTGATCAGCATCGGCGCTGTCACTGGCCGTGCTGTCGCCGTTGTCAACCTCGTCACCAGTATCGTTGCTATCATCATCGTGTCTACCGTTGTCGACGTTGCCATGATACCGCGTTCGCGTCGGTCGAGCCAAGCTAGCTGGCCGCTGCGCGCGCGAGCATGCGCGGGCTAGCGCGGCCGCAGTAATGCACCAGCCACCACCAAGCACTCATCGCAATCGCCTCCGCACGGGTTTTGCGAACCAGGTTGCGGGTGGGAGGGTGGGATGTGTGCGCGAGCAGTGGACTCGACAATTTTAACATCGGCGGGGTGATTTGCACAACGTAGAAGACACTACAAACATGTTCCAAAACATTTGGGTTGGGGTCCACGCTGGCTAACATTCTGTTTTCTGGCATTTGTTATGGATTCTGTCCGTGTTCTTCAGAAATACACCGCCTGGGAACGCATGGATTTCAATGATCCTCTAGACTAGACTCCCCGTCGGGTCCTGATCATAACCGCCGCCTGAGGGGTCGAATTTCGGCCCGACGACGACGACGACGACGACGGCGGCGGCGCCGATGACGATAGCGACGGCGACGGCGGCGGCGACGGCTGGGGTGGGCAACGACGACGACGGCGACGGGGGCGACTGCGACGACGACGACGATCACGACGATTGCGATGACTACGACGACGACGACGACCACGGCCGCGACTGCGGTGTCTACGACGACGCGGGCGGCGACGTCGGCGAGGGCGGTGGTGATGTTGTCGACGGCGGCGGCGGCGACGACATCGGCGGCCACATTTTCCGGCTGCACCTTCATGGCGGAAGCGCCGCGGCGCGCATGCGGCGGCCGGCTGTGAGGGATCGAATGCGCTAAGCGTGCGTCGGGCAGCGGTCTTAGTCAGCCCCATCCCCAAACACCCTCGAGTCCTTTCGGCATCATGGGAGTTGCTGTTTTTATGTTCGGCCTCCGAGGGGCTTGCGCCGAGCTGCGGGGCCGTGAACAAACGAGTCGGGATAGAAGGCTGGTCCTGGGGAAGGGCGGGGATCTAGGGAGTCGGCGTTATGTGGACTGAAAAAACAAGGCGTCGGGGGCCTCTATCCTGGGCCCAGGATTTGTGCTCATCGATCGAGGAACAGCAGCTGCGCAAACGTACGCTTTGGGAGCTTCGCGCGGATTTCTTGGACTGGGCCAGGGCTTCCCTGGCGCGTTTTGCGCGCCAGAGGAGATGGTTTCAGCGCAGAGCTAAGAAATCTGCGCATGTCTCGGTGGCTGCGAACGGCGAAACCGTCCCCACATGCGAGGGCTGCTAGTGCTAACGGAGTGACGTCCCACGCGGATTCTGATCTGACCTCGCCAACCCTATAAGGCTGCGAACTGCGACGCTGTCGCTGCTTTCGAGGGCAGACGGGGGTTCCAGTGCAGTGACGCCTTATTCGGATTCAGGTTAGATCTCGCCACCTTCCTCGACCCTCGAAGTTCGATCAGGCTGGGCCGGGGCCCGCTGGGCCGCGGCCGCGGCGCGCGGCGGTGTGTGCCGCGGCCGCGCTGCTGCTGCCGTTGGGCCCCGCCGGGCGGCGCGCAGCGCTCGCGGAGTGCCCCCGCGGGGGGGGGCTCGGGCGGGCTGGTGAGGCTGCGGGCTGCGCACGGGCCCCCCCCCCCCCTCAGGTCCGGGTGGCCTCCGCAGGCCTTCCGAGCAGTCGAACGTGGCTGGGACGAGGATGGATCCCCTCCAGAGCGTCCCGGAACGCTCCCAGAGCGCGCTCAAATTTCCACGGTCAGCGCAGCCTCGTCATGCGCGCGCCCCCTCATGTCCGCGGCCATAGCCGCGAGACTCGTCGCAGTTTGTCGTCGTCATGGAGGGGTCGCCAGCCTCTTGGCCCCCCTCGCGCTCCAGACCTCTCAGAGCGTCCCGGAACGAGGATGGATCCCCTCCAGAGCGTCCAGGGACGCTCCGAGAAGGCCGCATCCTCCAGGGCCGCCGGAGCTCAGAGAGGCCTTCCCAGTCGGTCCGCGCCCGAGAAGGTGTCCTCGCCTTGGGCTCGTCCGGAGGAGTCTCGGCTGGCCTCGGCATGCCCCCCGGGTAGGCCAGGGCCGTCGTGGGGGCATCCTGGGCCCCTCGCGTTGGTCCGTGTGGGTCGGAGTTGAATAGACCTCCTACCCTGACACGTCGATTCAGGAATTGGCCGTTTTCGGTTCGCGTGAGGGCGTCGCGGCCATCATTTTTGCGGGTCCAGGTCCGTCGGTTTCGGTCCCAGGCCGTTTTCACTAAGGGGAGCTATGCTAAAGGGAGGTCTGTCCACCGCCGAGTTGGGGAGATGCGTGGGGCCTGCGGGGCCGTCTTTCGGGCCGAACGAAAGGGGGTGATAGGGAAAGGGGGGGTTACGAAAGCTGCTGCATGCAGCTGGTTTCGGCCCCGTCGCCGGGCCTATTCTTCGATACATGGGCGCCTCCCGGCGCCGGGAGGCGCCGGGAAAATCAGCTACGTGAGCTGATTCTCAAACCCAACCTTTGCTAT
Organism: Prorocentrum cordatum; assembly: GCA_963575745.1. Taxonomy (NCBI): domain Eukaryota; class Dinophyceae; order Prorocentrales; family Prorocentraceae; genus Prorocentrum; species Prorocentrum cordatum. The sequence goes on along the minus strand of CAUYUJ010017022.1, from coordinate 232,713 downwards.
CCCCCTCTTTCGCCCGGCCCGAGTCTTGGACGTTGTTACGGCCGGAAAGCAGGTCATAGCATGCATACATGTCAAACATGTAATATGCTGTTTCATGATTTTTACTTCCTCGTCTGGCCCCCAGCACCTCCCAAATTGGCCCCTTAACCGCACCGTCTCAGGGGTTTAATCTTGGGGCTCTCTCGGCCCATCTTGGGACTCCCTGGCATCAGGAAGAGTCACGCGACACCCCAGGAGTCACGCGACCCGCCCCGAAAGTCTCGCGAAACGCCCAAAGGGAATCAGCGAGTTGGGAGTCAGGGCACCTTTGAGGTCATCTGGAGTACTCTATCGCTCGATACAGAGCACCTTGATGGACCTGATGACACTACATTTCAGTGCCTAGCGGCACGAACATGTGTGTGCGTGTGTGTATGCGTATGCATAGTCTGACCATGATGCTGTTATCCAATTGCCTCCGACAAGTCCCGCCATTGCCTTGGGTTGTGGGTGTGAAGCCTATTGGATGCTCGTTGGGATCTCGTGGGAGACCTCTCGCGGGCCTCTTGGAGACATTTTTGAGGCCTCTTGGGGGCCGTTTTGGGGTCTCTTGCTACCTCTTTTGGGTCTTTTGGGGGCTTCTTGCGAGCCTCTTGAGGCTTCTCGGACGCCTCTTGGGGCGGAAGGCTCAGACTTTCGGTTCGTGTTCCCGCTCTTCGGTTCCTTTTGGGACCGTCCTGGGGCCCTCTTGGTCCGTCTTGGGCGCCTCTTGGGCTGCCTTGGGGCGCTCTTAGGGCGTCTTGGGGCCCTCTTGGATGCCTCTTGGGCCGTTGTGGTGGTCTTGGGGGCCCTCTTGGGCCGTCTTGGAGCGTCGTAAAGCCGAACAGACGATAACGCCCAAATCTGTCAAAAACCGAAGGGACTTCAATTATTGGAAAGAGCGTGCTCTACCGCTGCTGGCGAAACACCGCGGGAGGTCACTGGGGGTTCCCAACCCGTCCCCCCCCCCCCACACCACCCTCGAAAACCGGGGGGGGTCACTCCCTGTTCGAACCCCCCCCCCCAGTCCATCATGAAAAGGGGGGAGGGTCATTACCAGTTCGAACCCCCACCCCCTTCGAAAACCAGGGGGGGGGTCATTACCGGTTCGAACCCGCCCCCCCCCCTCTCGCCGCTGGCAAACGATTCCCGCTCCTCGGGACAGTTGGAGAGTGGTCGGGATACTGGGACCTGGGACAGTGTTGGGGAAGGTGGTGGTGGGGACAGTCGTGTGGGGACAGTGGGACAGTGGTGCGGACAGTAGTGGGGACGGCGGTGGTGGGGACAGTGGTGAGGGGACAGCGGGATAGTGGTGGGGACAGTGGGACAGTGGTGGGGACCGTAATGGTGGGGACAGTGGTGAAGGCGGTGGTGAGGACGGTGGTGGGACAGTAGTACAGTGGGGTGAGTGGTGGGGACAGCGGGGACAGTGGGACAGTGGTGGGGGCAGTGGGGACAGTGGCACAGCACAGTGGGACAGCGGTGGGGGCAGTGGGGACAGCGGGACAGTGGTGGGAACAGTGGGGACAGTGGGATAGTAGTGGGGACCGTGGGGAAAGTGGGGAGAGTGGGACCGTGAGGATAATAGTGGGGAGAGTGGGGACAGTGAGACACTGATGGGGGCACTGGTGGGAACAGCGGGAACAGTGGTGGGAACAGTGGGGACAATGGGACAGTCGTGGGGACTGGGACACTGGTGGGGACGGTGGTGGTGGGGACATTGGTGTGGGGGGACAGTGGGAATGTGGTAGGGACAGTGGGACAGTGGTGGGGACAGTGGTGGTGGGGACAGTGGTGGTGGGGACAGTGGTGAGGGCGGTGGCGAGGACGGTGGTGGGACCATGGGACAGAGGTACAGTGGGGACAGTGGTGGGGACAGTGGGGACAGTGGTGGGAACAGTGGGACAGCTCAGTGGGACAGCGGCGGGGACAGTTGGGCAGTGGGACTGTGGGGACTGGGGGCAGTGGGACAGTGGTGGGGAAAGTGGGGAGAGTGGGACCGTGGTGGAACAGTGGTGGGACAGTGGGGAAAGTGCGACGGTGGTGGGGGCACTGGTGGGGACAGTGGGGACGGTGGTGGGAACAGTGGGGACAGTGGTGGTGGAGACAGTGATGCTGGGGACAGCAGTGTGGGATGTGGTGCGGACGGTGGTGGGGACCTGGCAGTCGTTTGCCGGCGGTGTGTGGGGGGGGGTCGAACCGGTAGTGACCCCCCCCTGCGGTTTTCTGGAGGGGGGGGGGTCGAAACGGTAGTGACCCCCCCCGGTTTTCTTGAGGAGGGGGGGGGTTCGATGACCCCCCCCCCGGTTTTCGGGAGGGGGTGGGGGGAGGGGTTAGGGAAGGGGGGTTTTGCTGGGGGAAGGGGGGGGGTCCAGCAGGGAGGGGGATTTTCGAAGGGGGGGGGACCCCCGGGTTCCAGAGGAAGAGGGGGGGATCGCGCTTTCTCAATTATTGGAGGCCTCGGGGCCTCCTATAGAGGCGTCTTGGAGGCCTCTTGGGTAATCCAGATGCCATCTTGGTCGTCTTCAAGCGATCGTTCGGCAACTCGGGCCCTCTTGGACCGACTTGGGGCCTCCTGGGCCGTCATGGAATCCTTGGAGAGCCTCAGGGAGGCGTTATGGCCGCCTAGGACCCCCCCGGTAATAGGGGTGATGCAGTCAGGGAAGTGTGACTGGGGGGGTGGGGGAGTTTCGTAGAAGATCACAGAAACCTTGCCAGGCAGCCCTTGGCATTCTTCCGCGCCTCCACGTGCCGCAGGCACGGTGGCGGACACCATATTTGTTGTGAAACAACGTCCCAGGCCTCTGTCAGGTGATGGCATTATAGTCGCGAGGCTGTCGCTTAGATGAATGCTGTTTTCCGTGTAGTATTATACGGAATTGGTCTTGTTAATGTTGATTGGGTGTTCAATTCGACCGAAGAGATTGTGGCCATTGTGGGCATCAGGAGCTGTCTGATCAAGTCTTGCTATCTGAAAACAAGCTTTTTTCCCTACAAGCGATGCTCTTTACAGCATCCAGTTCAAGACGAGGAGGTCCAGCTCAAGAACGGGCTTCAGACGTCGTGATGCTTAGTTGTACCCTGCTCGGCCCTTAGCCTCGAATCCGAACACCTATTTCCCTTGTCCTCATCAGTACTTCTCCCTGTCGCACCTCGAGACGTGCCAGTAGGGCGGGCTGGGAGTTTCGCTTGAGTTTTTTTTCACCCTGCACGATGCTTAACCCGCAACGGTGTCACGGATGGAGGACCGGCAGTTATCAAGATGTGGCTCTCGCTTGATTTTTTAAGCAGGCAAGAATTGCACAGATGGAGGGCGGGCCGTTTTCAAAATGTGTTTCTCGCCCTAGCGCCGCGCATCTTCGTTTTACCGAAATGCAGGAACTTCACAGGTGGAGGGCGGGCCGTTTTCAAAAGTTGGCTCTCGCCCTAGCGTTGCGTGCATTCCTTCCAAGAATTTTCAACAGTTTCAAGGTTTCTTATGATTGACGTCCCAGAAAAGGTGATTTGGCACGATGTGGGATTGTAAGGGCGCACCAGTTACGCTGATGCGCGGTGTTGAAGTCCCATGGATTGTGTTCTGGCAGGATTCAGGATCGTCAGGACACAGCAGTAGCGCTAATTTGCGGCATTGAAGTTCCAGGATCGGTGTTCTGGCACGTTTCAGGATGTTCAGACGGATGTCTTCCAACGGCGCATCTCTTTCAGTGGAAATGAATCCTTGTAGGGACCTGCGGAGAGGTAACATCGCTGATGACTCTTGGGTTTGCTCTGGTGTGTCCTCTTGCTCCTCCTCCTCCTCCTCTGCCCTCCTCCCCCGCAAGTGTTCTCCAGAAGGGCTTCCCCCCAAGGAGGAGGAAGACGCCGAGTCCGTCATCGCCCGGGCGGAGGGCGCCCGCGCGGGCCTCCGGGTGCCCTTCTACATCCGGGCAGCGCCGAGGGGGGTCACCATTAGGGGGGAGGGAGGAGCATGAGAAAGTATGACAAAAAGAAGGGTAGGAGGAGGAGGAGGAGGAGGAGGAGGAGGAGGAGGAGGAGGAGGATTAGGAGGAGGAGGACGAGGAGGACATTTTTGGCATTCGCTTCGGGGTGAACTAAAGTCAGGCGCGTTCCTCGGACAGCAGCTGACCCGCAGACCATTGCCTTGGGCGCTGCCGGTTCCGATTCGGCTACCGAACCCTGCCCCAGAGGGGGGAGGAGGAGGAGGAGGAAGGTTGGAGAAAGGGAGGGGGAAGGAGATCAACTGCTATGCGCTGGGGTAACTCACTTCCCACATTCTAATGGGCTGACCACAGCGAGACCTGACCTTCCCTCCAAAAGGGATGAAAAGAGTAAGACTGCCCACCCAACCTTTCCCCTCACAGACAAGAACATCCCCTGGACGCCAACGTGCAGGTTCGGGCTTTCAGGCATGGCATTGCCATGGCACGACCCGCCAGGAGAGGGCAGAGTTTTGCAACCTAGCCCTGGCTGCCAATTCCATGCGCTGTCTGGTGGGAGAGAAGGAGATAAACTGGGCTGAAGAGGAGGAGGGAGGACTGGAAGGATTCAGGCTGCAAGACTTCGCTTGCCTGCCTGCTGGCCTACAAGATTACTTGTGCCTTATTTGCTAGGAAAATATGCACACGACGCTGTAAAGCTCACCCTCACAGAAGTATGAATGGTCCCTGAAATGACTTGCAACTGCACATCCTAGTGCTTGCACAAAGCGAGGGGCCTGGACAACATTTGACAATGATGGCTATACGCTGCGCGTTCTAGCGCCTGCGGCCGTCACGATGATGAGGGTGAGCTGAGGGAAGCCGTGCTTGGCTAAGTGTGCCTGATTCGATTGCATGCTAGCGAATTGTTTCAGTGCTGCCGGCAAGGTGGCTTAGAAGTGATATTAGGCATGGAGAAGTCCACATCAAAAGCGCAGATACGACCGCATTGAGAAGAACATGCCGTGACCATTGATAGCTCACGCCAAGTGGCCTTCTAGCCAAGCTGATGTGCTCCGTAGCCTGAGGTCATTTCCCAAAACGTGCTCACTACTTGCAATGTTAGGCATTGATTTGAGGGGCTCTTCCCTCATTTTGCTGTCTCTGCCGACTTGCTGTTCTGGGCTGGATCTTCCGAGCCCCTGGTCTGCTTGAGCCTCTTGAACTCGTCCCTAGCATTGTCGAGCTGCTCTGCCAACGATTTGATGCGAGCCTACTGTAAATTCTGCTTGAGTTCTTCCATTCTGGATAACGAACGATCGCCCTCGCTGGTTACCTCTGGATGGGCTTCGGACTCTGAGCTAGAGTCCTTGCGCTTGCGCTCCGATTGGGACACGGGCATTCTGGGATTTGACGGCCTCCTAGCCTTCTCCCTCTTTGACTTCTTCGTTTTCTCGTCCTTCTTGGACTTTTTGTGAGCCTTCCTAGGCTTACGAATGGTTCTGTCCTTAAACTGCTTCGAGCGGGACGCCATGGCTGCAATCTGTGTGAGCGCCGAAGACACTGAGTGGCCTCCTGGGAGGCCGGTCTGGGAAATTGCTGACCTGGCCAGCTGCCTTGAGCCAAAATGGCTTGAGCCAAAATGGCTTGAGCCAAAATGGCTACGGGGGAGGAGGAGGAGGAGGAGGAGGAGGAGGAGGAGGAGGAGGAGGAGGAGGAGGAGGAGGAGGAGGAGGAGGAGGAGGAGGAGGATTAGGAGGAGGAGGAGGAGGAGGAGGAGGATGGGGGAGGAGGGAGGAGGAGAGGAGGCAGGGTGAGAAGAGGGGGAGGAGGAGGGGGGAGGGTATGACGAGGGGGGCCGTGCGCAGAGGAGAGAGCAAGGGACGTCCGAGCCAGCAACGTCCGGCTTTCGGAGTTTGTTCGTCTGCTCTGGGCGGCACTCCAGCCATGGGGTGCCTCCCAGCAGTCGCGCCTCGCCGGGAGCGTTCTGGGGGATGCCAGAGTCGTCCCGATCGGACGCCAGAGATCCAAGGAATACGACCCGGGAGCCAAGAGATCCAACCAACTGAAACAAGGGTCACCCGTTCCTCCTGCAAATCGAGGCTCCAGGATCGAGAAACCCGATGAGAACTCTGGAAGCTTGGGGCCGTTCGGGGGGCTCTGGAGTTATCCTGGGGGCCCCAATTCCTTGAGGGAACGGCGTTTCCTAGAGGAAGTGGCGACCCCCCTTGGGATTGCCTGGTGCATGTACGACGGCGTCCTGGGCGGCGTCGACTTCCGGGCCGCGTTCTCGAGGCTACCCAGGGGGGGCCATCCCTGAGATCCTGGCGCCGCGTTTTTTCTTGCCACGGGCGATCACGTCGTCTTTTCACGGGCCCCAGAACCCTCCTGGGGTCTCTTCGGCTCGAACGATGACGTAGAAGCATGGGGTCCGGGGCTCCGGTGGAGTTTTTGCTGCGATGCCACAAGTTGGTCGTGACGTCGGATCTCGGGGCAAGGGGGGGTCCGGCGGAGGCAGCGGCGGCCCTCCCACGTGTTTTTTTCTTCCCTTCTGGCTTGGCATCGCTCGGACGTGTGTATTTTTTCCTTCGGCGAGGACCATCGAGGAACATCCTTGATCACTTGGCGAAAAAACACGCACGAAACCGAAGAAAGCACAGGGAATGGACGCCCGAGCGATGGCCAGCTGGGGCCTCCCCGAGGCCTCCCGTCGCCACGGCTGGATCCGCTTCGAAGAACGGCTCAGCATGGACCCTAGGAGGGGGTCAGTTAGAGCCGCGGCGCCCCGCACTGCCACGCTGGCGAATAGCCCGGCGTGGGGTTTTCGATTTATTCGTCATCTTGCCCTGATGTCAGGGCACCCGCGCGCACGCTGGCGAGTTGGCGGTCTCAGCTACCCTTCGTTTCTTCGCAGCCGGCCGTTTAGCAAGAAGGCCGATCCTGGCCCCAGAAGCTTGTTCTGGCGAGTCTCAGGATTGGGTGTCTTGCTGTAGGCTGTGGCAACGAACTTTGAAGGAATCCTGCATGGGCGGCAGCGCCGCCGCTGTGAGGGGCAACGTTGGGGCTCCGAGGGGGATGCATCGACCCCGCGTCGCCCAGTGATCGCCGGTAGGGGTCCGAGAGCCCGACCCGCCCAGGAAGGTTCGGATTCGCTGTCGGGGGCCCATCGCCGATCTTTTCGGCGCCGCATCGCCGATTCGATCTCGATGCTTCCCCCACCTCGCAGGGCTGGACGTTTCCCGGCGCTCTCAGCTGGTTTTGGCGGTTCCCGGAGGTGTGTGTTCCCACCTCGGGGTGCGTTCCAGCAGCCGCGTCTCGCTGAGAGCGTTCCAGGGGTGTCCCTCCCGATCGCCCCGAGCGGCCGCTGGCCTGAAGACTTTGCCCTACAGCATATCGCTTGGCATCGCTCGGACGTGCGCATTTTTTCTCTCGGCGGGGACCATCGAGGAACATCCTGAACCATCTTGCGACAAAAACCGAAGCGACATCGAAACATGCACGGGGAATGGACGTCCGAGCGATGGCAAGATCGATGAAGTATCAGCACGGAGCTTTCTCTGCGCTCTCGGCGTTGGGGGCCCTCGTACGGCCTTGGGACCGTCAGACAGATCGACTCGAGATGAACAGCTTTTTTATAGTAAAGGTTGCGATTTCCGGGCCCCAAGTTTGAATCGGACCGAGGTATGAGATCGAGGTCGGTTCGGGGAGGGTACCCTAGTGTTCTTCGTGTTTGTTGGATGTTCTTGGGCGTCCTGGGGGAGGGCACCCTCGAATGTCCTTCAGTTTGGGCTGGCGGAGGGTCTCATGTTCTTGAAGGCCCAGAGGAAACAAGGAAAGAGCGCGCATCCGAAAAGTCTCCTCCCGGGATGTCGAAATCGTGAGGCCCCCCTCCCCCAGAGAGTTTCGGAGGTTGATATATATATATATATATATATATATAGACCTCCTACCCTGACACGTCGATTAAGGAATTGACCGTTTTCGACTCGCGTGAGCGCGTTGCGGCCGTCATTTTTTGCTGGTCACGTCGTCGGTTTCGGTCCTAGGCCGTTTTCACTCAGGGGAGGTTTACTAAAGGGAGGTTTGTCCATTGCCGAGAGTTGCAGAGGCCCCCTCCGCAACCGGGGGGCCTCCCCCATCAACCCCCCCGCCCCCCCCCTGGTGCAGAGCGGGAACCAGACCCCCATCCTGGCGCAAGGGCCGGGGGGGGGAAGGTCGTCGTTGTCGTCGTTTGCCGGCGGCGAGTATGGTTGGGGGGCATCGCCCCCCCCCCTCACAATTACGACATGGGGTGAGGGTCTGGAGCCCGCCCTCCCCCTCTTGCGCCAGGTGAGCGACGCCCAAGATGGGGGTCGTCTGCGCCGACGTTGGCGCGTACGCTGCCCGCGTAAGGTCGCGCGTAAGCGCCCTCGTCCCCCATGCAGCGTGCCGCGCTGGCGGCCGCGTAAGGCCCGTTTCTTTTCGTCGCTCAGGTGGGGAGGGGGTCCGAAACTCCCCTTCCCCCCGGGGAGGGGCAACGAACTCCCCCCCCCCTTCCCAAGCGTGAGGGAAAGGCGCTTTTTCGAAGAAAGGTATGAACATTTTTTGTGAGCGGTCCGCACGGATTTCTCGTGTCGGCGCGGCCTTGGTGCGCTTCCCGCGACAGAAGGGGGTCCAGCGCCGACCCGAGAAATCCGCGCTGTCTTCCGAAAGGTTGTGCTCATGCCGTTTCTTTGCTCTGCCTCAGGCTCGCCGAGTGTGCCGCCAATTTCTCCACGTACTTCGAGCTCAGCTGCACCGCCAGAAAACACCCACGTCCACGACTGATGGTGTCCTGCCCCGGATCTGGTGTGGGTCGGCCACGCGCAGAGGGGGGTAGGGGGAGGGCTAGAAGCACCCCTGCTTCTCAGAGTTAGAGGGCGCCGGCCTCGCTGTCCTCTCCTTAATGCCTGTTCCTCTGGTGTCTTTCCCCTCCTCCCCGCCCTTCTCTAAGGGCCTTGCGGCAGCCCTTCACGGCTTGCGGTGTCTCTTCCCCTCCTCTTCTCGCCGCCCTTCCCCTTGATGGGCTTGTTTTCCACCACCACCACCGCAAGTTGGAGGGGGCGGGGGTCCTCCTCCTCCTCCGCCTCCTCCTCCTCCTCGTCCTCCACCTCCTTCCCCCCTCCAACTTATGGCGGTGGTGGTGGAAGACAGGCCCATCACCCCTACTCCCCTGGGCGCGCCGCCAAGCGGGAGTGGTCGCCTCGAGAGGCCTTCGAGGCGGCGGGGCCCGACTTCGAAACGCGGTGGATATGGATCGGGGACAAAGTTCGGAGGCGCGCCTTGGCAGGCCAGCCACAACTAGGGGAGCTGTGGTCCTTACCCCCCTGGGGGACCCATCGATTTCGACACCCCTCTCGATAGATCGTCGACGCGATGGGTTCCCCCAGAGGGGTAAGGACCACAGCTCCCCCAGTTATGGCTGGTCGGCTTGGGGAACGTGAGAAGGGGCGGGCCTTCTCAGAAGGCTCGGAAGCCCACCGGCCCTCTGAGAAGTTCCCCAAGCCTTCCCGAAGACACAGGGAACTTCTCACTTCCCACCCCCCTCGGGTTCAGCGCCGATCCATGAAATCAGCGTGGATCTCCGAACGTTAATGCTTACGTGGTTGTGTCTTCCTCTAATGGATGTTCACGTGTTCGCCTCTGGCGCTGGGGAGCCCTGGGAAACTCGGCTACGTGAGCTTATTCGCTGACCCCCCCTTTTGCAATCCCCCCTGTCGTCCGGCTCGAGACTCCGGTAGACGGTGAATGCGGATGTATTTTGGCGGTGTGTCAGCAGGGGGATGCAGGAGTTCTCGTTCATCCAGTCCCTCCAGACGCATCCGTGGCGGGTGTGGAGCCCTTCCGATGCGTTGATCATCGTCATGCCAGTGGCGACGTTCGACCTGGCCGAGCGGCACGGCCTCATCGGCGACGTCGAGGTGTGCGCTGGGTACGACGCCCAGCGCTTGATCGGAACCATCACCAGGACCGACGTGAAGTCGGCCTGGGGCTTGAGGTGCCCCACGACATGTTTCTGGCCAGCAGAGAGGGGGGGAACGACTTGGACCTCTTGGAGGCTTTCTCGTCTCCACGGCTGGACGCGACTGTTGTACTCGGGGCCCATCAGTTGCAGATCCCCCAGCCGCTCCCAAAACAGGACCGACCTCTACGATCGCCGCAAGTCCGACCACCTCCTGGTCGCGCTGGGCCCAGACCGCCAACGTGTGGAAACAAGCATGCAAAACTGATGGTGCCGCTGTTTTTGTTTGCCTCTGGGGGCACTCGCCAGCTCCTGAGACAGATCAAGAAATACTCTGGGACAGGGGAACGGGTCGAGAGTTTCGGGGAATTTCACTGGATCTCTGCAACTTTCTTCCTCCCTGCCTCCTCCCATTCCTCGTCTCCTCCTCCTCCTCCTCCTCCTCCTCCTCCTCCTCGTGGTCGCTGGGCACAACTTCGCCGCCAGCTTCTTCGAGCAGACTCCCTGGATCGTGGCGTCGCAGCACACGGTCTCTGCCAGCCCATCCCCGAGGCTGGGGTTCACAGTCCAGACGCTGAGATAGGGGACAGCCCTGGTAATTTCGGACGGGGCCATTCCATCGCGGCTCCTCTAGGCACTTCGTGCGCCCAGGCGCTTCTGCGGGCAAAGAGAGGCTCTGCTGATTTCCCCGGCGCTCCTTGTGATAGTAGCTCGACTATGCACCCAGACGTCTGACGACATGATATTTCATTGCGGTTCCAGAGGTCCCGGCCGCTTCCCAGGGACATCGTGTCGTCCCAGATCCATGTTTGATAGCCCCAGGGCCCAATTACGGGCCCCGATCGAAGAGAAGCGCCAGGGTTGCAGAAGTCAGATCGTCGGATGTCTGGGTCCATTCCCACCGCTTGGGGGACCGATTTCCCTCGACCTCGGGGACCGCGGATACCACCTGGGGCCCAGGCATACCGTACATCCGACGCCCTGGCGGGGGTCTTGTGGAGGTCAGTGCCTCCTCCTCCCCCTCCTCCTCCTCCTCCTCCTCCTCCCTCCTTCAACTCTCCCGTTCCTACGCCATTAGTTACCGGGGAAACGGAACAATACAGGGGACGCACGGTGCGCCAGTCGGAGTTCTCTGAATTCCAAGAGCACCCCGGCGTAGCTCCTTATCCAGTTAATCGCGGGGCAACGGTGGCCCAGGATCTCACGCGCCCCAGGGAGGTTTGCCCGTTTGGGCCTGGATGCCCATTCCTGTCGATGGACAGCCACGGGCACCCGCCTCTTGTGCCCGAGGCAAGGATGCCCATCCCTGTTGACGGACGGTACGGGCACCCAGTCCTCGCATTGAGGGCTTTGCTGGGCACAGGTGCCTCCGGTCCGCCCTGGTCGCCGTGTGACGCCCACAGTGCCATTTCGGGAGCGGCATCTTCGCCATTGACGGCGTTCAGTAGGCAACGTGTCGGCCTGGGTGCCAATCAGGCATTGGCATACGTTTCCCGTGCCTACATTCTAGGGTGCCCATACCTGTTGACGGACAGGTATCGGCATCCCGCCACACCTGTCGACGGACGGGCACTGGCATCCGCCCCTGGTGTCTGAAGCTATGGTGCCCATCCTTGCTTATTAGACAGGCCTGGGCATTACATCCTCGCAATGAGGGTATAATTAGGTCGGCACAAGGAAAATCTGGTCGCATATCAATGGCCGTGAACGGCCACACTGCGGTTGCGGGCGCGGTATTCTCGCCACTGATCGCGTTCAGTGGGCCACTTGTTGGCCTGGATGCCCATCCCTGTCGATTGACAGGCATGTGCACCCGCTCCTCGTGCCCAAACTTATGATGCTCATCCCTGTTGGTGGAGACATGCGTGGACAGGCATGGGCGTCCGACCCTCGCGATGAGAAAATTGCTCGGCACCGGAAATTATGGTCCGCATCGCTGGTCGCGGGATGGCAATTCTGCCGTTGCGGGCGCGGCATTTTCGCCACTGGCGGCGTTCAGTAGGCACCGTGAGCCCTGGATGCCCATCCCTATCGATGGACAGGCATGGGCATTTGCTCCCCATGCCTGCAGCTTGGATGCCCATTCCGGTTGATGAGCAGGCATGGGCATCCGCAAAGAGGAATAGGTGGGCACCGAAAATTCTGGTCCGCCCCAGTGGTCGTGAGATAGCCAAATTCCCAGCCTCCAACAGTTACTTCGCCCCACGCATGAGCACGAATCTGGCGGAATCTCGGCGGAAACTGGTGGAGGTGATGTGTTGAGGTTGTCTGGTGGGCCCTTCTATGTACACGTGCACCAATCCAATCTATGTGGGGTCTCGGTTCTGCGTCTCAGTTCGAGTCTCGCCGAGGAGCCGACAGCTTCCCCCATCGGCGGCGTTCAGAAGAAGCCGTTTTCGTCTGGATGGTCACCCCTGTTGATGGACAGGCATGGGCATCCGCTCCAATGGACAGGCACGGTCACCCCATCCTCGCGATGAGGATACTGCTCGGCACCGGAAATTCCGGTCCGCCTCGCTGGTCGCGGGATGGCAATTTTGCCGTTGCGGGCGCGGCATTTTCGCCATTAGCGGCGTTCAGTAGGCACTGTGTTGGCCTGGATGCCCATCCCCGTCGATGGACAGGCATTCCCCGTGCCTGCAGCTAGAATGCCCATCCTGCTGGTGAGCAGGCATGGGCATCCGCAAAGAGGATGCGGTGGGCACCATGAGTTGTTAACCGAATGCCATGCACCTGCATGTCGCGTCACGATGGCCCCAGAGGGGCCAATTTGAGTGCATTGTTTTTGAAGTTGCTGGTGAAGGTGAGTTTTTCTCGCGTGCCCGCAAATAGCTGGAGCGGCGGGAATGCGGGCAGTTGCAGAAGTTTTGAAAAGCATGTGAGGCCCCGACTGCGGGCGTTCGTTGACTGACGCAGCGGCATGCCTTGCCTTCTGGGGGCGCTAGTCGGCGGAAGGCCCCTGACGCCGCGCCATGCGTCGCAGCCGAGAGCGCGGCCTGGGCCACGGCGTAGTCCTCGACAGGTCGGCGGGAAGCCCGCGACTGACGAGGCGAATGTCAGCGGGAATTCGTCGGCGGAAACCTTCGATGCGGCCACAAACGCCCCGGCCCCTCCCCCTTCGTCCCTCCCCCCCTCCGTGCCGCAGCCATTTTGGCTCAAGCTGTTCATTGGCGATCGAGGGACCCAGGTCAAGGGCCAAGCCACAGCCCGTGACCTGTGACCAACATACGAAGGAACAAGCCATACACTACAAAGGCGCGTGGGCAGAGGGCCCAGAAAAGGGGGACCAAACATATCATCGCATCCCCGCATCTCCGCTGTCCCATTTTGTGGGCTTGTTCATTCCCGAAGACATACATCTACGACGGCATCCACGAGTCCAAACTATCATGCATACAGGGTTGTTATTTCTGTACAGTCTCGCGCCATGCCCAAGCTGTGGTCTCGTTGCCAACAGTGCCGCAGGTGCGAATGGAACCATGCTATCGTCAAGAACGGCGGCTGCTGCTTTGGATTCGGCGCCTCCATTTCTACACTCTCTCTCTACAAGCGCCAGTCTTCAGCTGGGCGCCATGTACACTGGGAGGACAAGGTACCAGGTGATGAAGATAGGCCAGGGGGCAAATGGGGAAGAAAGCCAGCAGTGCGGCCGCCGTGCACGCCGTCATTCCCCGGACGGCAGACGACGTGGGACCCAAACGGCGGCGAGCGACACGTCAGTCACCCAGCTCCTTGAGCAGGCTACGCAGGCGATTGCGGACGCCGCCTTGCAGGCTGCCCTGATGGCCCAGATCGAAAAGATCAGCTCCCAGGCCAAGGCGGACTCCGCGGCGTCGGCCTCGCGGCACTTAGAAGAATGCGGAACACCAGCACAGCCAGCGCGTGGAACACGCGTCCAGGCTGCGGCAAAGCTTGGAGGCAGCGGAGGCCCAGGAGGCCCGTGCGGCTGTTGCTCTTACCCAGGCGCCTGCGGCCAAGACGGCGGCGGCCCAGGCGGCGGCGAGGGCGTCCAGCGGGATTCCAGCGAGTCCCCCCAGGCCATGTTCACGGTAGGGTGGGACGAGGCGTTCTTTAATTCGTTCGACGACATGGAGTGCACGCCTGGGGAGATGAATGCCCTGTCCGACCTGCAGGCTCATCTCGTCGGCATCAATGGCTGGAACGGCAAGGAGGCCGAGATCAAGGCGTGGCCCGAGAAGACCAAGCACTACACTATTAACACCACCGAGAGGACGCAGAAGAGGACGAATCACAATGAGGCCGTACCCCTGCCCAGGAGTCGGCCCCGCCGTCGGCCACTGAGGGCCAGGCGTTATCAGGTGCACCGACAGTTTCTTCGCAGTTCGACCCCGGGACCGAGAAGGAAAAGTTGGACGAGGAGGCTAAGAGGCTTTTCGGCTGCCAAGCTTACGGCGAAGGCGGAGGAAGCGGCGGCGAAGGCCGAGTCCAAGGGCAAGGCGGTGGATAGCGGCCAAGGCACGGCCGCTCTCGCACCTCGACAAGGGGTGGAGGATAACGACCACTGCGAGGGCATCGCGACATCGTTCTACGCAAATGTTACTGCCTTCGCGGGGCAAGCGTGGCAATTCAGTCAACGAGTCCTTCGTCAATGCTCATATTGGTCCTTGGCAGAGGCTCGCATCCACGACGAGTCCGAGATCACGAAGTGGGACACGGTGGTGAAAGATGCGCATCTTCGTGTAAAGCACAACGCGGCTCGTCCCTCGTCCAAGCCTGCGGCAGCTGGTTACTGGGGACGGGCTTACGAGTGTAGAGTCTTCGCTCAGGAGCACCTCCAGGCACGCGTCATGCCTGAGGATGGGGCGCTGCAGGACACCTGCGAATGGCGGACCAAGTCGGCTTCGGCGGGTTTCTTCCCATCCTTCCTCTTTTGCGTTGGATATGCAGTCGTAGTGGCGATGCTCTCTGTGTTGCCCAGTATGTTGATGACGGGCCGCAGCCAGAGCAGGTTTCAAAGACTCGGGGGCCCATTCCAGGCCGCTTGCCCACCGTGGCCGGCGGTGGCGGAACTTAACTGGGGCCAGACATTCTCGAGCAGGCGGCACGCGTTCAGATATTGAATGGCGTCGTTCGCGCAGCAGGTCCTGAGGGCACAGGCGCCAGCGAGCTTGGGGGAAAAAAACGCATTGCTCGATTATTTGGTCAGCAGCCCGGAGGCCTCGTCGCTCGCGAAAGACATCCGCGCCGGCAGATCGGCCCTGTGGAAGCCCCGCCGGATGTAGCGATGGAGTTCTGCAGCCCCGCTTCTCCCGTTCCGTCGAGGCCTCGCTAGGGGGCCATTGCGGGTTCGAAATCGAGTCTTGCCCGCGCGCGCCAAGCCGCGACGAAGTCCGGGGTCGCGGCGGCAGGGCGTGCTAGTTCGTTGTTGTCAGAGCTCTGGGGCCCCGAGTCGCTGGGGGGAGGCGTTGGTCATCCCCCCGCGCGTGGGGCCGGCGAGTCTTCTGCTCGTTGGCCCAGCGGCCCGCGGGCCCACGAAGTAAACTTTTGCTCCGACGGCGCGCTGGGGGGGCCCGCAGACGGACCCTTCCCGCCCTTGCCCGCCCCGACCAGTACTCGGAAGATGCGTCCCAGAGCGCAGGGGGGCGCACCCGGGGACATCTTCTGCCGTTGCCGCCCCCCGTAGTGAATCGACATAGCCCCGTCCAATTCGCGCCCGCTCCGCCTGCCCCCCCCATGTCGCAGCGGGGCGCTTCGAGTCCCGAATGGTGAAGTTGGTCCAGGGCCCGGTCCTGCGCAGTCTCGGGGAGGTGGCCCCTCCCCGCCCCCGGCTCGTGCGATCCCCGGCGATGTCTGGGTTGTGGGCGATTCCATTTTTCCTTCCCTGCTCCGCCCCGCTGCGCCTGGGCTCGAGGCGCTCCGCTCTATCTGGAGTGCATGCGGCGTGGGTCTCCGCGGCGGAGCTCAGCCCATCGCGGCGTTGCGGGTTGGCCGACCCTCGCGCCCGACGCGCTCGTGGGGCGCGTCTTTCGGGTGGGCCCAGTGCGACGGGCAGCGCGTCGGAAGCGGGCGCGCCCGCGGCGCCGGCGGCGGGCCCGGGCGCGCGCCGTCGCAGCGGGCGTCGGCAGGCATCTCCAGCGCGATGGCTGGCGCCAGTTGGGGCAGCGCCAGGAGGCAGCGGCCAAGGCAGTAGGTGATCGGCCCGCAGGGGCCCGTGCCATATTTAGACCGTCGCGCGACCCCCCCCCCGGGGAGATTGGATCGATTTTTTTTTTGTTTTGGGGGGGGCGTATGTCAGATGCATCAGGCAGCGTTGGGATCTTTCGTTATTCCCAAAGAAGAAAATGCAGCGCGCTCAGGGATCTCCGCCCTGATGACAGGTCATGCGCGGCGGGGTCTGACGCGGATGGCATTCTTTGCAAATCGCCGAGATGGGGGGGGGCCCCCGTGTGGAGATCGCCGCGGGCCAACAGTCGGCGCGCCACCGCGAGGGCACCGCGGGCGCGCGACCTCGGAAGCGCGGGCAGTCGCGGGCGCCCGCTGCGCCCGACGTGCGAGATTTCCGAGAGTTGCCCTGCAGGGTCCGTCGCGAGGCTGTCAGCGCTTCGCCTCCGCAGCTCCGGGTTTCCGGCGTTGCGAGGGCAGCCTCGCGCGCGGGTGGGAAGGCGGGGCTCGGCGCCGACATGGCCGCCCCCGTCGACTACCAGCGGCCCCCGTTCGAGGGTCGGACTGAGCTCTTCCTCGCCCCGGAGGCGGCCGAGGCCGCCCTGCCAGGCGCCGACGGTTACTGGGAAGCTGCTTCCCAAGAAGACCGCTGGCGACAGTGCCATGGGGCTCGTATTTATGCTCAGCTGTCGCTGGGCGCTCACGCGCGAGCCTCCCGCGCGGTGGTCCCCAGAAAATGCTCGACATCTGGGCGCAGCCCTGCGCGGGGGTCCCAGCTTGCAGGGTGTGTTCCCGCGGGCCCGGGGCGAGGGGCTCGCCCGCGCCGCGGGTGTCGAGCACGGCCGCGGGATGCTAGATATCGTTTTTTCTGCGACCGCATCACCTGGGAGAAGTTTGCGCCGGCCGCCCTGCAGCTGCATTTTCCATATGTGATCTCGCATTTGGAAAGTGCGCAGTGCGCGGCTCCACGATGTCTGGAGCGCAACAGGGCAGTTTCGGTTTTTTTCGGCCCGCTCCTGGGCGTTGTGCCGAGGCCCATGTCGGGGGCTCAGACCGCAGAGATGATGGCTCACCGTGCGTCGGTGTCAGTCGCAACAGCGCGCCCCCTCTCGGGGGCGAGGCCTTGGGTCGTCGATGTCTCGGAGACCATCGAAGGGTCGAGCCCGGCCTCCGGCCGCCATTCAGCCAGTTGCGTCGTCGCGGCCTGCAAGGAGATCCAGCGGAGGCGACTCGGGCTCGCAGATCAGCTGGGCGCAGCTTGCGATTCGATGCGCGATGGTCGTGCTGTGGTTAGACTGGAGCGTCGAGAAGGATTCGTTGCGATGCCAGCGGCGCATGCAGCGCATCTTGGCATTGTCTGTGGGCGCGGCGGGCGAGCGCGGGCGGCCCGCGCGCAGCGGGAAAACAAGCGTCGTCCCATGAGAATCAAGATCTCCACGTTCACGCGGGCGTCTCGACAACACCGGGCGACGACGAAGCTCCAGCGGCGGGGCGGGCCTTTGCGGGCGCGGGGCCCATGGGCTGTTGAGCGAGCGTGCGTCTTTCCAGGTGTCGACGCCGCCCCGCGCAGACGCGCGCGTCGTCGTCGCCGGGCAGGTATCTCGCCGCCGCGCCGTCCCTGCGAGCCCCGGGAGCGGGCCCGGCGGCGCGCTGCCCACGGCGCGGCGGGGCTCAATGCGCGGCGGGGCCAGCCCGAGGCGCGACCTGGAGAGCGACGCGCTTGGGGCATCATCTTGCAGATGACGCAGGCAGCCCCCATCCCCGACCAGGCGCGCCCCATTATGGGCCCCGCGGGCGCCGTCGTCCAGGCGCTCCTCCGCCCGGTCTGGCGCCCGCAGGACCAGTCCATCTAGTTCGCCCGGGCCGGCGCGAACCGCGTCGAGGAACGGCAGTTCCCCGACGGCATCTATATGCGCAGGCGCCCCCGCCATGCATAGACGCGAGGAGGCGCCGGGCGACGCGCGCTGTGGGATGGGGGATGAGAGTTGGGAGTTGTCAGTTCCCCCTTATATCCAGTTATTACATCGGATGTTCCAGCTGCCGAATGGCAGACGCTTGCGCGAGATGATGGCCACGGCGGCCGCGGGGGGCACGCGGGCCAAGCGGAGGCAGAAGGGGCAGCTCCATACTTTCCAGGAAACCGACCTCTGTGACAGGCGCTGGCTCGCTCCAGAGTCGCCCAATCCATCGGCAGTGGCGGTGCAGGGGCAGCGCGGGGGTTGCGCCGCGCCCGGGCTCGGCTCAATTCTGCGCGCGGGCCATCGCGGAGCGCTGCGCGGCTTGCGCGAGTCGCTTTGGCCGCGAGGTCTACCGCCCGCCTCGCGGACCGTCGCGAGCCGTCTCCCAGCGGTTGACGCGCGGCAGCTCGCAGGTCACCAGCGCCTTTCACCTTGCAGCAGGCGCGTTTGCATCGCGATCGCTTGCATGGCCTGCGCTCATCTTCGGCGACGCGAGCGGGGGCCCTGACAATCTCAGCCCCAAGCTCCGTCGCGTTGGCTTTGCAATCGTTCGTTTTCAACGTTTCCCCCCCTCCATTGGGTCTCGCGGGTGTCTTTCTAGGCCCTCGGCGGCAGGGCGCAGGTCGTGGGCAGGGGGCGGGGGGGTTCGAGCGTTTCTTCTTCGCCCTGTGGGCGAGCAGTAACTTTTTCACTTTCGTTGCCTATTACGAGGATGTCGTCGCGGGGTTACGTGGGCGGAGACTTATGCAGCCTAGGGGCGAGGATGCTGACTTCGGGCTGCCGCGGGCGAATTCACCGCCGCCCGACCTCCTGAACTTGTGGTTGTTCTTATCACCCACTCTCACCTCTCGGCTGAGCAGATGGCCAGGGGTGAAGGCATCGGGGAGTTGTTTCTTCGTGGTGCAGTGTTTGATGAATTGGCAGGCGCGGCCGCGGCACAAGCGAGAGTGCCCGAGGCCGAATGCCATCGAATGTGGTTGCGCGAGCATCGCGCACAGTTGGTGCGGATGAGGCTTCTCAGGGCATCGCTTGATTGCCTGACCAAGGAAAAGCAGCTGGCGTGCGAAGGAAGAAGGAGCGGGGGCCCTGCGCCCCCTCTCCCGTCCTCCCCTCTCTGTCTCTTGCTGCTGCTGTCTCCGCCCTCCTCTCCGGACGCAGCCTGGCTGAGTGCAAGAGGCGGTGCGCCAGGTGCTATGGGTCGGCCTCCACAGCCATGTATGCAGGAGTGGTATGATTCTGGGTGCCCGCTTCAGGTGAATGTCAATGGTGTGATTTTTGTTCCCTCCCAGCGGAGGACGGATCCATGTCGGGCCACGGGGTTGGCTCCATCCCACTCGCTTCCCTGGCGTGCGTGCCTCCCTGACCTGCTGGTTCTGCGGGCGGTGCGGGGCGGTGGTTGACAGACAGCTACGGGCAGTCGCAAGGCGATGCCCGTGTGTGATCTCGCCCGCAGGTCGGGCATATTTCAGGAGAGTTCACGAAGGTTAAACCCCACATGTCTTCAGCAGGGCCGAGAAGGTCCAACGAGGCCGAGGTTCGTTCAGCATCGGTCCTGGTATCGCCACGGTTTCCTTCTCCTAACCCTCGTCGTCCTCGTCGTCCTCGTCGTCCTCGTCGTCGTCGTCCTCCTCCTCCTCCATTCCTGTCCTTCTGAGTATTTCCTCGTCGCGCGCCGAGGCCAATCGGAATGGCGGGCCGGGCGTTTCGTTTGAGACACCGCTACCATGTATGATTCTGACGCTTGCAGATGGGTAACAGTTTCACACGTGGAGGGCGGGAGATTTCAAAATGTGGTTCTCGCCGTAACGCCTCGCACATTCGTCTTGCAGCGTTGCAGAAACTTCACGGATTGAGGGCGGGCTGTTTTCAAAGTGTGCCTCTCGCTCCAGCGCCCCGCACGCTCGTTTGAACAAGTTGCAGGAGTGTCACGGATTGTGGGCAGGTGGTTTTCAAAGCCTGATTCTCGCATTAGCGCGCACACATTCGTTTTGGATTAAGGGCGGTTCTTTTTCAAGTTGTGGCTGTCGCTTTAGCGCCGCGCGCATCCGTGTTTTTTCAAACCAGAGAGGCTTCGTGGGTTCTCATGGTCACCATATCAGAAATGATGTTTCGGTCGGATTCGACATGGTGTTTCGGTCGGATTCAGAATTGCCACGGCTCAACAGTTACGTTGATACGCGGTGTTGATGTCCCAGGAATGGTGTCCTGGCGCCATTCAGGATCGCCAACACTCAACAATCAGGTTGGTTCGCGGTGTTGAAGTCTCAAGAATGCAGTTTTGGCACGTTCAGGGTCGTCAAAATGCAACAGGCAAGTTGATTCGTGGTTTTGAGAGTCCAGCGAAGTAATTGTGTTTTGGCAGGATGTCGCATTTTCAACAGGTTGTCTCCCAGCAGGGCACTTGGGGCATTTCCTTCAGTGAGAATCCTTGTAGGTGCCAGTTGAGAAGGAGCTTTGGGAGAGGGGTGATTCCAACATCGTTGATGAGTCTTTGCTTTACAGTGGTCCTCTTCCTGGTCCTCTGTCATCCTCCCTCCTTCTCTTCCTCCCTCCTCCTTCGTTCTCCTCCTGCCACCTCTCCCATTCCCGCTCCCTCCTCCCTCCCCACCTCCTGCCTTCCTCCTCCCTCCTCCATCCTTTCCCCCTCCCTGGCCCCCATCGGTCCCGATGCAGTGTGCGATGTGACTTCGATGTGCGGCTCCAGGGGTCGCAACCCCGACACCGGGGGAGGTTAAAGTGATTACTCTTCCGGATCCGCTTTCGCTGGCCCCGAGGCCCGACAACCAGGCCACGGAGGCCGAAGTCGAAGAAAAACGCGGCGACTGGACGTATCGTCAGAGATCTAGCCCCCCCTCCCCCTCCAGCGTAGGATGGGGGAGGGAGGGGGGTTGGAGAGTGTGTTTGAAGGGGGGTGGAGGGGGTTGGAGGGTGGGTTTGAGGGGGGTGGAGGGCGGGTTGGAGGGTGGGTTGGAGGGGGGTGGGTTGGGGATGGGGGTTGAAGGGTGCTTTGGAGGGTGGGTTGGAGGGAATGTGTGCGGGGAGGGTGATGATGGCTTGTGCTCTCTGCCTGCCGCTTGGGTCGGATATGCGCCCAGCGTGACACTGAGAAACGCTCGGGGGGCAGTTGCCTAGGGTAGGTTCGCGACCCGAGCGCGGGCGTTCAAGGTTGAATGCCGATGGTGTCCCAGAGTCTCCTGATATCGACCGATTTGCGCCGTCGGGAGGCCGCGATCGTTTAAGGCTGAACGATTCACGTGGTGTCACAAACCACCGCCCAGGTCGTCATGGCATGAACCCGCCACACTCCTGCTCTGAGTTTGCGGTTCAAGCCTCTTCGAGCCTAAAGCTGCTGGACATGTGCAAACCCCGGCTTCGCACCGTCGCAGCGCCTGCTCGTGTCGCCGTACGGCACCCACAGGCCCGGAATCTTCCACCTCCTTCCTTCTTCTTTCCTCTTTCCCCTCCTTGTCTTCCTTCTTTTTCCAACCATCCTGTGTTGCTGGGTCCTCGCTTCGAAGAGACAGCGCCCCGCGTATTCTCTTCTCCTTTCCTCGCCTTCTCCTCCTTCCTCCTCCAACCATGGCCTCTGCCCCTCTGAACACTCCTCACACGTTTCGTAACCCCTCTAGGGAGCTCCACCGGGGTTCGCATGGCGGCTGCCTCGCATCTTTTCGGCACACCCTTCACATGCTCCGTGGCCCCCATTGGGAGCTCCACTTCAGGCCTGAATGGCAAGGTTCGCATGGCGACCCCGCCCCATTGCGGTACACTCCTCACACGGTTCGTGGCCCCACAGGGAGTTCCACCGAAAGCCCACATGCCAAAGGTCGCATGGACCCGCCTCGCCTCATGTCGGAAGACCCCTCACACGTCTCGTGGCCCCATTGAGAGCTCCACCAAAGGCCCACATGCCAGGGTTTGCATGGCGGCCCCGCCTGATTTCGGCACACTCCTCGCACGTTTCGCGCCCCCATTGGGAGCTCCATCGAAGGCCTCAGTGGCAGGGTTCGCGTGGCGGCCCCGCCCCATTTCGGTGCACTCCTCAGACGTTTCGCGGTCCCACTGGGAGCTCCACCGAAGGCCCCAGTGGCAGGGTTCGCGTGGCGGCCCCGCCCCATTTTCGGTGCACCCCTCACACGCTTCGTGGCCCCATACTCTTGTATACCTCAATAGTTGTAGTTCTGGGGCTACCTGTAGTCCGGGGAGGCTACCTGTAGTCCGGGGGAGGGGTACCTGTAGTCCGGGGGGGGACCTGTAGTCCGGGGTGGGGTACCTGTAGTCCGGGGGAAGGGTACTTGTAGCCCGGGGGGGGTACCTGTAGTCTGGGGGGGAACTTGTGTTCACGTGTCAACGCACGCGTGGATGTAGCCCTGTGGGGGTACCTGTAGTCCAGGGGGGGTACCTGTACTCGGGGGGGTACCTGTAGTCCGGGGGAGGGGCACCCGTAGTTCGGAGAGGGGGTACCTGTAGTCCGGGGGTACCTGTAGCCCGGGGACCCAGAACTATTGAGGGAGACAGGGTAAGGAGCTCCACCGAAGGCCCAAATGGCAGGGTTCGCATGACGGCCCCGCCTCATTTCGGCACACCTCTCACGCGTTCCGTGGCCCATAGGGGGCCCCACAGAAAGCTCAAATGCCAGGGTTCGCATGGCGTGCCCGCCCCACTTCGGCAAACCCCTCACACGTTTCGCGGCCCCGCAGGGAGCTCCACAGAAGCCCCAGTGGCAGGGTTCGCATGGCGGCCCCGCCCCATTTCGGGACACCCTCACACGTTTCGTGGCCCCATAGGGAGCTTCAACCAAGGCTCAAATAGTAGGGTTCGCATGGCGGCCCCGCCCCACTGCGGCACACCCCGCACACGTTTGCTTCATTGGGAGCTCCACCGAAGGTCCAATTGCCAGGGTTTGCATGTCGGCTCCGCCCATTTCGGCACACTCCTCGCACGTTTCGTGGCCCCATTGGGAGTTCCACCGAAGGCCCCAGTGGCAGGGTTCGCATGGCGGCCCCGCCCCATTTCGGGACACCCTCACACGTTTCGTGGCCCCATAGGGAGCTTCAACCAAGGCTCAAATAGTAGGGTCCGCATGGCGGCCCCGCCCCACTGCGGCACACCCCGCACACGTTTGCTTCATTGGGAGCTCCACCGAAGGTCCAATTGCCAGGGTTTGCATGTCGGCTCCGCCCATTTCGGCACACTCCTCGCACGTTTCGTGGCCCCATTGGGAGTTCCACCGAAGGCCCCAGTGGCAGGGTTCGCGTGGCGGCCCCGCCCCATTTCGATGCACCCCTTAGACGTTTCGCGGTCCCGTTGGGAGCTCCACCGAAGGCCCCAGTGACAGGTTTTCCATGGCGGCCCCGCCTCATTTCGGTGATCCACTCAAACGTTTCGTGGTCCAAAGGGGAGTTTCACCGAAGGCCCCAGTGGCAAAGTTCGCATGGCGTCCCCGCCCTATTTCGGCGCACCCTCACACATTTCGTGGCTGGCTCTCCTCCTCCTCCTCCTCCTCGTCTTCCTCCTCCTCCTCCTCCTCCTCCTCCTCCTCCTCCTCCTCCTCCTCCTCCTCCTCCTCTCCTTCTCCTCCTGCTGCTCGTCCTCCGCCTCTCTCCCTTCTCTTGTTTCCTCTTCCTTGTCCTCCTCTTCTTCCCCCTCCCCCATTCCTTCTCCTTATGAATAATTCCTCCTCCCTGTCGCATCCCGAGGTCGGTCGGAAAGGCGGGCCGGGCGTTTCGCCTGAGACTTCTTCGCCATTTATGCTCTGTAAGTTTGATTTCCGCAACAGTTCCACGGATTGAGGATAGGTGGTTTTCAAAGTGTGGTTTTCGCTTTAGCGCCGCGCACATTCGCTTTCAATATGCAAGGGTTTCACGTGTTGAGGGCGCACTGTTTTCAACATGTGGCTCTCGCATCAGGTCCGCGCATATTCGTCCTTAACATTCGCAAGAGTTCCATTTGTTGAGGGCGCGCCGTTTTCAAAGTGTGGTTCTCGTCTTAGCTCGGCGCACATTCGCTTTGAACGTTTGCACGAGTTTCACGGATTCAGGGCGGGCCTTTTTCAAAGTATGGTTCTCGCATCAGCGCTGCGATTTTTTAGTAACAAATGCAAGAGTTTCACGGACTGAGTGCGGACCGTTTTCAGAATGTGATCATCGCCCGAGCGCCGCGCACACTCGTTTTCAAGCAGATCCAAGAGCTTCACGGATTGAGGGCGGTTCTTTTTCAAACGGCGGTTCTCGCCTTAGTGCCACGCACATTCGGTTTAAAACGGTGCAGGAGTTTCGCGGACTCTCACGGTTAGCGTGCCAGAAATGGCGCGTCGGAACGATTTAGGATTGTCGTGGCGCAACAGTTACGTTCATTCGCGGTGTTGAAGTCCCAGCAGTGTTTCTGGCACGATTCAGGATCGTTAAGACGCAACAGCAATGTTGATTCGTGGCGTTGGAGTCCCAACGGGGCTTTTCCTTCAGTGGGAATGCATCCGTGGGGGCATGTGAAGATGGAGTTTGGAGGGAGAGTTAATTCTAGCATCGTTGGTGAATTGTGGTTTCCTCTTTATCCTCCTCCTGCACCTCCTCCTCCTCCTCCTCCTCCATTGTGTTCCCTTCCTTTTTCCTCTCCCCCTCCTTCTCCTCTTCCTCCTCCTCCTCCTCCTCCTCCTCCTCCTCACGTCGTTCTCCATGTGTTGCCTTCCTTCCTTTTCCTCGTCGCTCCTTTCCCCAGACATCCGATTTCTGTTTGTTGTCAGACTGGGTCCTCAGAAACCCTGGCCCTGTCCCCAGGGCGAGCTTTTCATTCTGAGTCGTTTCCTGACGGTCCTGGGCCCGGGGAAAGCCTGGGAGGCAGAAATTGGACAAACAATTCCGCCTTTATTCGGGTCTGGCTCCCCCCCCCCCCACGGGCCCGTCTTTGGGGATCTCCCCGTGCCGCGGCGCTTACGGCCCCAGGACGCCCCAGAACGCCCCAGGACACCCCATCCCGGGGGCAGGCTTTCGTCCTGGATTCGTTCTTGATCGTCCTGGCCCCAGGGGCCGAAATCGCAAACATTCATTCCCTCTCGCCCTCCCTCCCCTGCACCCGCCTCCCCTGCGACGCCCTCCTCTCTCCACCCCATCCCCCGCCTCCCTCCCCCCCCCTGGCGCTGCCCTCGCCGTCCCCTGCCCCATCCCTTCCCCTCCCCCTCGTCCTCCCTCCCCTGGGTCCTCCTCCCCCTCCCCCTCCCACAGGCCCGCCGCTGGGGACCTCCCCAGCCCCAGCGAGCCGCGACGCATACGCCTCTTCTTCGGGGGCGGCACCGCGATGTACGGCAACCCGGAGCGGCACCCCCAGGGCGGCCAGAGGCCCGCCGGCGGCTGGCGGCGGCCCTTGCCGACGGCCGACGACGGCGACAGCGACCACTGCTGGCGGCCGCGCTCGGGAGCCCGAGGGGGATATCGAGGAGAGGAACCAACGGTGTTCACGGTTCGGACGGTTCGGTTGCATCGCAGTCGGCTGCGTCTGGTCGGTCCAGTTCGGTCGGTCATCGTGTCGTTGTTGGGTCGCTGCGCCTTGCTAGGCTGCTTTCGGCCTGTCGATTTCGGTCGTGTTCAGTTTCGTTGTCGGTTCGGTTGGATTTCGGTTTTGCTGTCGCCGTGCAAGGCCTTGGGAACCCTGAGATCCTGGCGCCTCGATTTTTTTCGCACCGGGCGACTTTGCCTTGTTTCGGGCCCCGGGGCCCTCACGGATCGATCCGGCTCGAAACATGTTGCAGGAAGAGGGGGCATGGCCTTGGTCGAGTTTTCAGGGCCTTGGTCAAATTTTGTTCACGATATTGCAGTTAGTTGTTTTGAGACGTCTGATCTGGGGGATTGCGAGGAGAGGGATGGTCGAGGCTCGAGGGGGAGGGGGTGAGGCTCGATGCAGAGGAAACTCCAGGAGGAGGAGGAGGTGGTTGTTATCGATCGAGGAGGAGAAGGAGGCGAAGGAGGAGGAGGCGGAGGAGGATGAGGATGAAGAGGAGGAAGAGGACGAGGAGAGGGAGGAGGAGGAGGAGGAGGAGGAGGAGGAGGAGGAGGAGAGGAGGAGGAGGAGGAGGAGGAGGAGGAGGAGGAGGAGGAGGAGGAGGAGGAGGAGGAGGAGGAGGAGGAGGAGGAGGAGGAGGAGGAGGAGGAGGAGGAGGAGGAGGAGGAGGAGGAGGAGGAGGGAGGAGGAGGAGGAGGAGGAGGAGGAGGAGGGAGGAGAGGGAAGAGGAGGATCATGGTTTGGAGGAGCGAGGCTTGTCGGCGTTTGGGCACTCTCTGGGCTTCCGTTTGGGGGGGGGGGCGGTAGTTTCTTGACGGCCCCGGGGCTGGACAGCTGGCCCCCGAGGCCGACGTCGAGGAGCAGACACAGGCCGTTTCAAACCTCGTGCCGTCGGAGGTGCGGCCTCGTCGCCCCGGACGCCCGCCGCCGAGCGGCCGTGACGGGCGGTGGGCGGCGTTCGGCATCAGCGGCCGCGCGCGGAGGCTGGGCTACTTCATCCGCACCGAGCTCGTGCGGGGGCGCGGGCGGATGCCGCCGCAGTCCGTGCTGGCGACGGGCACGATCAGAGTGGTCGGGGCAACGTGAGACTGGAGTACACGCCGGTCGTTGAAAGTAGGTATTTTTGGATTCCCAGATCCCAATCTACTTCAAGCGCCTGCCTACTTCAAGAATCGACATGCCTTTACTGTGTTTTGTTACTCTCTGGGAGGACCTGGACCCAATCTACTGTATCCCGCCTTTATACTTCATGTTTCTATCTACTTCTTCCGACCGACGTGTAAGCCAGGGACAAAATCAGCACGGGCGGGTTGTTGTCCATCTACGGCTTCCAGGGGCCCTCAACGGGCCCCGGGACCGTCAAAAACTTCAGGACGACACAAACGGTCCCAGGGAACGGGTCGGGATTTGGGGGGCCGCGTAGAATCGTAAGACTCCAGTGCGCTGGAACTCGGGTTTGCCGACGTTTTCTGACGAGCGCGTCCTGGATTTTGACGGTCTGGTTTTCGCCGGATGGCTGCAGCGGGAGTTCGCGTCAAAATGCAGATTGGGTCTCGTCATTTCCATGGATGGCTCCGTCAGGCCAACCCGAGTCCCCCGAAGCCGAGTCTCGCGTCTCCCCGACATGGGCCCCCTGGGGGTGAGGCGGGCGGACGTCAGCGGGGAAGTTTTGGGGTTCGAGGTGGGGGGCGTGTTCCTCAGGCCTCGGCGGCTCTCCGGCCTCGTCGGGCCAACCCGAGTCCCCCGAGGCCGCTTCTCGCGTCTCCCCGGCATGGGCACCTTGGGGGGTGAGGCGCGCGGACGTCAGGGGGGGGGGGAGGTGTTGGGGTTCGGGGTGCGGGGCGTGCTCCTCGGGCCTCGGCGGCCCTCCGGCCTCGGCGCGCTCCCCGCCTCGCCGAGAGCGTCCCCGGGGGGGGCCCCGAGCGTCCCGAGCGGCCGCCGGAGCGCCAGAGGCCCGAGCTGTGGCGGCCCGAGAAGGGAGAGCATCCGTTTTAGTTGGGGGGGGAGGCTGAGGGCGTACCCCCGAGGTGCCTGCCTCTGCGCGCTCCTGCCCCTCCCTCTCCTGCCCCGTCTCCCCCCTCCGACAGCGGAGGAGGGGGGGTGCCGGGGGTCCGACAGGGGGCCCTGGTCATCGGAGTCCTGTAGCCGTCGCCAGTTCGGGCCTCTTCGAGCTTGAGCATGGAGGACGTCTCAGTCGGGAGCCTCGCCTGTAAGTGAGTTGCGAGGAAGTCTCAGGCGGGAGCCCCCTCCCTATGGGGCCCGCAGCACATGTGATTAGTCCCAGCGGGTCATCGGAATCTTGTAACTGTCGCCACTTTTGGCTTCCTTAAGCTTGAGTATGGAGGAAGTCTCAGGTGGGAGCCTTGTGTTTGAGTGAATTGAGAGGAGGTGTCAGACAGAAATCAGCTCCGTATGGGGCCCGCAGCTCATGTTATTAATCCGAACGGGTCACCGGAATCCTGTAACCGTCGTCACATTTGGGCTCCTGAGGCCTGAATCTGCGGGAAGTCTGAGGTGGCAGCCACGTCTGTGAGTTAATTGCTAGGACGTCTCAGGCGGGAGCCCCCTCGATATGGAGGCTGCAGTTTCGGAGAGGCCCCGGGACGGAGCCAGAAACACATCGGCTCTTCGAGACCAGGGCCCAGCGGTCAAGAGTCTGCCCTCTAGGTCTCCTAGACGGGGTCCGAGTAGGCGGGGTCGGTGGATCGCGCCGCATCGCCGATGCATCCGACCATGCGGCTCGATGCGGAGCCCGATTTTTTCCACGACGACGTCGCCGATGCGTCGCCGACGTCGGCGATGCATTGCAGATGCATCGCCGATGCATTGGCGATGCAGCGCGATCCTCCAACACCATCTCATTGGACCCCACCCAGGAGGCCTCTATATACCCCCAGACCTCTCCTGGTGTGCGTTCTGGCGAGAATGTCGGGGCGGAGCCAGCCACGGGGACGAGAAGCCCCAGGGAGCCCCCGAAAGCGATGAAGTTCGAACCTCGAGCGCCAGGGAGGCCCAAAAAGCCTTGAAGTTCGAACCTTGATCCTCGATCCTCGAAGTTCGAGCAGAGGGCCCTGGAGGCCGAGGTCAGGAAAGTCGGGAGGGGAACATGCACACACACAGACTCAAATTATCGTCGACTCCCAGGAAGATATCGGAAACTGTGGGAAGTGGGAGGGAGAAGACCAACATCCATAATACCTGGAATCATATGGGGAGCACTAGGACTTGTGCCTCCAGTCATTGCGCCTTGGTACCCTTGTGTCCTTGCCACTGCGGCCCGTCCTTTGCCCCGCCGCCCAACAAATCCCAACTTCGGCTTCCAAGGGTCTTGCGACCTTACCACTCATCCTGAGTACACGTTCTGACTGTACGGGAAGTGGGGTGGACGACGAACATCCATAAAATACGGGAACATGCGGGGAACCTATTTGCGACCCACCCGCGACCTACCCGCGACCTACCCACATTGGTTTAACGAACAAGTCGGCGCCTGCGGCGAGCTCGTTGTATAACTTGTTGGCGCCCGCGGCGGGCTTCTCCCGAGTCTCGCAGACTGCCGACGTTCCCACCGTCCCCTCACTCTTGTCCGCATCTGCGGGGTGCTACGGGTATTTGGGCCCCTTGGTGCCAAAATACAGTGGACACCCATGCCAAGAGCCACGCTGCTTGTCTCTGGCGGGGCCCTGGGTTACTTGGGTTTCGATGGTTATGCCATGGAAAGCGTGACTATTCATTTGTGATGGGCCTGTTTTCCACCACTACCACTATAAGTTGGAGGGGGGAGGAGGAGGAGGTGGAGGAGGGGGAGGGGGAGGAGGAGATAGAGGAGGAGGAGGAGGAGGAGGAGGAGGAGGAGGAGGAGGAGGAGCAGGAGGAGGAGGAGGAGGAGGAGGAGGAGGAGGAGGAGGAGGAGGAGGAGGAGGAGGAGGGAGGAGGAGGAGGAGATGGAGGAGGAGGAGGGAGGAGGAGGAGGAGGAGGAGGAGGAGGAGGAGGTGAGGAGGAGGAGGGGAGGAGGAGGAGGAGGAGGAGGAGAGGAGGAGGACACCTCCCCCTCCAACTTATGGTGGTGGTGGTGGAAAACAGGCCCATCAATTTGTGTGTCCCTGGGCGCCCGCAGCATCGACACCTCGGAGGCCTGGGCTCCCGCCCTCGGAGGCGGGCGGGTGCCCACGGCCCCCCGAGGTCTCGGGAGGCCCAGGCCTGCCGCCTGCCGAGGAGGAGGGCCGGCGGCGAGGCCCCAGCAATTCCCGAGTCGTTGACGGGGCCTTGCTGTCCAAGCAAAGGGGAGGGTGGGCGAGAAGGAGAGGAGGGGCAAGAGGAGGAGGAGGAGGAGGAGGAGGAGGTAGAGGAGGTGGAAGAGGCATGAGTGGGAGGAGGAGGAGGAGGAGGAGGAGGAGGAGGAGGAGGAGGAGGAGGAGGATCACGGTCCGCACGGATGTCTGAGCTCGGCGCTAGATTTCCCTACCTGGCGCGAGAAGCCAGCCAGGGCAGGAGTCGCTGCCAGGGGGTCCAGCTCCGATCCAGGAAATCAGCGCTGATCTACGACAGCATATGCGTGTGCTGATGCTCCTTCTTCGATCCTTGTCCTCCTCCTCCTCCTCCTCCTTATCTTCTCCTCGTCTTCCTCCTTCTCCGCCTTCTCAGGGGTCGACTGGCTAAGGGAGGGATTCATCGATCCCCAATCTTCCATTCATCGCCAGTGGGGTCTGCAACCCATTCCGCCCACGAGCGTGTGTTTCGGTATCGGAGGCCTATCGCCAATCTATCAGCGATGTTTCGCCGATGCAAGCTCGATGCTCCCCCCTGAGCTGGTTCCCACCGAGCGTCCCCCTTTTGAGAGGGTCCCCTCCGACCGTTCTTCCAAAATGTTCTGAATTTCCCCGTGCCCGTGTCAGGCCTCCCCCTCGATCTCCCTCGCTCCGTCTTGATCCTCGTCCTCGATCCTCCCCCTTTTTTTTCTCCTCTCTCTCTCTCTCTCTCTTTCTCTCTGTCGCAAACGTCCGAGACGGCAGCGATCGCGCCGGCCAGGGGCAGTCTCGCTTTCGTTAGGGAACTGCTCCCTCCCTCCTGCCTCCCTGCACATCCGCCGCCTTCTCCTCCTCCTCCTTCTTCTCCGCCTTCTCCGCCTTCTCCGCCTTCTCCGCTTCTTCGAGGATCGAGAGAGGAGGAGGAGGCGGAGGGACGGAGGGAGGGAGGAGAGAGGAGGCAGGAGGGAAGAAGGAGGGAGGGAGGGAGGACCGAGGAAGGAGGGAGCCCTGATATCCGACGTCTGAACAACTAACTGCAACGTCGTTAACAAACTCGACATGAGAGCCCTGGACCCCATCTTTCTGCGCCATCTTTCTCCGTGAGGTCCCCAGGACCAGAAACATGACAGCATGGCCCGTAGCCAAAAACAGACACCATGATCTCAGCAATCGTCGTCACCGCCGCCGTCATCATCGCCGCCGTGCTCGTCGTCGCCGCCGTCGTCCTCGTTGTTTTCGCCGTGGTGGTCGCCGCCGTCAGCGTCGCCGTCAGCGTCATCACCGCCGCCGTGCTCGTTGCCGGCGTCATCGTCGTTCCGACCGACTCGCGCGTCCTCCTCCTTCCTCTGCGATCCTCCTCATCGATCCTCGAGGCTCGCTCCTCCCCCTGCCCGCCTCGGGCGTGTTCCTAGGAAAGCTCGATCCTCGATGCTCGAGCCCCCCCCCAGCCTCTATACTCGATGCCCGATGCTCGATGCTCGATCCTCCCAGAGAGAGAGAGAGAGAGAGAGACAGAGAGAAAAAACAAAGAAAGAGAGAGAGAGAGAGAGAAAGAGAGAGGCGAGCTCCAGCCACCCCGCGGCGCGCTGCGACCTCGAGGGTGCGACGCCCTGCTCCGAGGCCCTGGACGCCTGCGGCGCGAGGCGCTCCGATCGGAACGGTGACGCCGACGGCGACGCCGACGGCGACGACCCTTCGCCCTTCGAGGTTCGAGCCTCGAGGATCGATGAGGATCGATGGAGAGTGTCGCGGAGGATTGATGGATCAAGGTGGCTGGAGCTCGCCTCTCTCTCTGGGGGGATCGGGCATCGAGGATCGAGGCTGGGGGGGTCCCGAGGCGGGCAGGGGGAGGATGGAGCCTCGAGGATCGATGGGGAGGGTCGCGGAGGAGCGAGGAGGAGGCATGAGTGGATCGGAATGACGACGACGCCGACGACGAGCACGGCGGCGGTGACGACGGCGACGCTGACGCCGACGGCGACGCTGACGCTGACTGCGACGCTGACGCCGGCACCGACGGCGACGACCCCTCGAGGCTCGAGGTTTGCGCTTTGCAGGCAGTTGTTTTGTCGGCCCCCCCACGGTCTTCCGGTCTCGGGGTGCGTTCTGGCCTCGGGGTGCGTTCCAGCGGCTGCGCCTCGCCGGGAGCGTGCTGGGTTGGCAGGCGGCAGGTCCAGCAAGACGACTCGAGCGTTTGGACTGCAGCGCTGGGCCGAAATGTCCGACGGGAAGAGGCAGAAGAGGTGCAAAAAGGAAGATGAGCGTTGACGCATCTCCGATCTCCCGTGGGGGGCCTGCGGCGCAGCCAGTGGCCTGCGGTCGTGTGTTCGCATCGCAGCGCTATTGCCACTGGCGCGATCTCGGCGCAGCATTATGGCCTGCCAGTTTTGTCGGCGAGCGCTGCTCGAATGAGCGTTGCAGTTGATATCTTTCTCTATTTATATGTATACACGTATCTACATGCATGTAAACATGTGTGTGTATATGCATGCATGTCTGCATGCATGTCTGCATCTATGTATGTATGTATGTATGTATGTATGCATGCATGCATGCATGCATGCATGCATGCATGGGTGCGTGTATGGGTGGGTGGATGCATGGTTGGACTGATGATCGGACTGACAGACGGACGTACGTGCGTATGTATGCTTGCAAGTCTGTATGGATGCATACATTCGTGCATACAATAAAATGCATGTACATGTATTTTTGTATGTATGGAAGTATGTATGTATGTACGTACGTCTGTATGCATTTATGTATTTATGTGTATCCGTAGATGTAGGCATGTGTGTCGGTATGTGTGTATGTATGTATGCATGCATGCACGCATGCATGTATACATGTATGTGTGTATATATATAGATATGAGTGTTGTTGCATGTATGAATGAATGTGTAGAGATACGTGTATGTGCATGTGCATGTGTACGTGTATGTGTATGTGTATGTGCATATGTATGTGTATGTGTATGTGTATGTATATGTGTATGTTTATTTGTGCATGTATGCGTGCATGCAAGCATACATGTTTGTATGTTTGTTATCCTGTATGTGTGGGCGTATCTACGTATGACTGCATGCATGTCTGAAGGTATGCATGCATGCATGTGTGCAGGAATGTATGTTTGTATGTACGTATGTACGGATGTATGCATGCATGCATGCACGTGCGCACGTATGCATGGTTGTATGTGTGTACGCACATACGCATGCATACATCAATGTGCGTATGTGTGTGTATGTGTGTGTGTGTGTGTGTGTGCATGCATGTCTGTATGACTGTCTGTCTTTCGGTCTGTCTGTGTGCATGTATGTATGTATGACTGCATGCATGTATCCATGTATATATGTATGCCTGTATTTATGTATGTACGTATGCTCGCCAGCGTGGACCCCACCAGCGGCGGCGGCGGAAGGAGCGTCAAGGGCGGTGGCGGGCGTCAGAGGCGGTGGCGGCGGCGGAGAGGGGATAGGAACGAGGCGGGGCCAGCTGCACAGGTGATGAGGGCCGGGCGGACCGCGCCAGGCAGGTAAACTATGACGGTGGATGGCCAGCACTCCCCTGTTACGTTTGCATTCGGGTTGCCCATGTGCGGACGTGCAGGCCATCGGCGGTCCACTGTATTTCAAAAGCAAGACTGTATATATGCATACGTATATATATGTATATATAAATATATATCTACGATTATGTTGTCTCCCCCTTGTCCGCCGGGAGAGACCCGCTAGGTGGGGACGGCCGGGGCGGCAACCTTGCGAAAGAAAGACACACACATCTATGTGTAACAAGATTTGCGGTGCAATTCCCTCTGATTTCATCGCGCGTTACCATCTCCCCTGCTCGCGCAATCGTCCCACACACCCACCCGCAACTTGGTTTACAATGCCCATGCGAAGCGATTGCGATGGCTGCTTGGCGGAGGCTGGTGCATTGGTGCGACCGCGCTAGCGCGCGCAGGCTCGCGCGCAGAACTGTAAGCTAGTGTGGCGCGACCGACGCGGCCGCGGTGGCGGTGACCGCTGGGGACGTCCCAGCGCGTCTCGCAGGCCGCGCTGACGCGCGTGCACATCAGTGCGAGGCGGTGGCTCGGGCGGGCGATGCATCCTGGCGACGTCGACAAAGGCAGACACTATTATGATTGTCGCGGTGTTGGTGGCGACGATGACGATGACGACAGCAAGGGCAATGACGGCGCTGGTGCTGGTCATGCCGATGACGGTCGTGCGAGAGGCCCGGTTGGTCGTACGCGATGAATATGTAGGATAATATTGGTGTATATATTTCATATGGGATAGTTTTTCTGCAATGCCTTGTGTGTTGATGTTTTCCGGGGCTCTCATTTGGATTTTTTTCCGAAACCGAAGGTTTGCGAGGGATTCCGGCAGGCGCGCGCATCGATGGGCGCGCGCGCTTTTCGTCATTTTTTTTTCAAGGGGCTCTTGTACATGTATAATTTGTGACGCAGAGGGCGGCGTGGCGGATTTTGGCTGGGATGGTAAGAGCTCATTTTAATAATGAGTGATGGGGCAAAACCGTGGGTAAACTGCACATCCCCAGGGTGTGCCCATCATCGTGGCCCCGGGCTGGTGGTGGATCTTAATTCGTTCTTTCATTTCGATCTACTCGGCGATTCTGTGCGCAGCGAGTTGTTAATTCAATCTTCGCGCAATCATCCCGCCCACCCACCTGCAATTTAGTTTGCAAAACCCCCGCGGTGGCATTTGCGATGACTGCCTGGCGCCGCCCGGCGCATCGCTGCGGCCGCGCTGGCGCGCGCAGGCTCGCGCGCAGAGCGGCCGGCTAGTTTGGCGCCGCCGACGCGGCCTAGGTGGCGCTGGCCGCCGGGGATTTCCCAGCAAGTCTCACAGGCCGCGCTGACGCGCGGGCTCCTCAGTGCAGGTCGGTGCCTCGGGCGGGCGCGGCATCTCGACGACGTCGGCAACGGCGGACGCTACGGCGGCCGCGATGCCGGTGGCGACGACGACGATGACGGCGGCAAGGCCAGTGACGGCGCCGATGCTGATCGCGCCGATCGCGATGTTGGCGCTCGCGGTCGGCGGTGAAGGATTTTGGAAGATTCTGACACTGGCGCGCGGCCGACGGGCGCGAGTGGCGGTCGCCTGCTGAATTCGAAAGTGCGCGCGCAGTTTTTTCTGAACAATCGTGTTGCAGGGCCATGCGTGTTTGCATGTTTCCGGCGCGCTTGCTTGTGACGCCCCCCTGGCGCCCGACGTTGTGGAAGGATGTCGACTTGCGCGACGACGACCTTCGAGCGCGCGCTTCGCCCCAGTTTTTGGCGCGGCGGCTAGCGCGTGGGTGATTGCTGATAAACGGTTGCGCGCGCATCGTTCTATTTGACGAGCATGAGTGGTTGTTGGGGACGGGGGGTCGATGCCTCCCCGGCTGGGATGGCATTGGACCATATTTTGTTTTCACGATGGGGCAGACTCATACTTGCACAGCGCATCCCCAGGGTGGGTCGATCAGACCGGGGGGCGGTGGGGGTTGGGTTTCATCGTTCTAGAATAGAGAACCTCTGAAGGTTGAAGGGTAATCTATGTGGTGAGTTCTATGTGGCGCAGATGTCGGCCTCGCACCGCGCGCGGCCGCCTCCCGCGCTCGCGCAATCATCGCGCCCGCCCGCCCGCAACTTCGTTTGTTAAGCCCTTGCGGCGGCGATTGCGATGTCTGATCGGCGCCGGCTGGCGCGTCGCCGCGGCCGCGCCGGCGAGTGGGCTCGCGCGCAGGGCGGCCGGCTAGTCTGGCGCGACGGCGCGGCCTTGGTGGCGCCGACTGCTGGGGGCTTCCCGGCGCGCCCCGCAGGCCGCGTGAACGCGCGGGCACATCGGTGCGAGTCGGTGGCTCGGGCGCGCGCAACGCCGCGGCGACGTCGACGGCGGCGAGGGCCTGGCGGCGACTCTGGCGACGACGATGACAGCGACGACGGCGCGGGCCATGGCGGCACCGATGACGCCCGCCCTGGCGACGGCGATGGCGCCCTCGCGTCGGCGGCGGAGGTTTTGGAAGGATTTCGACGCGCGCGGCAGACTCGCGAAAGTGGCCCGCGTGGCGTCATTTGACAGGGATTGCCCCCCCCCCGCGCGCGGGGGCGCTCGAATGATCTCGACGCGGGCGCGCGCAGACCCCCTCAACGACTCATGCTGCAGCGCCGCGCGTAATTCGCGCGATTTCGGGCCGCGCGGTTTTGACGCCCTTGCGGAATTTATAATTTGGGCGCGTTTCGGCGCTCGCGCGCGACGGCGCGCTCGCTTCGCCCCGCCGCGTCTGCGGGATCATTGCAAGCGCGCCGTGGAATTCGAGCGATGTCGACGTGCGCGCGCGAGGGGCATTTAATGTAGATGGTGTGCGACCGATGGGCTCCTGTAGAATCCGCAGCGACGCGAGCGCAGGCTTTTGCGATCGATCATGCGTCGAAGCCTTGATTGTTGTGTGTTGTCAGGTAGCTGGACTTTGGAATGTCCGCGAAACCTATTGTTATTGAAAGATTTCGGCGCGCGCGAGGCTACTCGCGCGTTTTGTTTTTGTTTGCGCGCTGGGGTCTCTCTGAATATTTCCACGAAGACGAACGCGCTCGCGTGATATCATTCGAGCGGCATGGCGTCGCCAGTCGAGTCACTATCGGCCTGGGCGGTGCGAGCTCATATCTAGCGTGGGCACGCGGGCGAGGGGCCAGGGGGATACCGGAATTTCCCATCGGAAAGCTGCCCCGACAATCCGGGGGGGCGATCTTAACATTGCTTCAGAAAACTCGCGAAGTCGTCGGCTCCGCCGCTGGCGCAATCCCCCCGCCCGCCCGCCCGCAATTTGGTTGCGATGCCCTTGCGGCTGCGATTGCGATGACTGCTTGGCGCTGGCTGGCGCGTCGCGGCTAGTCTGGCGCGGCCGACGCGGCCGCGGCGTCTCTGCGCGCCTTGGACTTCCCGGCGCGTCTCGCAGGCCGCGCCGCTGCGTGGGCGCTTCAGTGCGAAGTCGGTGATTCGGGCGGGCACGGTGCGATGTCGACGTCGACAACGGCAGACGCGGCTGTGGTCGTGGCGGCGCCGGCGACGACGGCGACGATGACGACGACAAGGCCAATGGCGACGCCGATGCCGATCGCGCCGATGACGATAACGGTGTCCGCGTGTTGGCGATGAAGGTCGCGGGTGGGTTTGGCGCGCGCCCGACGGGTGCGAGTGGCCCGCGCGGCATTATCCGACAGGGGTCGCCCCTCCCCCCGCCGGCGCGCGCGGGGGTTTCCGAGGTCGGGGGGGGGGGGGGGGTCGATGCCGGTTGGTCTGGCTGGGTCGACGGGGCAAAACCACGCGAGAATTGCGCGCCCCCGGGGGCGCGGATGGCCCCTGGGCGGGGGCGAGTAGATCGCAGTTCTTCTCGTTGAAGAGGAAGTCTACACGGCGCAACTGATTTGGGAGTACGTGGAGATGTCAACGCCATGGCT
The DNA here is from genome assembly GCA_963575745.1 of Prorocentrum cordatum. Lineage (NCBI taxonomy): Eukaryota > Dinophyceae > Prorocentrales > Prorocentraceae > Prorocentrum > Prorocentrum cordatum. Next base: position 195,510 of record CAUYUJ010017022.1, on the reverse strand, counting down.
CGCGCAATCGCCCCGACCACCCACCCGCGACTTGGCTGGCAGCGCCCGCAGCGGCGGCGCTGGCCGCTGGGCAATTCCCAGCGTGCGCTGCAGTGCGAGTCGGCGGCTCGGGCGGGCGCGGTATCACGGCGACGCCGGTAGCGGAAAACGCGATGCTGATAGTCGCGATGCTGGCGGCGATGGTGACAGTGGCGACGGCAAGGCCAATGGCGGCGCCGATGCTGAACGCGCCGATGACGACGGCGATGTCTGTCCTCGCGTCGGTGATGGAGGTATGGGAAGGAGTTCGACGTGGGCGCGCGGCCGACGCGCGCGAGTGGCCCGCGTGAAATTAGTTGACGGGGATCGCGACCCCCGCCAGCGCGCGCGAAGGCGTTCGAATGAATTTGACGTGCGGCGCGCGAGTCCCGCTTGGTCAATTTGTATGAACGCGCTGGAAAATCCATGGTGGTAGAGCGCGCGCGCAAAAAAAAACTGGTGCTGCAAAGCCGCCGGTGTTCTATTTTTTCTCGGGGCATTAAATGTTCCGGCATGTGAAAGGAATGTAAAATATTCTGGCATGCGCGCGCGACAACGCGCGAGAGCACATCATCTCTTTTGTCGCAAAGGATTTGTTCGACATCGCGCGCGCAAGGGCGTTCGAACGATTTTGACGCGCGCGCGGAACGCACGCTTTGTAGCATCTGATGTCCATGTTGAAATATCTATTGTTATATGCAGAATTCGTAAAAACGCGAACGCATGTTTTTCTGTTGAAGCAAATCTGGTTGCGAAGCTATGTTATTGGTTTCGGGGGCACCCGATACGAACATTTCATCGAGACCTGCGGCCAAAAGGTTTTACAACAAAACAGATTGCGGCATTCGTTGCGTTTTCTGTTTGTGCAACAGAATCATGACAACTGTTGTTTTCTATAACATTTACGCGCGCATTGTAGTTGTTGCAGAAGACGAAAGGGGGCGCGCTCAGGGTGTGCATGGGATGGTACGGATTCAGATGTTAAGTGGACGATGGGGCAGAACCGCATGTACATTGCAATGCAAAAAGGCGGGCTGTTAAACCAGGGGGGCGTCGATCCCCACAGTTTTCCAATAATTTGAATATATGCGGCAACGGGCGGCGGGGTGGCGAAGGCAACGGCGGGGTGGCGAAGGCGACCACATAGCCGCCTGACTGGCGAGCAGGCCCACATGACGGGCGGCGACGAGGCGGCGACCTGGCTGCAACGGCCACCACATGGCCTCCTGATTGGCGCTCAGGCCCATACGATCGGCTGCGACGAGGCGGCGACGGGGAGGCGACCGCGACCACAGCTGCCACACCGTCGCCCAAGCCCATTTCTTCAGAACAGAAACTACGAACCCTTAAAAGCAAACACTGTTTCGGGAAATGCGTGCTTTGGTTTTCGCTGTTTCAGTACTGTCTGGAAGTCTTCGGATGTAGCCGAGGGCGCTCCTCCAACGCCAGAGTCGCTTCGAACGCCGCCACGGGCGAGCCGAAGTTCCAAAGATCAATCGTAGTTGAAAGGCAATTTGGAGTTTTTGTTAACGTGTTCTGCTCTGGGGCTTTGGCCAGGCCCCAGCCCCGTCTAACAATTGCTCCGGGTGACAAGCGGGCCCCAAAGAACGGGCACGCGGCATTGATAACCTTACTGCGTAGTCTTGTCCGAGGACGACGGCGACGGCGGCTGCAGTGGTGGATGCGGTGGCGGCGACGACCACGTCGGCTGCTGTGGTTTCGAGACCAGTGGAGGAACACAACCTGCGTGAACACAGTCTCTCGGAGTTCCGCGCCAGGTTCCCTTTGGTGACGCATCCGGCGCCGCCCCTGGACCTGCCGCCAGAATATGTCCGTATTCGCCGTTTTGGAGTCGTGCCCTGGGATTTGGAGGACTCGTGGATATGGATAACATCTGCCCGCCCGCTTGGGCGGGCAAGCATCTATATCCACCGCTTCCCGAACCCCGATTCCGCGGCAGTATGTATGTATGTATGTATGTATGTATGTATGTATGTTTGTAGGTTTGTATGTTTGTATGTTTGTATGTATGTATGTACGTACGTACGCACGTACCTATGTATGTATGTATGAATGTGTGTATGTATGTATCTATGTATGTATGTATGTATGCATGCATGCATGCATGCATGCATGCATGCATGCATGCATGTATGTATGTATGTATGTATGTATGTATGTATGTATGTATGTATGTGTGTATGCATGTATGTGTGCACGTACGTACGTATGCATGCATGCATGCATGCATGCATGTATGTATGTGTGTATGTATGTATGTATGTATGTATGTATGTATGTATGTATGTATGTATGTGTGTGTATGTATGTGTGTGTATGTGTGTGTATGCATGCATGTATGTATGTATGTATGTATGTATGTATGTACGTATGCATGTATGCATGTATGCATGTATGTATATGTGTGTATACATACATACATACATACATACATACACACATACATACATACATACATACATACATACAGACAGACAGACAGACAGACAGACAGACAGACAGACAGACAGACAGACAGACAGACAGACAGACAGACAGACATACAGACACACATATATATATATATATATATATTGGAGTAGGTCGGGGGAGGGCCCAGAACTGCGACCTCTGGTTCGCATGGGGGTCCAGGAGGGCCTTAAGGGCTCCAAGTGGGTTCAGAAGGGGCCCCGGACCTCCCCAGAGGCTCCCAACCTGGCCCAAGAGGCGCCCAAAGCGCCCCAGGTTGTCTGGAAGGTGGCTGAAGAGCGCACTGAGATGGCTTCAGGACGGGCCACGAGCGCTCAAAGACAACCCAAGATTGCTCCTAGACGGCCACAAAGGTGTTCAAGACGGTCCAAAAGGCCGCCGAGAGCAGTTCCTCTGGAAAAGGGTATATTTCTTGGATATTTGCTTTTCAGTCCTACCAGCGGCCGCGACGGCCCCAGAGGCTCCGCAAATGAGCCCCAGACGGCCCAAGAGGCCCCCAAGAGAGCCCCCAGACGGCCTGAAGAGAGCTTCAAGCAGCACAGGAGAGCTCCAATACGGCCCAGGAGAGTACCCAGGAACCCCGATGCAGCCACCAGAGGATCCCTATATGGTCGGAGAGGGTCCCCCGAGGGCCCTGAGACGGCTCAGCTACCCATGACGGGCAAAGAGGGACCCGGAACGGCCGAACTGGGCTCCCAGAGGGTCCAAAAATGGCCGACCAGGACTCCCTGAAGACGGTCCAGGGGGCCGCTGAGAAGGCTCCGGGGTGCAACAAATAGTATTTCCGATGGAGACAAACGTGCATTTCTATGATCTTCGTTTCTTATGTTCCATCGGCGGCCACGTCGGCCCCAGAGGCTTCCCAAATCGGCGCCACACGGTCCGCGAGGCCCCCAAGAGGGCTCCAAGACAGCCTCAAGAGAGCGTCGAACAGCACAAGAGAGCTCCAAAACAGCCCGAGAGAGTCCCCAGGGGGCCCGAGGGAGCCATCGGAGGATCCTTACATGGTCGGAGAGGGCTCCATGAGGGCCCCGAGACGGCTCAGCTACCCATGACATGCCAAGAGGGGCTTGTGACAGCCGGAACGGGCTCCCAGACGGGCCACAAAAGGCCCCAAAGGACACCCCCACGACTGTCCAAGAGGCCGCTGGGAGCTTCGCTTTTCGGTTCTACCAGCGGTCGCGACGGCTCAAGAGGTTACCAAAATGGGCCCAGACGGCCCCAGAGGCCCCAAAGAGGGTTCCAAGATGGGCTGAAGAGAGCGTCGAGCGGCACAGAAGAGCTATTACAAGACGGCCCAAGAGAGCTCCCAGGAGGCCCGAGGGGGCAACCAGAGGATTCCTACATGGTCGGAGAGGGCCCCAGGAGGGCCCCAAGACGGGCTGAGCTCCCCACGACGAGCCAAGAAGGACCAGGAACGGCCGAAATGGGCCCTCAGACGGGCCAACAAAGGCCCCAAAGGACTCCAAAGGAAGGCCTGGAGAGGCTCCAGAGACTGCCACAATGCTTCCGAAAAAGCTCCCGGCACGCATTCCAGTAGGCACCCGTGTACTGGGTGCGTTGAGAGAAGAGGAGAGAAGAGGACAAGGAGGAGGAGGAGGAGCAGGAGGAGGAGGAGGACTGTTGTGATGATGATGGTGAAGGTGACCACGACCACGACGATGACGATGAAGATGACGGGGATGAGGATGATACTGATTACGATGATCATGACCTCAGCTAGAACTTGAGCGCGCGCGCGAAGCGCGTGCGATGGTACTCGGAAATGTAGTTATACATTATATATGCATGTATGTATGTATGTATGTATGTATACATGTATGTATGAATGTATGCATGTATGTATGTATGCATGCATGCATGCAATGTATGTATGTATGTATGTATGTATGTATGCATGCATGCATGCATGCATGTATGTATGTATGTATGTATGTATGCATGTATGCATGCATGCATGCATGCATGCATGCATGTATGTATGTATGTATGTGTGTATGTGTGTATGCATGTATGTATGTATGCACGTGTGCATGTATGTAGGTGTGTATGTCTGTCTGTTTATCTGTGTGTGTATGCATATATGTATGTATGTATGTATGTATGTATGTATGTATGTGTGTATGTATGCATGTAGGCATGTATGTATTGTATGTATCATATGTATTGGATGTATTGTATGCAAGTATGTATGTATGTAATGCATGTATGCATGCATGTATGTATTTATGCATGCATGCATGTATGCATGCACTGCATGTATGTCTGTATGCATGTATATGCATGTATGCATGCATGCATGCATGCATGCATGCATGCATGCATGCATGCATGCATGCATGTATGTATGTATGTATGTATGTATGTATGTATGTATGTATGTATGTATGTATGTATGTATGTATGTATGTATGTATGTATGTATGTATGTATGTATGTATGTGTGTGTATGTACGTATGTATGTATGTATGGTTGCATGTATGTATGTGTCTGTGTATATATATATATATGTATACATATAGACGCCCGCGCACGAGGCTCGGGCGCCTGGGGCCGCGACCTGGAGCGGGCATGGGGGGGCCGGTGTCTCCGAGACCGCTCCCAGAGCACCTGGAGGGGCCGTGGGGCCCCCTGCCCCAGAGAGCTCCAAGACGCCTCCAGAAGCCCCCCGGGGACTTCGACAAGCTTTTCCAAGACAGCCTAGATAGCCCCAACGTGGTACCAGATGGGTTGCAGACCGCAAGTACACAGCCCAAGAGGCTTCCAAGAGGCCTCAAGAGAGGCGTCCCGAAAGAGCCCGAAGAGGCCCACATCCTTGATTTTCATTTTTATATGTTTTTCGGTGTCTCGCGTTTTCGACCTTTTGACGCTCCATGACAGCCGACGACGCCCTCAAAAGACCGCCCCAAGACTTCCGAAGAGGCCCTAAACAGAGCCCCAAGACTGCCCCGGGGAGCCCGAAAATTGGCCTGGACGAGCCTCAGACGGCCCAAGAGAGCCCCAGGACAGGCCCAAGCTGGGCCCCAGAGCGGGAGCGGGAGGGCCCAGAGCGCTCCAAGACGGCCCTGATGGCCCCAACGTGGCCCCAGATGGGCCCAACACAGCCATTACACAGCCCAAGACCCCTCCAAGAGGCCCCAAGAGAGCTCCGAGAGGCGTCCCGAGAGAGCCCGAAGAGGAGGCCCATATCATTGATTTCCAAATGTTTTTCGTATTCTCGCGTTCTCGAGCTTCCAACGCTCGAAGACGGCTGAAGACGCCCCGAAGATCGCCCCGAAGCTGCCGAAGAGGCCACAAAAAGAGCCCGAAGACGGCCCAGGAGAGCCTGAAGACTGCCCAAGAGCAGCCCAAGGTTGTCCAAGAGAGCCCCAGGGCAGGCCCAAGCTGGGCCACAGAGCGGGAGCGGGAGTCCCGTGGCGCTCCAGGGCGGCCGAGAAGATTCCAACGTGGCCCAAGAGGCCAAGACCGCCCCGAGACCACCGAAGAGGCACCCAAAAGAGCCCGAAGACGGCCCCAGGGAGCCCGAAAATAGTCCAGGAGGAGCCCCAGACGGCCCAAGAGGACCCCAGGACAGGCCCAAGCTGGGCCACAGAGCGGGAGCGGGAGCGGGAGGCCCCAGAGCGCTCCAAGACGGCCCAGATGGCCCGGGCCTCGCCCCTCCGCCCCTCCTTCCCTCCCGCCCCCTCCTCTTGCCTCCACTCCCTTTTTTTTTTTTTCTCCTCCTCCTCCTCCCCTCCACCCTGGGACGGCCCCGCCAGAGCGCCAGACAGGCCCCGCCAGAGCGAGCGGGGCATCGCTATACCCTATCATTTCACAAGTTGCTTTCCCCTCCCACCCCTCAAGGGCGGCCCAGGCAGAGCGAGAGCGTTCTGACTACGCGTTTCTTTGCGTCGATGGCATGGGCCCGAGAACGCTGGAAATCGTCGTTGTGACCACAGCGGGGCTTACAGCGGCCCCCGTGCCTCATCTGTGGTTCTAGTGTGTGTATATATATATATATATATATATATATGTAGTCTGGCGGCGCACTGGCAGGCCCCGCGCAGCGCCGACCCAAGTCTGCGCGCGCTGCCTCCAAACGTTTGACCGACGGACGAATACGGGGCCGACTTCGCAGACAGTCGCGCGCAAACTGCCCGCGTGAGGCCGCGCGCAGGCGAAGGGCGTTGGTCGTACGCGTAAGCCACCGAGTGAGGTCGACATGCCATCGCGCGTGAGATCCCTTGTCGTTTGTGGCACCACGCGGGTATTACAAGGGCCGCCGCGAGGGCGCGAAGTGGTTCGCGGCTCGCGATTCGCGACTCCTCCTCCCCCTGGGGGGGCGGCGCGAGAGCGAGGAGTTAGTCGCGTTTCGCGCAACGCGAACTTAGCTGCTGGTGGACCCAAGTCCTCGCGTAGTACCTGCAAACATCTATGGCTGTATCGCCTTCCTTGCCCCTCCGACCACGTCGGCGAATTGCGCGGTGGCGGCGGCGGCGTTGCCAGCGAGGCTCGACGAGAACGCGGCGGGCAGCACCAGGTGCTGCCTGGGGCGCTACCACCCCAACATCTCAGGGGCAGCGAAGGGGGGGGGGGGACTGGTCCAGTTCGGAGCGCATTGACAACTCCCCTGCCTCGCCTTTCCTTCCTCTGGGTTGCATGGCGACAGGGGCAGCGACAGGGACGAGCCGGCCCAGGGGGCACTGGCCCAGCCGGCGTTTTGGAAATTTGACCTGCAGGGGTGGATTCCGCGTGTGGCTCACCTTGACGCCCGCGCGTTGCATGTTTCACAAAAAGCGTTTTCGCCCTATGTCAGGCCGTGGGACCCTCTCATACCAATCCAGCTCGAGAAATGCTACATAAAGATGGAGTGTAGGGCTCTGGTCGTGATTTTCGAGATGTTGCAAATTTTCCGCAACGTTGGATCTCAGGGATAAGCTCAGGGTTCAAGGGTTTGGCAACGTTAAGGCGTGGGCTCCTCCTCCTCCCTCCCCCTCCTCTCTCCTCCTCCTCCCCCCTCCTCCCTCCTTCTCCTTCTCCTTCTCCTGCTCCTGCCTCTCCTTCTGCCTGAGCAGGGTGGCGCCGTCGCCGTCGTCCTTCGAGGATCGAAGGTCCAGGTGGCCATCTCAGGGGCCACGAGAGGGGGGACTGGCCAGTCAAGTCAGCGGCAAAGTTAGGGGGAGATCGACTCAGCGGGAAACGCATCGACCCCCAATTCGCCCACTGATCGCCGATAGGGCCCCGATAGCCCACCCAGGACCAGGACTGTGCGGGTTCGCTATCGAGAGCATACCGCCGATCTACAGTCGATGTATCACCGATTCCAGGTCTATGTTCCCCCCCCTGAGCCTGTCCCACCCGATCGTTGCGCGTCACCCAGGGGGAGAGACATCCACCCACACTTCGAAGTCGAACAACTGCGTCTTCATACGCGCTCGCCTGTTCGCGCGGAGTTCTTGGATCTGCGCTGGGCCCGCTGGCGTCGCCTCTGGTGACGCCCCTGGCGCGCTCTGTGCGCCAGG
>CAUYUJ010017022.1:175000-177500 GCA_963575745.1 Prorocentrum cordatum | reverse complement strand
CATATCCATGGTATTCAACGAGGGATCGTGGCTTGGGAGGCCCTGGAGCGCTTGGGAACAGCGCTCGGGCAATGCGGGAAGTGCACCATCCTCGAGCGGGCGCGCGTGAGATGAGGAATCTAGGAGGTGGCAGCCACGTGGGAAGTACACCATCCTCGAGCGGGCGCGCGTGGGATGAGGGGTCAGGCAGTAGCTGCCACGCGGGAAGTGCACCATCCTCGAGCGGGCATGCGTGGAGTGAGGGGTTCGGCTTTAGCTGCCATGCGGGAAGTGCACAATCCTCGAGCGGGCACCCGTGGAATGGGGGTTCAGGCATTTAGCTGCCATGCGGGAAGTGCATTATCCTCGAGCGGCACTGGGGAAGTGGCCTCGGAAACAAGGGGCGATGCATGCAAGAACCTGCGTGTAGGCAGGGGGATCTTTTCAGAAAGTTCAGAGAAACCCACCTGACGGACCTCTGAATACTTCCACACATCAATGTGCCAGGGCGCGCGGTGGCGCATTCGTCGAACCCGATCGATTTGTGATGCATTCGAAGCCGATTGATAGGGATGGGTAACCATCCCATGGGTACGTACCATTGCGTCCTTGCCTCCTCGGTCCGTCCCAAGCCATTCTCGATGGCCAGCCCCGCTCGAAGTGCCTCGACATGGGCGTACGAGGGGCATTCATCCGTACGGCGCGTCCTTACTATTAGTTTTGAGTGTAATCCCGCGGCCCGAGACTGGGCGAAACCGCTCGTGCAGAAAGCCTTGCAACGCCCGGGTCTCTGTGGAGGTCCGGGCGTGCGGACCTCTCCTCGGCACAGCCTGGACTTCGCTGCCCTTCCAGTGCTGGGTTCCTTACGCGCAGTTCACCCTCTCCCTGAGCGAGGCGACCCTCTTCCTTCTCCTCCGTCCTCTTTTTCTCCCCCTCCCTCCTCCTCTCCCTCCCCTTCTCCTCTCCCTCTTCTCCCTTTCGCCGCCTCTCCCTCCTCTTTCATCTTACACCTCCTTCCGTTCTCCGTCTCCTCCTTCTCCTCCTTCCGCCTCTTCCTCTCCCCGAGCGAGGCGACCTGCCTTGAGGGCTGCTGGGACGCCTTGGACAACCTCATCCAGAAGGGCAAAAAACGGCGCACAGACTCATTGGTGTTGGGAGGCCCCAGACCCCCTCGCAACGTGAAGCCGGCGGGAGGCTCTAGTTTTTGTAAAACTGCTGGGGATGAAGAGCCGGCCCCGGGGAGTGGGTCGAGACCTCCCGGGGTCGACGTTACGACAAAGTCATGACGTCGGGGGCTTGGGGCCCGTGATGATCTCTTGGGTCGGCGCGGGGCCCCCCCTTCCCAGATGAGGAACATTGACCGACACCGCTACCCTTCTAAGGCGGGCCATGGGCCAGAGCCTTTCCGTCCCAGAGCATTCTTTCATGGGCCGTGGGCGCAGCAAGGGGCCTGTGGGATTGAACAAACCATGTCGTCGGAGATGAGGGTTCGTTTTGCATTGGTGTGCCTGCTGGCGGCGCCCACCAGCTGGTGGCGCGAGCGGAGTGGGCTTCTCAGAAAGCGGCGGAGGGTTCTTAGTTGGCAGGAGCCTTTGTCCAAGGCCCTGCTTTGCGGTGGTGCCCATCTAGCTCTGATGCGAGTCAGAACAAGTCAAATGCACAAGGGCAGCACGTCGACTTAAAAAGGACAAATCAACTTATCAAGGCCTGTACGATTGTAATTCGAATATCGGTGGCAATATATATATATATATATATATGTACACATATTGTGCACAGTTGGCTGACTTACTAAATCGACTGTAGCTGTTTAGGATAAGCGCCGTGTAAGGAATGCCAGAGAGCATACAAACAGTTGTAAGCAATTCGCACAGGACAGCACTCTCGTGCGTTTCCGAAGGAGAACTGCGTGTCGAGGCACATGGAATTTAGCTTTGTCGAGGCGCGTGCAATTTAGCTTGCCTTAACCATGCGGGGGCAAACGTTCTGACGTTGTCTTTGGTTGCGTGCGCGAAGAAGCGCCGATATTCTGAAATGTGTGGTTGTCACTGCCTCGATGTCGCCTTTTGACGCGCGACGCTCGCCCGCGATCAGCCCGCGACCCGCCTTGAAGCCCTCCCGCAAACCGTCCCATGACCAACACATATATGGGAACCACTGTTTCCCAACCCTTGGTTGGCCTCCTGCGCTGCTGATCGCGCCTTCTTTATGAATAGTGGCTCGGGTTGCGCGGCCCAACCCCATCTCCATATCTGCGGCTGCGGGGATGCAATCTCGCAGCGCGTGCCGTGGTCGCGCTCCTTTTTCGGTTTGATTTTCTGCCTATGCATATTTTGGCTGCCGTCCCCCGCGTTGAATCGAGGGCCCCGGGGGCCCCCTTCCCATCCTCCTAAGCAGCAGCGTCCCCGCCCGAGAACAAACGCGACGCTGCCGAGCCGTTGGCCGAGCCAGGCGCGCAATCCCTGATCAGTGCAGCGGTGGCCGAGCAAGTGGCGGGCGCTCTCGGGGGCAAGACGGGTAC
>CAUYUJ010017022.1:152500-170000 GCA_963575745.1 Prorocentrum cordatum | reverse complement strand
TTTCAGAAGGCCGCCCCCCTCGCGCCACCCCGTGCTCTGAGATTCGACGTGGCGAGCTACCTGCAACATCTTTCAAGAGGTCCCGACCAGAGTCCTGGACACCACCCGCCTGCTGCATTTTCGAGCATGGTCGATCCGTGAGGGCCCCGGGCGTGAATCGAAGCAGATCGCCCGGCTGCGGGAAAACTGTGGCGCGAGGGGCTCAGGATCAGCCCAACCTTCGAGATGGTCGGGTCCTGGCTCGGATCTGTGGCGGCCGCCCGTCGGGACGATCCAGGCACACCCAGAACGCCGTCGGTGAGACGCAGTTGCTGGAGAACGTCCCGAGGTTGCAAAATCGCTGAGGACCGACGACAACGACCAAAAACCTGTGGTTGTCCCTTGTGGGTGCCGCCAAGTCTGTGCCGTTTTGGGGGCCTTCTGCCACCGCCTCGTTGCCCCCCAGCCGGGTGCTGCGCATGAGGAGGCTGGCGGCCCACTTCCCGGTGGGGCTTCGGCTGGCAGGCTGTGGTACGCACGCCTCGCCGACCCCGGTTGGTGTGCCCACCCTGGGGCTTGAGGCCGGCGGGAGAGTAGAGGAGGGAGGTGTCCGGGCATTTTCATTGGTCTTCGGCGGTTTTCCAGTCTCGCCAGGGGCGTTCTGCGGGTGCCCAGGTCGTCCCATCGAGTCGCGACCAAAACATGACGGGAGGCTTGCTGCCATGTTCGGTTTCGGGGGGGTTCTCGCCAGGCCCCAGGGCAGTCGAAAAACGATTCGGGATGAGAAAGGAGTCCCGGGGAATGGGTCGAGTCCTCGGGGGGTCCACGTTGTGGACAATCATGACGTCGCAAGTCTGGGGAAGGAGAAATCCTTGCGGTCCGCGCGTCGCACTTTTTGTTCAAAACCGGGCGATGTTGCCTTGTTTCGGGCCCCGAGGCCTTGGCCCGTGCCCATCCTGGGCACGGGGCCAGCGAGTCCGAGGAGAGACAGAGGGAGAAGAAGGACCCAGATCTCCGACGACATGATTTTTGCAGTTCAGTTTCTTGATTCTGCCCAAGGGGCCTGTTTCGCGCCTCTGGGTCATCAAACATGGATCCCGGGCGCAAAATTACCCAGGGTGAAGCGGTCGAGACCTCATGGGACGCGGATTGAAACAAATCGATGCATGTCAAGAGAGGAGGATGTTGAGGGAGGGGGAAGAGGACTGTGGAGGAGGAGGAGGAGGCGGAGGAGGAGGGGGAGGAGTAGGAGGAGGACGAGGAGGAGGAAGAGAGGAGAGGAGGAGGAGGAGGAGGGGAGGAGAGGAGAGAGAGGAGCAGGAGGAGAGAGGGGGGGAGGGAGGAGGAGAAGCGAAGGAGGGGAGGAGGGAGGAGGGGGATCCTTTCCGGCCTGGCTCGAAGAAGGAAGATTTGCAGACATTTAGGTAATGTGTTGGAGGTCGTTGCGGATTTCGTGGATCGGCGCTGGTTAAGCAAAGACCAACGGAGGAAGGAGGGGAAGTTGGAGTATCAAGAGTCGACGTTTGTTTCGGGTGATGCTGTTTGTTTGTTTGTTTGTGTTGTTGCTGTTGTTGGTGTTGTCGTTGGTCTTGTTGTTGATGTTGATGTTGTTGATCTTGCTGTTGTTGTTGTTATTGCTGTTGTTGGTGTCATTGTTGTTGTTGTTGGTGTTGTTGTTGTTGGTGGTGGTGTTGTTGTTGTTGTCTTGGTTGTTGTTGTTGTTGTTGTTGTTGCTGTTGTTGTTGTTTGGTTGTTTCTTTGTTTGTTTGTCTGTTAGTTTTGTTGTTGAATATTATTACTTCTAAAGAAATATTATTGTTGAGACCCCTGGTGCGCGACCCCCCTCCAAAACCTAGGCCGCAGCCTCATTTCCTTCATTTTCTAGCGAAAGCTTCAGAAAAGTGGATTGTCACCGGATCCGGTTGTTTTGTTGTAATCCGTTTTCCCTTGCAAAAAACACTATAAAATAAAATTCTTGTTCTTACTTGATCAAATTGCAAGAATCCCTTGCAAAAAATAAGGTAAAGTGGACATTCGTGCGCGCAAGACGAAATCCTTCCAAAACCTTAGGTTTCGTAGCGATTTTAACATAAAAACATCAAAACCCAATGGTTTTTTAAGAAACAATTGTCAAAATGTCCTTCCGCGCGCGCTGTCCGAATCCCACAAAACCAATGGTTTTTCAACATTTATGTTACATGAGCTCGCGCGAGCTACTTTTTCTTGTTCTAACATAATCAAATTTCAATAATCCCTTGCAACAAATAAGGTAAAGTGGACATTCGCGCGCGCAAGACGAAATCCTTCCAGAACCTTAGGTTTCGTAACGATTTCAACATAAAAACATCAAAAACCCCATGGTTTTTCAAAAAAAATGTCCAAATTTCATCCCGCGCGCGCTGTCCGACTCCCACAAAACCAATGGTTTTCCAACATTTATGTTACATGAGCTCGCGCGAGCTACTTTTTCTTGTTCTAACATAATCAAATTTCAATACTCCCTTGCAAAAAAAAATAAAGTGGACATTCGCGCGCGCAAGACCAACAAAAAACACGACGATCTCAGGAACTTGCCCCAAAAATGTGACCAACTCCGCTCTCTCTGTCTCTCTCTCTGTCTGCTCTCTGTCTCTCTCTCTGTCTGTCTGTGTCATGTATTGTATGTCACAATTGCAGGATGCTGGGCACACGCGCGCCCCGAATAAGTGACCAAGTTCTGTGGGTGTGTACCCCACGCCAGTGTAGTAGCCACGGTCGTCCGCACGCCACGAAGTGAAGTGTCCCAACGTCATAGGTCGGGAAGCTGGGTTTGGGTGGTCGCGAAGAGTCGTTTGGATTATATATTTATCTAGCTTGAAACTCCCCTCACGAAAGTGGGGTATTGTCTCGCGTCGCATGAAAACCCTGGCACTGGTGAGAAAAACTGATCGTTCGGTAAAATATTGGTGTTGTTGTTTTTTGTTGTTGAACATTATTAATTCTAAAGAATAATTATTGTTGGGCCCCCTGGTGCGCGCCCCCCCTGCGCCGCCTAGTCCGCAGCTACATTTTCATCATTTTCGTGAGGAAGCCTCAGAAAAGAGGGTGTGTACAGGATCCGGTTGTTTTGTTGTAATCCGCTTTCCCTTGCAAAAAACAATAGAAAATGACATTTCTTGTTCCAATATAATCAAATTTCAAGAATCCCTTGCAAAAAATAAGGTAAAGTGGACATTCGCGCGCGCAAGACGAAATCCTTCCAAAACCTTAGTGTTCGCAGCGATTTTAACATAAAAACATCAAAAAAAAACCAATGGTTTTTAACAACAAATTGTCAAAATCTCATCCCGCGCGCTCTTGCGGATTCGTAGGAAAACCAACACTTTTCAAACATTTCTGTCAAACGGGCTTTTGCGAGCAACTTTTTCGAACTTCTGCGACAACGGTTGCGCACCTGCCAGGGCCATCATCCCTGTCAAATAATACCATGCGGGACACATTCGTTTTTTGCGCGCGCACGCCGAAATCTCAAAAAACCATTGGGTTCTTAAGAATTTTAGCACCGCGCATCATAAAATCACACGAATCGCACCGTAGGTCCTCGAAAAACACCTGCACGACTTTTCAAAATTTCCACCCGCGCGCGCTGTCCGAATCCTAAAAAAAAAACAATGGTTTCCCAACATTTATGTTACATGAGCTCGCGCGAGCTACTTTCGCACGCTCTTGCAACGGGGTTCGCGCGCCTGCCAGGGGCCATAATCCCTTGCGGTTGCGCCATAGGTTGCGCCCTCGGCCGCCGAGAATAAAACAGGACAACCATCGGGACAACCATCGAGACAACCATCGGGACAACCATATCCTCTCTCTCTTGTGTATTCCCACATCCCTCAGGAATTTGCCCTAAAGATGTGATCAACTATCTTGTGAGTACGTATCATGTGTATCATGTGTATCATGTACCATATGCATCATATGCAACAGATGTTCTGTGGAAGGCTTAACAACTTCTGTGGGTTCACAAGGCTTAACAACTTCTGTGGGTGTACGAACGTAGGCTTAACAACTTCTGTGGGTGTGTACTCCACGCCAGTGTAGTAGCCACGGTCGTCCGCAGGCCACGAAGTGAAGTGTCCGAACGTCATAGGGCGGGAAGCTGGGTGTGGGTGGTGGCGAAGAGTCGTGTGGTTATTTTGTAGAGCTTGCACTGGGGGCACTGGGCTGGGACTGGCTGGGGGGGGCTGGGAGGGGGGGGGGGGGGGGGGGGTGACTGGGGCTGCTGGGTGGCACTGCTGGGGGCTGACTGCTGGGGGGGCGGCTGGGGCTGGGCTGGGACTGTGTGGGGGGGGGGGTGGGGGGGGCTGGCTGGGCATGGCGGGGGACACTGCTGGGGGGGCCTGGGGGGGGGGCTGGGGGGACTGGGGTGTGGGGGGGGGGCCACTGGGACTGGGCTGGGACTGGGGACTGGCTGGGGGGGGGGGGCCCCCCCACAAAGTGGGGGTATTGGCTGGCGTCGCATGAAAACCCTGGCACTGGTGAGAACACTGAGCGTTCGGGTAAAGTGATTGTTGTTGTTGTTGTTGTTGTTTCTTTTTTGGAGGGGGAGGGGGGAGGGGTAGGAGGACTTTTGTGGAGTGTTGATTCTTGGGGTGCCCACGGATGCGATAACATTTATGTTCGCGCCGATGTTTTGGTGAGGGCACGTGTTCGGCTCTCTTCAGACGCAAGACCCATTTGTGTCCATGAGTTTTTTTGACCCGCTTGAGCACTAGCTGACTTGCACCTGAGCCCAAATGGCAACGGACAATTGTGTGAGAACCGAAGCGCAGAAGCACGACACGCAACAGCTCTTACGTATACCCGCCCATCGTGGCAACTTGTTGGTGGCCCATCATATGAATACAATTGTTGTGCTGCGCGTGTCATACTTGTCACTGGCCGCCTGCCAGGCATTTGGTCAGGAACCTCAAGATGTAGGTGGCGCCCTGTTCGTCGATGCTGGGAATGGCTGCGTCGATGGAATATATCAGATGTCTATTGCAGGGGTGGGGGGCCATCTCTTCCTTGGAAGACCTTGAATACCTCTATGCCGCAAGCAAAATACAGGTCGTGAAGTGGCATCCGCCGCCAAGCCGCTGACACGACAGGGAGTGAGTGGCCCATCTGCAACAGCTCCGTGAAGTAACTCAGAATATTCAACATGCAAGCGATACGAATAGGCTTCAGTTGGCGGAGCCGGGCCTCCTTTCACACGAATATCTGTGGCAATTTCATCGCGTCTGTTTTGCGGTCCCCACGTAAGCTGGAAACATCTCTTTGGCCTTGCAGCGTGGTCTTTCGAGCCAGACTGCACCATCGTTGGGAGACGACGGGCCGACACCAACGCCAGACAACGTCACGCACAATGAGAGGTCACATTATATCAAGTACGCGGCATCTCGAGCAGCACTGTGGCGCATAAGCTGAGACCAGCAAGTGTCCGATACAATGGTCGCACATATCCGGCTCACGAAACACTGCCATCTGCATCTTTGCCGGCGACAAAATACTTGGATTTGCCACCTGCTACGTTGCACTGCGATGCGATGCACGGCCATGCGCTATCGTCAAACTCATCTCCATGAAAGATGAGCAGATGTCCAAAACAACGCCGGAGATCGGGCCTCCGATGAATGCCCCGCTTCTCTGCTCAACGACAGCAGATCTAAATCTGAATGTGCACATGGCGAGTGACGGCTCGGTGCAACGTTTCACTCTGGAGAGCCAAAACACATCTCTGTCGTCAACCAAGTCCGCCGATCCGCATGAGCGGGTGGACATCTGCGGGGTCCTCACGATCGTCTTTGTGGAGTCGCGTCCGTCCTCCAGTCCACCCTGGCGGAAAAGTTCATTCAGCGAAGTCGTGGCGATGTGTCTCGGGATCGCTTAGTACATGTAGTCTGCGTCTGCCACTGCAACCTCTGGGCGGTTCATGCAACTGCCGCAATTGAGGCAAGTGCGGGTGCGATGAGGTTGCAGCGCCGTCGAGTCGAAGTGGGCCTGAAGCTCTTCCGTGCACAGCGCCAGGTTGTTGCAGCACCAGCTGGTCGCGTGCTCAGTGAGAAGATGGTGAAGCCCACGTCCGACGCGTCGGACAATTCATTGGCCTGGGAGTTTTCAAAAGCTCACAACATTTGGCATGCATGCATGGTCAGCATTTGTGCAAGACCGTACCCCTGCATTCAGCCATGATCCCTCGAAGCATTTTCGCTTCGCGGTCGGATATGCGCATGGCAGGTTACTCAGCGATCAAGATGTTCGAGGTGTCAAGGACCTCGGCAAACACATGCTGGGCAACTTACAGTATTCGTTAAGAGCTGGCTTCGCTGGGGCGTGGACGATGCAGCGGCGAGATGGCCTCGTAGCACAATCCACTGCGCAATGCATGAACCGATGCAACTACACTGAGCGCATATAGTCGATGTACCTCTGTCTTCCACCGTGGCCGCACGCGCTCTTAATCCAGTCGGGCCGAAACGCTGGACGTTCCAGACCCCGCAGGACATTGCATCATCAAATGTTGACGAGCTGGGGGGGCATCGTGCTGCAGGTGCTCGTCGGGCATGCCCGTGCAAAGAAGGGCGGCCGTGGCAGCTCAACAGTCTGTCTGACCTGCTTGTCGCCGCCGCGCCTGCAAGGCCTCTCATTGCGAGGCCATCGCATCTTGCCAATCCACTGGGCACTCCTGTTTTCTGTCAAATGCAATGCGCACCATGCCAGCGCCTTTCGCAATGGTGTCCAGCTGACTTGCCAGGAGGTCCCACAACTGCTGCATGTCGAAATTCTAGGTCATCACCGGCATATGTCACAAACGCGTGCAAACGACAAATCGTGGCCGTCTCAATATATATATATATATATATATATATATATATATATATATATGGATTCGCGTACAAACTGTGGCCGTACAAACGCCACAAACACGTACAAATTTATATATCAGATTTCTTAAATCATCTTTCCATCTCTGCGGCCGCGTACAAACGACGCATCGAGCTTGTTGGGGGGCGCGCGCTGCGCGAAGCGGATGCGTCGTCCGCAGGTTTCCAAGGCAATCGCGCGCCCGCTGCCGAACAGACGGGCGCAATTCCGGCGACGCCGGCGATGCTGGCAATAACGGGTTGAGAGAGGAAACGCATTGAACAGCAATAGTTCCCGCCCCTGCGAGAAGGGCGCGTCGCGTCAACGCAAGCAGAACGCGAGCTGCAAGGGGAGTCTGGCGAAAGGCCTCGCGTCGCAAAGTACGGTTCACTTTGTATTCTGAAAGGTCTTTCACAGGCAAGACGGAGCGCGCGAAGCGCGCGAAGCACGCTCAGGCACGAAACGGGGCTTCGACCACGTTGGCTAGCGCGGCTTTGCGACGATCCCGGCGACGCCCGTATGCCACATTGCACTTGGTGTCGCGAATGCCCCGCGCATGGTTGACGCGTTGAAAAGGCTTTCGCTCGGCATCAAGCCTGCGCCTCGCCGCCAGAAAATACCCCGACACACTCTGGTCCGCGTCCGGGTCGGTCGCGCAACTGGTCGGGCGCAAGCGCCGCTGCTTGAGAGAGAGGCCGTCAGCTTCGGGGGCCGTGCGGCGCGCCCATCGATGAATTGCGTTTGCGTTGGGTCGCAGCGGGCGGGCGTGCTCAGCCATTGGCTTGAGGGCGCGATTCTTGGAAGGCAAATGTTTCAATGGCTGAATGTCGTCAGCCCCGCATTTCTGGGCGATGAACATGCGCGCGAATACGCGCGACGCCACTCGCATCAAAACGGGGCAACGTTTGCGCAAATATCTAGGGCAGCCTTGGATGTAAGAAGCAATTGCGCGCTGGGTTGGCGGCCCGCCCCCCCCCCCCCCCCCCCCCCCCCCCTCATTTTCACTCGAGCCTGGTGGACATGCGCAGCGGGTCCCGCATGCCCCTCAGATAACAAAGACGCCTGCTCATATGCCGCAAGAAGACGAGGTCTATGGCAATGTTCGAGTTTTTCACGATGTTGCTTTTTGGTCCGCGACGTCGGATCTACTCGCGCGCCGAATATGGCTTGAGCCAAGATGGCAATGATATCAAAAGGAAGCCCCTTCCTTTTGATTCATTGATTCATTCCCCGCCTACGGGGGGAGGCGGTCATGGGGGATCCCGACGAGGTCTGGGGGGGCGTCCTGGGTCAGTGCAGCGCCTCACCCCTCCCCTTTCGAATCACAGTTGGCCCCCGATAGAGCCCCAAGCGGCACAAACTCATTGACGTTGTTTCGTTTTTTCCATGACATGTCGAAGACTCCCTTTCACTGGCCGCCGACAGCCCAAGTCGGTCCAGCTGGCCCTCAATATAGCCCCAGAGCGGCCCAAGAGGGTCCCAATTGGGCTCCCAAACGAACCGCGAATTCCTCAAGCCGGCCTGAGACCCCTTGGCCCAAGAGCCCTCCAGAGTGGAACACGAACTTGTAATTTCGAGCCATGCTCACAAGATAGCCTCCGAGACCGTCGGCAAGCTCCAAGAAACTCCACAGAACTCCCCTGGGGCTCCCAGACGCGCCCAAGGCCCCCTGCGGCCCCCCAAATCCGCCGACCCAATCGCCGTGTGAGAGGGGAAGTTCTGGACCAGCCGTGCCGGGGTGGTCTTGGGAGACGATCTTTCATTCAATGTGTCCTTTCCCTCCCAGGGCCAGTCTTTAGCGCCCCAAGCTCGTAAATTCGAAAAAAGTCGAGACAGGCCGTCATCCTGATCGAATCGAAGGGAAACCCCTATTCAACGCGAAGATCTCTATAATATGTGCATTTCAGTTCCTGGACCTTCCGTCTGTGAGTGTCTGACAAGGAGAATCTCCGGTGTCGGCTGAACGGACGAATCGCCTGGGACATCCGCACAATCTGGACGCGAACGGACTGGTGATGCACCCTTTGGCGGCTTTTCCTTGGGGGTTTCCAGATGCCATGCCTGCTACATCGTGGTGATCACAGAGCCTTCAGAAGACGAGTCCAAGGCGCAGACACAGGCGAACCATTGGCGCTATCCCCCCCGCTCTGGGAGCGAACGGGCCTGTGATACACCCCTAGCGGGCTCTCTTTGGGTTGGCCAATTGTCACTCTTGCTATGTAGCTACCCCCCCACCACACCATCTGAGCGCGCACGGTCAAGTGCCCCCGATTACGAAATCTTCTGTCTCAAAACGAACTTCAAAACCGCAAGCAGTGTTGCAAAAACCTCGCGATCAACATGGTGACAAGCCCCGCTGGAGAAGCAGCCGTCTGAGTCCCAACGGACGTCCCCATTTGGAAGCGAACACATGGACGATATTTTGTCTTGATCTCAGCTGCCACATATTGCTAAGGCCTTGCGGCCGGTGCCGCCGACCTTGAAGACGACGACGAGGAATACGAGGAGGAGGAGGAGGGGGATTAAGGTGGAAGGGAGCAGGTGAAGGCGAAGGAAATGTTCCCCATGTGGACCGAGGGAGTCGTAGCACAAACAGACAGGGAGCCTTGTGGCCTGCGGCCCTTCCCGCCGCCGTGCTGGAGTTGTGGGTGAAAGGCCTCTTGGATGTTTTCGGGCCTCGCGGGGCCTCTGTTGGGCCTCTTTGGGGTCTCTCGGGGGCCTCTTCGGGTCCCTTGACGGGCTCTTGGGGCCTTCCGGGGGCTTCTTGGGGCGGGAAGCTCGAAATGTCGGTTCGTGGCCCTCTTCTTGGGCCTGCTTGGGGCCCTCTTGGCGCGTCTTCACGCTTTTTGGGGCTCCAGGACGCCCAGGGGCGGATGCGTATCTGACCCCCCTCCCCCAGGACCCCCCTGGGACCCAACCCCCTGACGGGGGCTGGATCAAAGAGAAGGGGCTTCCACACGCCGACAGGGTCGGCGGATTTGCGATCATCCGTCTGAGTCCCAGCATCTACCGTCTGAGTCCCAAACCTGGTTCGATCCACCGCAGCAGCATTCGAAACAGTCTCTTCCAATATCTCGTCTGTCTGCGTCCCGCGATGTTTTTTGGCGTGAGGTAATCGAGCACGGCCCCTGCAGGGTCGACCATGAGTGCTGACGGCGCCGCAGGTATCCCTAGGCCAGGCGGTGGTGCGGCTGAACAAGCACTAGTGCTTGCAATGAGAGCTCTGATTTCTCCGCCACGCAGAAGCCTTTGCGGCAGAAGCCGAGATGCATCGCTCTTGAAAGACGCCTACGGCGTGAAAAACTCACTCTGGACATGTGCCAGGTGTAGAAAGATCAAACTACGCAGATAAAGTGCAGTGGAAGTCAGCTGTTTCAGATCTCCACGCGAGCGAAGACCATGCCTGATGATAATCGGATAGTGAAGGTGAAACCACCTGTGCATGAGGCGAGCACATGGAGAAATGGAAAAGGGATGCCGATACCAGTGTGGCGAACCTCTGAGCTGTGCGGAGGTTTCTCCGGCAGGAACAAGTTAACGGGTACGTGGTTTTTAGCCGGAGTTGTTCTTGAGCCAGAGACTTCGTAGCGCTCTCTCGGGCGCGATTCGTAGAGTTCCCAAACAAAGCGAAGCAATGGAAAATATAGCATTTCTGGAGCACTGGCAAGCTAATGATCGAAACACATTTCGACCGAACTTTTGGGGTGAAGTGCTTGATTGAACAACCGCTGCTCGACATTTTACCATTTGTTTAGGTTGGGGCATTTTCAGACAGACGAGGATACAGGACCTGTCCACCATCTTAACGCCAGGTCAATCGGAAGGCTGTAAAACGGGGGGAATTGTCAAGACGGGAGCGCGCTCTGGAGACACATGTTCTGCACGCGCGTGATCTTGCGATTTTATATCGAGATGCCGAGCAGCTGCACATAACTCTTCGGTGCAGATAGTCGAGGAGGGGACGAGGAGGAGGAGGAGGAGGAGGACCAGGGGGAAGATGAGGAGGAAGAGGAGACGGAGGATGAGACGGGAGGATGAGTAGGAGACGAGAACAGAGGGGGAGGAGGAGGAGGAGGAGGGAGGAGGAGGAGGAGGAGGAGGAGGAGGAGGAGAAGAGGAGGACCATGGGGAAGAGGAGAGGAGGAGGCGGAGGAGGAGGAGGAGGAGGAGGAGGGGGAGAACGACAAGTATGATCGCGGTCTGCTGCGCTCGGTCTTAGCCCGCGCGGTCGGGGCAGCGTCGGCCAGGCCAGGCTGCGGCGTCCGCGCCCAGAGCCTCCGTGTCCTCCTCCGCTGCCGAGTTCTCATTTCGAGCTCCTCATTCTCCCCCCTCCCTGCCTCCTCCCCTCCCTCCACCCCCCTTCCACTGCCCACCTCCTCCTCCCATTCCTCCCCCTCCTCTCTCCTCCTCCCCCTCCTCATCCCCCTCCCCCTCCCTCTCCCTATCGCTCCCGCTCCTTCTCCGACGTCACGAAAACTTGCAACATCGTCAAAAGATCCAGGTCAGAGCGCCAGACTTCATCTTTCTGTTGAATTTGTCCAGCCAGCTCGATCTGTGAGAAACGTGAGGGTCCAGAGGCCCGAAGTGATGCAACACCGTCCGCTTTGAAGCAACTGCGACGCCAGAGTCTAAGGGTCACTCCCCCCCTCCCCATCCCCCTCCTCCCCCCTTCTCCCCCCTTCTCCACCTTCTCCCCCTCCTCCCCCCCTCCTTCTGCTCCTGCTCCTGCTCCTGCTCCTGTTCCTGCTCCTCCTACTCCTCTTCCTCCTCCATCCCTGGGATCTGACGTGATCAAAATATTCGAACATCTGAAAAATTTCGACCAGAGCCCCGGACCCCATTTTCTTGCCGCATGTCGACCCAGATCGATCCGTCAGGGCTTGCGGGCGCGCAACGGGGCGAAACCGCTCGTTGCGAAAACATTGCGACGCCAGCATCGCAGGGTCACCGTCCTCCTCTTCTCATTCGGGTAGGTGTCTTCATCCTTTGAGCCCCTCGAAGGCGGTTCGTGGGGCCGAAGGCCAACGATTCACGAGATGATTCGTTTCTGGCTCATCTCGGGGCCCCCTTCTGGGCTTGCGTGGTCCTTATTCTGAACGCTCCTGAACCTTGGCATCGCTCGGACGTGTTTTTTTGTGGTTTTGTGAAGGCCATCGAGGAGCATTTTGCATCATCGTGCGACAAATGCGCGCAAGAAGCCGAAACATGCACGAGGAATGGACGTCCGAGCGATCGCAAGGAACGCTCCCGAACCTCCCGCGTCGTGCCGAGAGAGCCTCAGTCGTGCCCCACCGGACCCATCCGCCGCGACTTGTTGTGGGGCTTGCCGGGGAGCCGCGTGGCGGAGAACTTGCTGTTGGAGGCCTTCCGCGCGGCGACGACGACGACGACGACGACGACGACGACGACGACGACGACGACGGCGGCGACGACGACGGCGGCGACGACGACGACGACGACGGCGGCGACGACGATCACGACTACGAGGGAGACGACGACTACGAGGGAGACGACGACGACGACGACGACGACGACGACGACGACGACGACGACGACGACGACGACGACGACGACGACGACGACGACGACGACGACGACGACGACGACGACGACGACGACGACGACGACGGCGGCGGCGGCGGCGGCGGCGGCGACGACGACGACGACGACGACGACGACGACTACGAGGGAGACGACGACCACGAGATCCTGGCATCCGCACGATTTTGCCACAACTCGCGATTTTTCTTTTTTTCTGGGACCAGGGACTCTCACGGATGGATCCGACTAGAAGTGTCGCAGAACGATGGGGCCCAGGGGTCCAGCTGAGTTTTGACGACGCTGGATCTGTTCGTGACGTCGGATCTCGTGACGTCGGATCTCAGGGGACGACGACGAGGGAGACGACGATGAAGACGACGAGAAAGACAATGAGGATCAAGACGACGCAGACCACCCTGGACCTCCAGCGCATGGAAAGAGCGAACGGCGGATTCTCTGCGTATTTTCTGAAATTTGGGGCCCTCGCCATTGCCATGGGGAAACCAGCCCTGGTCGGCCACGCGCAGGAGTGGGGGGAAGTGGAAGGGGGGATGGCTTCTTAGAAGCACCCCTGCTTCTTAGAAGGCGCGGGCCTTGTCTGTAAATGTAAGGCTCACGCCTTCTAAGAAACAGCCTTCGTCTAAGAAGCCTCCCCCCCCCTACGCCCTTAAGCGCGCCGCCAATCTGGGGAAAGGGCCCGGATCCGGAACCACTCAGTGGACCTCGGGAGTCCTACGGCCCACAGGGCAGCTCCGACAGCCTCCTTGCCAGCGCCGACCCCCAGCGGCGAACGCCCGCATGGGGACGCGCGAGCGCGTCCTCATGCCGGGAGGAGGAGGAGACGAGGAGGAGGAGGAGGAGGAGGACAACAGAGGACGAGGTGGAGGTAGGAGGAGGAGGAGGAGGAGGAGGAGGAGGAGGAGGAGGAGGAGGAGGAAACGGGAGGATGAGTACACGGAGGAGGATAGGAGGAGGCGGAGGAGGAGGAGGAGGGGGAGACGGGAGAGATGAGAGGAGGAGGAGGAGGAGGAGCAGGAGGATAAGGAGGAGGAGGACCAGAGAGGATGAGGAGGAGGAGGAGGACGAGAGGAGGAGGGGAGGAGGAGGACGAGGAGGAGGAGGAGGGAGAGAACAGAGCTGGAGGAGGAGGAGGAGGAGACGGGAGGGAGGGAGGAGGAGGAGGAGGATGCGGAGGGGGAGAAGGAGAGGAGACGGGAGGATGAGTAGATGTGAAAATAGGAGTATGAGTAGGAGTAGTAGGAGGAGGGAGGAGGAGGAGGAGGAGGAGGAGAGAGGAGGAGGAGGAGACGAGGAGATGAGGAGAGGAGGGAGGAGGAGAGAAAGAGGAGGAGGAGGAGGAGCAGAAACAGCTACACATGGAAGACGAAAGCGTAGGAGGGCAGGAGGAGGAGGAGACGGAAGGATGACTAGGAGGAAGACGGGGAGGAGGAGGAGGAGGAGGAGAAGGAGGAGGAGGAGGAGGACCAGCTTAAATCCAAGTCTCATCAACGATGCTGGAATACACCCACTCGAGATTTCTCTTCATAGGTTCTACGAGGATTCATTACCATTGAGGGAAGTGCTCCGTTGGGGGGCAACCGTGTGAAAATCCTGAAGCGCGCGAACACACCATTCTCATGACTTCAACGCCACGAGTCAACCTGACTGACGACGGCGGCTGGGCTCGGCTGCCAACCGCGGCGAGGACGCCGGCGGCGGCGGCGACGACGACGACGACAGCCACGGCGGCGGCGGCTGCGGCGACGGCGACGGTGGCGATGAGGACGGCGGCGACGGGGACCGCGGTGGCGACGGCGACGAGGGCGACGAGGATGGGCCGGGTTCGGATGCCAAGACTGGGATAGATCGCTCCAAAGCGTTCTAGAATGCTCACGGAGCGTTCCAGAGCGCTCTGGAGCCTCCGCGGCGCCTGATACATCCTCCAGCACCGCCGTGTCTCAGAGATCCCCCATCGATGGTTCTGGTCCGATTTTGTCCTGGTCCTGGCTTGCTCTCAGAGCACGGAGATGACGACGACGACGACGTCTGTGGCGAAGGCGGCGAGGGTGGCGAGGGCGACAAGGACGGCGACGGCTATCCCCTTTCTTACTTCCTTACTTACTGAACGATGCTGAAAGGTATGAGTAAAGTCAGTGGAGTAATCCGTCGCTGGATCAGAGCAATATGATCCTGTCCTGTTGGCTACGCATGCTGGTGCGCACGAGCGATGCTGCTACACATACGTGGCGGAGGCACGCTGCAAGCGAGAGCGAAAGAATTGCGCCCCGTGATGAGGCTATCCCGTGTTGTGTCGCAGGACGACGAGGGCGAGGTCGAGGGCGACGGCGGCGGCGGCGAGGGCGTTCGGGAGGGCTCTGGAGCGGCCGCGGCGCCCAATGCATCCTCCTGCACCGCCAGATGCTAGCGATCCCCCATCACCTCCGGCCCGATCCTGTCCTGCACTGCTCCTGGCTGGGCCTCCGAGCGCGGAGAGGAGGACGACGACGACGCCGGCGGCGAGGGCGGACGAGGGCGGCGGCGGCGGCGCTGACGGCGCCGACGGGGGCGACGGCGACGACGGCGAGGACGTCGTTGGCGAGGACAGCGGCGACGGCGGCGGCGGCGGCCTGCTGATGGAGGCCGCACACCGCCACTTCCCCGGGCGCGCCGGCGCCGCGGGCGCCGCGTGCCCGTTCGGGAGCCAGCCCGGCCGCCGCGGGGCCGCCGCGGCCGGGCCCTGTGGGGGGAAGGGCCTCCCGGGGCCCTACCCCCAGCAGCAGCAGCAGCAGCAGCAGCAGCAGCAGCAGCAGCAGCAGCAGCAGCAGCAGCAGGAGGAGGAGGAGGAGGAGGAGGAGGAGGAGGAGGAGGAGGAGGAGGAGAGCAGGAGGAGGAGAGGAGGAGGAGGAGGAGGAGGAGGAGGAGGGGAGGGAGGAGGAGGAGGAGGAGGGGGAGGAGGAGGGAAGGGGGAGGAGGAGGAGGAGGGGGAGGAGGAGGGGGAGGAGGAGGATGGGGGAGGGAGGAGGAGGGTGGAGGAGGGGGGCGGTAGGAGGGAGGAAAAACAACGATAATCCAGTTGCGCTGCCGCGCGCGCGATGCTGCCACCGCGCTCGAGTGGTCCTGGGAGTGGGATTGGGAGTGGCATGGGGGGAGGGCGCGCGGACCCCCTTTCCGCAAGCCCTGTAGCTGGGACAACTTCCATTTGGAAGGCAAAACGCTCAGGGATTAGGTTTCACAAGTGAGCGCAAGTTTGGGTCGGTGTATCGGGGGGCACCATTCAATCTTGAGAAGCAATTGCAGACCTCCCCCCTTCCGCCTCTGGAAGTGACACCCCCAGCCCCTGAATTTCAAAATGTGGTTCTCTCCTCAGCGCCACGCACATTCGTCTTGAAAGTTTGCAGCAGTTTCACGGATGGAGGGCGTGTACTTTTCAGAATTTGGTTATCCTCTCAGCGCCACGCACATTCGGTTTCAGCTCCAAGGAGTTTCGGGATACGGGTACTAAATATCTGTTGTCGGTGCGGGAGCCGGGGGTCCGTCAGAGCCGCCGAGAAAAATCAGTGATATGGGTGGTGACGCAAGGAGAACCATGATGGTTCGTCCAGGCGGTGGGACAGGCAGGCCGGGAGAAGCCAATCTCGTCAAGCTTGTGGGGGGCCTTCAGAATCGGCTGGAATTTTGAGGACACCCCTGGGATCCACACAAATGCCCAGGAGTCCTAAGAAACTGTCCGGGAATTCGCAGGAATCCGGAATGAATCAGCCAGGGATCTTCAGGAATCCTTTTGGAGTCGGCACGGTTATTTCAATAGTACCCAGGAATCCTTCAATTGAGGAATCCCCAAGAATTTTCGGGAACCCTCTGGACGATGCAGAAACGTACAGGATCCCGAATTGGTAGCGGAGGATGATGTGGGGGGTACATATGCGGCCCGGAAGGTGCCCTGGTTGTCATGTAATTCGTGCCGCAGGCAGCGCGCCCCCCTCGCTGCGCAACTGCATGCGGCTACAACAACAGCGAGGGCTCATCGGGCCCAAGACGGACACACCCCAGACGGAGGAGAACAAACTCGGCACGTTCGCGCCATATCTGACATCCTACTTCTCCCGCCCTTCCCTTCCCCCATTGCGTTAATTTTCTCGATCCGCCGACGCGTGTCATAGCGAATCTGAAATTCCACAAAGGACCCGGCGTATTATGCGCAATCGGATGGGGAAGTGCGTACGGTGAAGGAGGAGGAGGAGGAGGATCTGGCGGATGAGCATGAGAGTGAGCAGGAAGAAAAAGAGGAGGACGAGGAAGGAGGAATCCGAGGACGAACAGCAGCAGCGAAGCTGGAGTAGAATCAGCAGGAGGGTCAGGAGAACCAGGGGAAGGCGGAGGAGGAGAAGGAAGCGGGGTCGACAATGATGAGGACAAGCTCGGAGCCAGGAAAAGAGGCCCCCCGCGCTGGGGCGAGACTGCCATTCTGAACAACGGAAACAACGCGCCGATAAAGCGCACGCTACAGCGGGAATACCACTTTGAAGGCCCGAAGCAATCGGATTGCAAACACACAAACGTTTGAAAACACGTGTGTGTGTGTGTGTGTTCAAAAAGGCAGTACGGGGAGAGGGCCGATCATCTTCCAGACAGGGTCAAGGAAGATGTGATCGTCGTAGGGGGAGTATGTAGGAAGGGAGGGCGAGGAGGACGAGGAGGAGGGCGAGGAGGAGAAAAGGAGGAGGAGGAGGAGGAGGAGGGAGGGCTTTGGCGTTCCCTGATATGATCTTTCCCTGGCGGGTCCGGCGGTCGCGCGGCGGCTCCAGCTCGAGACCTGCGTCGTGTGGCCGAGTGCGCAGGAGCAGCCGGCCGCTTGCCCCTCGCCGCCGCCGCTTCTCCTCTACGAGGCCGTCGGCGTCGTTTCGGCGTCACCTCAACATGCTTATACTACATGTGCGTCGCCCCCCCAGGGGCGACGCGCGCACCGAGGAATCTTATAGCATATGCGGCGTGGCGGGCGCTTTCTAGCCGCACAGGTCGGGAAACAATGAACTTCAAGATGGGTATACTAAGGTTCGGGTCGGACGCGCGCCTCGGAGGAGGACACACATGGTACTAG
>CAUYUJ010017022.1:95000-147500 GCA_963575745.1 Prorocentrum cordatum | reverse complement strand
CCCGCTCCCTCCCTCATGTGAGTGTTTGCGGATTTGTTCCTCCTCTTCCTCCACAGATGGTTTCACACAGTGGGGGTAACGCATAATGCCTAGCAGCCGTTGTTTGGGCAACGCGAGGTTCGATGGTCCGATCTTCGGTGCCGGCGGCCGGATGGCTGGCGCCGCGAATCCGTTGTCGCAGTAGGCCCAGGCGGACATTGACAGTCTCCAGGAGCTTTCATGGCGTCAACATCGCTGAGCGGACTTCGTTCGTATTTCAATAGGATGGACCCGGAGTGTCCTGGAGAATGTCGTTCCGGATTTTGAAGTGGATCTCGTGCGGGCATTTTTTGGGCCAGGAACTAAGGCATAAAGCCCACGCGAAATGCATTTCGTTTTTCGCTCGCCGTTTCGGGGCTTTGCATAGACACAAAACACGCGGAAATCCGCTGCAGCACCTCTGCAAGGTCGGTACAGTGAGAGCTTGAATATGGGGCCGACTTCGAGCTTCTTTCTCAGGGGGTCACCGACTTCTGCAGTATCGACGTCGCCGAGCTCGGAGCCTGCTTCCTCCTGTAGAGCGCAGTGTGACGCGAGCCCGCTGGAGAGGCTACCCAGAAACAGACCACCAGGAGGCGCCCACGGAGATCCCGACGTCGCACGTGTAGATCAAGGGCATGCCCGTGCCAATCGTGAACATGCTGACTGAGACGCTTCGCTCCAGGGGCAGCCCGATGATTCGTGGCCACGCCCCGAGGCGCAACATGGTCAGACAGTCTGGCCCTGCAAGCGGTGCTCAGAAGTACATTTTCCGACAGCTCGTGAGCGAGACTGGTGATATCCTAGTCTGAGCTCCCTCGCGATGAGCTTCACTACGCATGCTGAGTGCCACTGACACGCTGAATGCGATTAACACGCACGGTGCCAATGATTTCGAAAGTGCGGCGCAGGACGGACGGGTCACCCTAAAACGGGGCCTTTTTTTGCAGACCCCGTTGGTGACTTCCAATGACATTTTGAGCGCCAGCGCCGAATGGCATTCTGAGTGTTTCGGGGCGACCCCTCTGGTGACTTCCAGTGACATTTTGAGTGCCAGCGCCGAATGGGATTCTGTGTGCCACTGTCATCGAGAGCGCCAGTGACTTCTTGAGTGCCAGCGACACGACGGGTGCCAACTACTCGAGGAGCGCCAACGACTTGCTGAGTGCAGCGACGCGCTGCGGGTCAATGACAGGCAGTTCTCGGGATCGATTTCGATTTTTCGGCTTACTTCAGGGTCAGAGAAAAGCGAGCCCCCGTGCTGGCGGCACTGGGCGCATCGGCCATGTTGGCTCAATACAGCAGGTGACAAGAGAGAGGCGTGGAAGCTAGTCTTTCTGACTCCCTCCCAGACCTAGTTTCAGAAATCGTTTGCTTTGCTTGAGAGAGGCAATTCTTCATCATGGGCATCCTTCCTCTGGCCAAGATCATAAACGGACTTCGGTTCCCTGGGAACTCACTTCCGTGGGACGACGTGGCCCCCGATCGTAGTCGCATGGGGCACTGGGCCAACGGACCACCCAGGACTGGCGGAGGCAAAGGCAACGACAAAGACAATGGCAAGGACATTTCTTCCCAGGACCTGCTGATCAAGACCTTGCGGGACTTCCAGCAATCCACTGGGAGAGACGTCGGCGACGTTTTCCAGTTCGCAGAGGCCCAGGGCAAGGCGTCGCAGAAGTACCCGGACCCGTAGGACCCGAGGAATTGGCCAAGAAGTCTCTACAGGAATTGTCGTCCAGGAAGCAGCACAAGGTCGAGCAGGTGAAGGTTGCCAAGCTGCGTTGCGAAGAAGCTGACAGTGCCGTCGCCGAAGCCACAGCTGTGGCCCAGGCTGAGCACAAGCAGTTGGCCGGCCATCGCGAGTATCTGACTAGAATCGAGAAGGCACTCCAGGAGGCGCAGGCACGGTCTTAGCTTCCTGTGCCCAGGGAGGCTGACCGGCCCGGGCCCCGTGGAGGTCATGGCGCCCATGGGGTCATTCACCAAGCTTTTCGAGCGCGCCTCGGAGCTGTACGGCGTGGACTTCGCCGCCTAGGTCAGGCATATGTCCGAGAAACACGACGAGCTCAAGGCTGAGGTTGCCTCGGCCAGCGCTGTTCCGAGGGGCGCCGCTGCTGCTCCTCCTGCTCTTGCTGGGGCCCCTCAGGGCGCAGGAGGCGGCGCCGCTTCCGACGCCGCCATGTCCGACGCCCCAGTTGAGCTTGATATCGAAGATCCTGGCGTGGCCCAGCATTTGGCAGACGCAGGCGTGTCGGGCATCGACAAGGCAGCCCATCGAGCGGCTCGTGGGCGGGCTGCTTCAGCGGGCAGCCAAGAAGCCGAAGTGCTTTCGGCCCCGCGCTAGCGTCGGCCCCTCCGTCTCCGCGCCAAGTGGGTCGCGCCCCCGCCAGGCCGCGTGGGCAAGGGGGCGAGAGTCGCGTGCCGGCTCAGGCGACGGCGCCGGCATTGGCTACGCCGGTGGACCATCCGCGGCAGCGGGCGGCGGCGGCGATGCCGGCCGGGCCCATTGTCCTGGAGGTCTGGAGCGCCAGCGTCTCGAGTTGGGCCTCGGGCGGGGCCTTTTGGAGTGGGCGCGACGCGACCAGGGGCAGGAAGACGGTCTTGCTGCTCTGCCGCAAGTGGCGCGCTTGCAGGAGCACCGCCTCAACTCGAGCTCGACGGCGTCGGCGGCAAGTGAGTGGTGCGCGAGGCGGGGCTACTCGCAGGCCCCGGCGCTTGCGGAGTCCACGGGGGAAGGAGCTCTGCGCTCGAGCGGGGGCGTCTCGGTCTTGAGTCGGCTCCCAGCAGCGACGCGCGGTGACGCCTTTCCTTCCAGCTGCCCAGCCATCGCGTGGTGCCCATGGTAGTGGACGCGGTTGAAGATCCCTCCCCACGTGGTCTCGCTCTACCTTATCACGAGCGTTGAGCTGAATGCTGACAGCAGTGGCATCCTGGCGGGGCCCAGGAGCTACGTCGGGAGTTTGAGTGGCCTTTGGATCGTTCTCGGTGATTGGAAATTGCTGCCAGAGCAGGTTCGGGAGTGGGCGTCTGCGGCGAAAGGCGTCTCCCTCGCCGACGCGCGGGCCGAGGGAGATTGACTTCGGCTTTCTCAGCGAGGCGCTGGCGCCGATCGTGCGTGCTGTCGAGCTGCCGGTGGCGGCGCTGGTGCAGGCCCACTCGGTCCTGCGCGTGCTCTTGAGAGGACTTGGCCGCGGGTCTCGCGTCGCGAGTCCACTGTGCCCTTTGTGAAATTCCCGCAAGCGAAGCCTCTCCCTGTGAGGCCAGCGCCGCCGGAGGCCTCTGCGGATTCGCGGCCGCGGTCGGTTGGGCACGCGCCCCCGGCGGCCCCCGAGGAGGCGCGCGCGGCGTGGTTCCAGCGTGCAGAGCTTTTCTTGGCGGAATGCCACGGTATAAAAGATTGGAGTCGAGCTCGCTGTCGCGGGAGAGCCGATGGGCTTCAAATTGGCACTGGGCCTTTTGAGGTTGCTTGGGCGAGCGCTCAGACATAGGGCGTCTCCAGAGTATCGTCGTTGGTGTAGGTTCTATTCGGCGCCCTTTCGCCATTGCGCACTGGGGCCTGCTGCCGGAGATCGACGGGGGCCGAACCTTGCGGCGTTGAGGCGCCAGGAGATAACCTTCGGCAAGATTGAAGTTGGCGCCTGGCCCTTGGAGGGGCCCCTCAAGGACTGGGGCTCTTTCCTTGCAGCGAGCGCCCCGCGACGCGGCCGCGCGAGCCTGGGGGGCTTGGGCACATGCGGCCGCCAAGGAGAGAGAGGGTTGCCAGGCGTTCCGGTTTCTTCGCGACTCCGTCCAGCAGTCGCAGGTGTTCACGGCCGACGAGGCTGGAGAGGCCCCGCTCTGGGCGGCTGGGCCCCAGGCCTTCGACGAGATGATTTCGGAGACTTGGGGGCCTCTGCGGGTGCGGCCTGGCAGGGCTGAAGGGCAGCGTCCCCGATGCTAAAACCTGCAGGCCGAGGTCGATGGTCAGGCTGGCCCCCCTGAGCAGCCAGGGGGGGCCCGCATCTTGATCCCCCCCCTCCCTCCAGGGCAAGGGGGGTCGGCGGGCGCTTGGCCCGCTCGCGCCGCCGCCCCCTTCTGACCCTGGAGGCCCTCGACCGCGCGCTTGCTAGTTGGTGCGCGACTGCAGGTTTAGCCTGGGCAGGTCTCACCCTCGTCAGATGTCGTGGCTGCCAGTGAGTAATACACGGGCGTTCCTTGACATTCTTCAGCTTGACATTGCTAGTGCTCTCTTTGGGCGAGCCCATTCCCCCAGGGGGGGGCGCCCCAACATTCTCAACTCGTTGTGGTGTCGGGCGTGGTCGAGGCTTCGCCGGCCCGTCGCTCGCCGTTCGGGGGGGGGGTCTTGCTGGCCCGGCCTTCCGGGGAGACTCGCGCTACGCGCGCGATCGTTCAGGTCGCGTTCGCATCGCGATTCAGAAGTTCGTTCGGTTGAAACTTCTCGGCGGCCAGTGGGCTGCTGAATCTCTCGAAGTATTATGGGCGCGCTTCTCATGAGGAGCTTCGCGCGGAAGCAATCAGGACTGGCTTCCCGCTCAGGCTCCTCGCGTGTCTCTGCGCGGCGCATGGGCCTCCTCGGCGCGCCGTCTGGCAGCGGGCAGTCAGCGCTGCTATGAGGGCTAATGGGGCCGAGACGGCAGGGTACAGCTGAACTCTAGCCTTGGCCAAATTATTCGTGCACGCGCTGGTGGTCAAGCTGCGAGCTCGATTTCCTGCCGCTCGCTCTCAAAAATTGGCAGATGTTTTTTCTGCTTCAGGCTGTGTGCGCTCTGGAGTAGGTTGTTACACCGCAACCACATCTATACCCCTGGGTGGGTGTATGTGCGGCCGTTTTTGCGCTGTCATGTGCGCGCATGTGCGCGGCATGTGCCAGTCATGTGCCAGGCCTGTGCGGTCCTTCTTGGATGGACTTCCTACTGTGCACGTCGTGCCCGGGCATGTGCGGGGGCATGTGCGCTGTGTTTTGATGTATCCATCATACGCACATGCACGCACAGTCCGACGCACATGCGCGCACATGCCTGCACATGCGGGAGGTGTTCGAGAATCGCAGATCTGTCATCGGCACATGCACGCACATGCCTGTGCAACCTCTCTTCGGGAGGCCGCGCGGGCCCGCACATGCACGCACATGCGGTGAAGCGCGCGGGCGCACATGCGTGCACATCCCAATGCACATGCACGCTCATGCCCTAGGAGCTGTCTGGGACCCCTGTGCCTCCAATGCCTCCTGGCCTTCGCAGAGCTAACCTGGGGCGTGCCAGGGTTTCCTGAAAGAGTTTGTTGTGCGTTTAGACTCGCCCGCTGCTGGCGGGGGCGGTTATTCGCCCGGTTCGTGAGCTGGCGGTGGCGCGCCCGCCTAATAAAATATTCTCCCGCGCGCCTTCTCAGCTCGGCCGGAGAAGCAGGGATGGGGGGGGGGGAGGTGGAGGGGGGGGGGAGGAGGGGGGGCGGAGGAGGCGGGCGCCCCCGGCCACTGGCCAGCCTGCCTGTTCGGCTCGGCCAGAGGAGAAGGAGGAGTAGGAGGAGGAGGAGGAGGAGGGAGGAGGAGGAGGTGAGAGTTGCGAGGCTGTCTCAGGCGAAAGTGGCTTGACGGCCCGAGCTCAGGGAATCTCGGAATCGCTGGCCTGGCTCGGCCACCGGCGACCTCGGCCTGTGCGAATACTGTGCGTACCTGTGCAGTGCATGTGCGGGACGTGCAAGAATGCCGGGGCCGGCGTTCGTCTCCGGACGCCGGCGCGTTCGCGTCCGGCCAGTTCCGCGTGAGACGTCGTCGGCAATTTGGAGGCCGACGTGCTTTGACATGAAGTGATCTGGCCACCTTCGCCTGAGACATCCTCGCAACTCTGGTCTCGGAGATGCCCTGCCCCATGGTGGCCCGGCCACTTTCGCTTGAGACATCCTCGGGACTCTGGGTTTCGAGACGCCCTGAGCTGAGGTGGTTAGACCACTTTCGCATGAGACATCCTCGCAACTCTGACCTCAGAGATCTCCTGCCCCATGCTGGTCAGGCCACGGTCGCCTGAGACATCCTCGCAAGTCTCGATTCCGACATGCCCCGAGCTGAGGTGGTCAGCCACTGTCGCCTGAGACATCCTCGCAACCCTGATCTCAATGATGCCCTGCTCGATAGTGTCTCGGCCCCTTTCGCCTGAGACATCCTCGGAACTCTGGGTTCCGAGACGCCCTGAGTTGAGGTGGCTAGACCACTTTCGCTTTAGACATCCTCGCCCGAGATGCCCTGAGTTGAGCTGTTCAGGCCACTTTTGCCTGAGACATCCTCGCAACTCTGACCTCAATGATGCCCTGCTCCATAGTGTCTCGGCCTTTTTCGCCTGAGACCCTCGCAACTCTGGGTTCTGAGATGCCCTGAGCAGGTGGTCAGGCCAGTCCTGCCTGAGACATCCTCGCAACTCTGGGCTCCGAGATGCCCTGGGCTGAGGTGGTCAGACCACTCTCCCCAGAGACATCCTCGCAACTCTGACCTCAGAGATCTCCTGCCCCATGGTGGTCAGGCCACTTTCGCTTGAGACATCCTCACAACTCAGACCTCGGAGGTGTCCTGCCCCATGGTCGTCTGGTCACCTTGACCAGCGACATCCTCGCCACTCTGGTTTCCAAGATGCCCTGCCCCATGGTGATCCGGCCACGCTTGCCTGAGACATCCTCGGAACTCTGGGTTGCGAAATGCCCCGAGCTCAGGTGGTCAGGCCACTATCGCCTGCGACATCTCTGCGGCATGTGCGGGCATGTGCGTCTATGCTTTCAGAGTTTTGCTTGACCGTGCATTCGACTGTGCGTCGGACGGTGTGGCATGTGCGCGCATGTGCGGCAATGCTGTTGAGGCTTTTGTATATTTGCATGGGCATGTGCATGCGACTGTGCGGCATGTGCCTGCATGTGCGGCCCCTTCCGGACCACAATTTCAAAGTGAGCACTATAGAAGTGAGCGCTATAGAAGTGAGTCCGGTGTAATCAGCTACCCGATGCGTTGATGGCCCTGGCCCAGGGCCTGGCGGCCACAAGGCTCCGAGTCAACCTGGGCAAGACAGGTATTTGGCCGGCTCATCTGAGCTCGCGTCCAGCCTGAATGACCATTGGTCTCTGACCTCTGGGGATAGGCTCGTAGGCGGCAGGTGTCTCGGCGCGAGAGCCAACGATGGCTCGGCCAGGCGAGTGTCCCCCTCCCCCCCTATCGATATCGCCCTTGTTCTTCTCGCCCTCCTCTCCCCTCGCCCTCTGTCCCTCTGCTCCCCCTTCCTTCTCCCCCTCCTGTGATTCAAGGCAGAGTCCCAAACGCAACTCTTCTCTGCCCTCCGACCCTTTTTTATGGGGGGGGGGGTCGCCTGGGCGCGCTTTCGCCTGGGCCTCCTCGCTCGATCCTTGCTCTGTACTCGATCCCGCTCCTCGATCCTCGATCCTTTCCCGATCCTCGACCCTCGTTTTGTCCATGACCCTGATCCTTGATCCTCGATCACCGATCCCTGGCCCCCCCCCTCCTCTCCCTCTCATCCTCTCTCATCCCGCCTTCCTTCGCCATCATACCCCTCTCATCCTATCATCCCCATCACATCCCCCTCTCATCCCCCTCTCGTTCCCCTCCTCCCCCTCTCATCCCCCTCGCCCTCACTCCCCGAGGGCCCCCGCCCCCCCCCAGGACCACGAGGAGTGGACCGCCCGGCGCGCCCGCTGCGGCGTGCTCTGACCCATCCGCGGCGCGGGCTGCCAGCAACAAAAAAAGGAGCAGCTCACCGGCTCCTCCTCCTCCTCCTCCTCCTCCTCCTCCTCGTGCTCCTCCTCCTCCTCTTCCTCCTCCTCGCCTCCTGCCTCTCCTCCTCCTCCCTCCCCGCCTCCTCCCCTCCTCCTCCTCCTCCTCCTCCTCCTCCTCCTCCTCCTCCTCCTCACCCCCTCCTCATCGCCTCTTCCTCCCCCTCCGCCAGTCCCCATCGCCCTCCCCTCCCTCTTCTTCTCCCCCTCCCTCTGCTCCAGCTCCCAGGAAAGAAAGAGGGCCACAGCGCCGCGCGTTGTGAATACAGTCGGTTTTAATTAGTAGGTCTTCCCTTCAACTTAAGGGTGCCCTCGTGTCCTGTGTTTCGCGATCCATGCCTCGTACATTCCTATGGCAATGTGGCCTTCGGGAAGGTCTGTTGTCCTCTCGCCCTGCTCAATCAAGTCCGACTGTAGATGGTGGCGGAAGGTGTTTCTCCATGTTTTCTTCCGGACGGGGAGACCTTGCCCGGCCTCGGGGCCGTCAAGACAGGGCCTGGGATGAAACTTCTGCCCTGGGGAAGGGGGGGAGTCTGGGGGCCGCGTGTCGACGAAATGGTGGGACGATATACGTCACCACCGTGGGCTTTTTGTTTGCCCTGGGGGATAATTGGATTGTTATTTCGGCGGTGGGTCGCAGGGTATATCAAAGCACGCACTGATAGCGTGTCGTCTGCTTAGCGTCATGTGGGTGCGCGGCTCTATGCGATACAAAAACATAAAACATTGGCATGGTTTGCATGTCAGGCCGGTGTCTGACGTTCTTGGGGGTGGGGCGTTGTTTTTATACACCACCCCCGGGTGGCAACAGTATTCAATAGGGTGTCTGGCGGCAGCGAGTCTCGAGCGCATGCGGCCGCCATCTGCGCGCTTGACCCCATCACACGTATTTCAGCTTGTGGCGCAGGCACGCAGCCAGCTATAGGGGAGGCGCTCCGTCCCCTGCCAGCGATAGCGCGAGCCCCCCCAAATTACAGCGTGTGGGCCGCCCGCGGGGGTGCTGCCGTCGCCCTGAGCCAGCACTAGCCACGGAGGGGGGGGAGGGAAGGAGTGAGGGAAGGAGTGAGGGAGGGAGGGAGGGAGGAGGGGGGGAGGAGGGGGAGGAGGAGGAGGAGGAGGAGGAGGAGGAGGAGGAGGAGGAGGAGGAGGAGGGGAGGAGGAGGGGAGGAGGAGAGAGGAGGAGAGGAGGAGGAGGAGGAGGAGGAGGAGGAGGAGGAGAGGAGGAGGGGGAGGGGGAGGGGGAGGGGCGCACTAAGGGAGTCACGCGTGACAAGGCGAAGGCGCTTCGCGAGAAGCTGATCCCATTGCTGCCGGTGAGACTTCATGGGGCAGTCGGCGTTGTGGGGATGGTCGGGCTTCGAGGCTGGAAAGTCCGCCTCACAATCACTCCGCCGTTTGCTTCAGAGACCTGCCAGACCTTCAACGAGTTCCTGAAATAATCCTCGAACTGCTACAAGGATCGGGAGCTCGACACTGCAGTCGAGAGGGAGCCCGACGTGCAGGCTTTGTACAGCACGGGCGGACGGGCCAGGGCTTTCTTAGAGCAGAAGGTGCATGCCATCGACCCTGGGGCCAAGGTGATCTGCTCTTGGCGTTCAGACTGGGAGCTCATGATCACGACCTTGGCGGGCCCGAGGTGATCGGGGCCATCGACGCGACCGCGAAGGTTGAGTGGATCCTGGACGGCGTCACCGCGACCTTCCAGACGACCCCGGAGGCCTTCCAGACGAAGTTCAGACATTTTAGGATTCAGGGCAAGGGGACATTATCCTTTTCGTCTCCCGCCTCAGGGGACAGTTGCACGGTTTACAGCTGGAATTCTTGCAAAAAGGGGAGTAGTGCAGCACCGACGATTTGCAATGTTTTCAGAAAGCTTGCTGGGACTTCGTGGCACTATTGGAGGAGGTGCCAACTTGGGGCAGCAGTAATGGTTTCACTCATTCCAGCCACACCGTTTTAGCTGCCGAGTCGTGTGTTTGTGCCACCGTTTTTCCTAGACTTTGGATGTCTGGCCTCAGGGATTTTTGCGTCGGGTGCTTATTGGTGTGGGGCGGTTATCGCCAATACGATTTATTTCTCTGTGTTTATTTTAGACCATCTTGAAGAGGATGGGTGGGCGGAATGGGCATTAGAAGATTCCTCACGGCTCGTTCAACGATTTTAAGAAGCCTCCAAGAGTATTCGATTTGATATCGTCCGTGGCGTCGACTCGAACATCCAGTTCTCGATGAATTACGTCTCCTGGGGAGGCCGTTCTTCCGCCTCGCAACTCCCACACACTTGCTCGTATTAGGAAGGTGTCTTCGTGGATGGAATCGCTCGGAGTGTTCGCTCTGAACACGTTCCTGGACCAGTGTGTGGAAATGGATGGCACGATCGACCCTAGCAGATTGGACAATATGTGTATGAAACAGGCCGGACACGAGAACACACATTGAATTCTTGTATGTTACAGCTGGTATACATGGGTGCGCTAGGGAACGGAGTGTTCGAAGAAGATTGCTCACTGGCTCCGACCACCGTCCCGTTGTTGGTTGTCTGGAGTTCCCTCCGCCTCCAGAAGGGGGAAGAGTCGACCAGCGTACACTTCTGGGATGGCGTCCAGAGACCGATGAAGCACTACTACAATTTCGATGATATTGCACCCAATTTGCCGGTTACGACATGAACGTTTTCCAGGCAACATTGCTACATCTGGGGTGCGAAGCGCACCGTGCGACGTCGTTCTCTCGTGAGCGGCAGCAAAGAAGAACAACAAACGACCCGGTGAAGAAGGTAAAGACTTTGCTGGCGAATGCAACGGAGGCCGACAGAACGCACCTAGCACTGTCATGTCGGAAATTGTATAGGCGTGCCAGGCAGGAGCGCAACGAACGTCGTCTATCTAGTATTCCCTCCAGCCGTCAATCCAGCCAGATGCCGGTGACTCTTACGATAATGGGGGAAAGACCGCAGACAGGGAAATATGGAAACATGAAACCAAAGTCTTCGGTACGACCCGCTTCCAGGACGACGAGAACACCCTCCGAGGCCAGGAGATGAGATACGGTAGATGGGTGAGTCGGGCTTTCAATGAGATTTTGGATGGCCGGCAACCGCCAATTCTCCGCATTTTCTGTGTTGCGAGGGCGAACCCGCATGAAGGCAGGTACGGCCGCGGGAAAAGACGGAGCCCCACCAGAGCTGTACGAAGCGCTACCTTACACGGGGATCGCAAGATTCCAGAGAGTATTTCAGCTTTATTTGGTCAATGAGGTCCACATTCCGGCCACTTAGGAGCATACCGATTTCTCGGGCTTGAAAGAAAATGGTCCGTGCTTTGACGCTGTCACATTTTAGGTTCGCTTGTACACGGGTTGTTGTCAAACATGATACACCCATTGTCTGATACCTCTTTTACGACCATCTTTGATTGGTTCCATAGTCTGCACATATGGTTTCAAAAAGGGGCATTGCTGCGACGACATCACCTCGCTGTTCATGCAGACGGTTTTCTTGGCTGGAAGGCGGGGGGGCAGCTGGTGATCGGATCCCGGGACATCGAGATTGCCTTTAACAACGTGCGCCACGATCGAGTTTCGCGGGCTTTTGCCGACCGAGGGGCCCATCGCACAGTTGTGGCTCATCATCGGCGACGCGGTCCTGCTCAATCCTGACCTTCTCCCGCTCTCCTCCCGCGTGTCCGGAAAACTATTTGCCATTGTTGAAAATAGTTGGATGACAGTCCAGCCGGAATTTAACCCCCTGCGCAGTGGCGCCGGCGATGCTTCAATCGCATCGCCGACCACATTGCGAACTTTTCACCATGCTCATGGTGTCAGAGGTTTGCACCTCCAGCGGACTATGTCACACAATCTGATAGGGGGGCCGTGCAAACAACTGCTCATCAGCAGTGTGGTACGTCGAAGCCCATGTGCAGAGTTGCCCCCTGGGACAGTGTCGTATCCAATATGAATGGCGGGACGAGTTATCAGCACACCAATTAATTTATTTATGGTCGAGGTCATAGTGTTGGAAGGAACCGTGGACTTGATATTGGAGCTCTTGAGAAAACGACCGTGCGATGTTTTTTGTTTCGTTTTGCCACGCCAATAACAGGCCAACGCAACCGCGCGCCATGCCTCCGGAAGAGAGAGAGAGAGAGAGAGAGATTGAGAGAGAGAGAGAGAGAGAAAGAGAAGACAAGCCAAGCGTGCTCGCGCCACATTTGATTTCGCATTCCCCACCCCCATCCCTTTCCGTCGCGCCGATGTTTTGTCGATCCGCACAGGCGTGTCATCATAGACTTGGAAATCTTAAAAACGACCACATTGACTTTACGCATGCGCGATCGGAGAAGGGGAGCTGCGTACATTGGGAGAGGAGGAGGAGAAGGAGGAGGAGGAACAGTAGGAGGAGGGACAGGAGGCGGATGAGCACAATGATGAGCAGGATGAAATTGAGGAAGAAAACGCTCCACCAACAAGCTTTCGGAGGCCCGCGCGGACTTCCTGGACTGGCGCTGGAGCCCCCCAACGGCGCCTCCGGCGCCGCCCCCCCAAACATCCAAAATTCCGCGGGGAGCTCGGAATGTTTGTTGCTCCTTTGTTCTTGTGTGGTCAAGGCGCTATCTGGCGACCGACGTTGGCGTCGTCAGCGTTGTTGTCCTCATCGCCCCTAGTCCGTCGTCTCAATGGTCGTCCTTTGTCCGTCGTCGTAGTCCTCGTTTATGTTTATGCTGGCATGTTGTCTTCCTTTGCTTGTGGACCTTTCGCCGTATGGCTTCATGCGCCGCCGGTCGACGCGCCCGACGCGACCGACGCGTTCAACGACGAGGGGCCCGGGGACGAGGCGCTTCCAGCGACCACGGGGCGAGTCCCCCAGATCCCGGCGCCGCAATCTTTCCACACTGGGCGTTTTCGCTCTGTTCCCGGTCTTGGGGGCCGTCACAGAGCAGAAGACGAAGAAGAAGAAGGAGAATAAAGAAGAAGAAGAATAAGAAGAATAAGAAGAATAAGAAGAATAAGAAGAAGAAGAAGAAGAAGCATAAACGGCTTCAAGGGCTCTCCCCACGAGCCCGCGTCCAGCTCCGTCGGGCAGCCTTTTCGACGCCCCTGCACGCGCACGGAGGAGGCCGCCCCCTCCGCCCGGCGGGGCCATCCGGAGGCCGTGGTCAAGGCGCTGTTCGGCGGCCCGCTGTCGAAGGGCCCCGCGGCCACAGGACCTCCCTTCGCAAGAGCGGGGGCGCCGCGCGGCGCCGTCGGCAGCGGGGTCTGGCCACGCTTTTCAGATCATTTGTTTCGCTGGGGGGTTCGTACCATCGCTCGGACGTGTGCATCTTTTCTCGGCGAGGACCATCGAGGGGCACCTGAGATCATCGAGCAAAAACGCGCGCCAGACCGAAAGATGCACGGGGAGTGTACGTCCGAGCGATGGCGAGGGCTGGACGTTCTTTCAGGTCCTTGCGTCCCAACTTTCCGAGCCAGGCGCGTTCTCGCCCAGCTTCGGGCTCAGGGATCCTCGGATAGCGATCCGGCTCGAAAAGAGGCGCGGGAAGAGGTGGTCTGGGGCTTCGGCCGTGATGGCTCACAGTGCTTCCATTTGCGGCCACGTGCCAAGGGGGGTAGGGGGAGAGGGGAAGGCTTTTTGGATCCTCGAAGCACCCTGCCTCTTAGGAGGCGCGGGCCCTGTCTGTAGGTGTTCGGCCGGCGCCTTATCAGGAGCAGCCTCCGAAGAAGCCTTCTCCCCTCCCCTACCCCCTGGTGCGCGTCTCCAGGTTCTTGTCCGCAACGCATGATCTCTGCGTTTTCTGGGGTGCTCGGGCGTTCTCGTCGGTTCCTGGAGCAGTGTGGCAGGATCTAAACACATCCACTGCCCCAGGCCTGGCTAATCCTGGGTCCAGGATTAAGTCGGGCCTGTCCCTCTACAGGGGGAATATTCAAAAATAGTTAAAACATAGTATGGGGACCATTTTTAAACTATTTTTGAGTACTTTTGCATTAAAAAAACTATTTTTAATGTTTCGTCCACAATCGCCCTGTAGGGGGACAGGTCCGACCTAAGCCCAGGAGCGGCTTAGACGCCCTCCTGTCTCGGCCAGGGAGGCATGTTCACCGCTCCTGGGCCCGGAGCGGGAATGGGCCAGGCCTGGGGCATCGGATGTGCATAGATTTAAGTCGGGCCTGTCCCTCTACAGGGGGAATATTCAAAAATAGTTGTTAAAAATAGTATGGGGACGATTTTTTCGACTATCTGTTTACACTTTTGTTTTTTTTGGTTCACTTAATTTTTTTGTTCGTCCAAAATCGGCCTGTAGGGGGACATGCCCGACTTAAGCATAGATTGCATTTCCCTATGAAGGTCGGAGCCGGCTGGTGAGCCGAGGTGGCCCAGCATTGGTTTGGCCCGCAGAACGGGGGGGATGAGGGCCCCCCCCCGTCGGCACGCTTGGGCGCGGCTCGAGGAATTGGCCAGTTTCGAACCCTGGGGTGTCTGGAGATTGTTTTGGGATTGTTTTCAAACGAATGTGCCCTCATCCCCTTTGATGCCAAGCAGGTTCGCACTACGACACCAAAGGGATGTAGACCTGGACGATGGTGGTGATGATGACATTGATGATGATGATGATGATGATGATGATGATGATGATGATCATGATGATGATGATGATGATGATGATGATGATGATGATGATGATGATGATGATGATGATGATGATGATGATGATGATGATGATGATGATAGTGGTGGAGGTGATGGTGATGATGATGCTAATGATGATGACGATGACGATGATGATGCTACTGATGATGGTGATGATGATGATGCTGATGCTGATGCTGATGATGATTATGCTGATGATGATGATGTTGATGATGATGTTGATGGTGATGATGGTGGTGGTGATGATGATGATAAATATTATGCTGCTGCCGATGATGCTGCTGATGCTGATGATGAGGATTATGATGATGCTGATGCTGATGCTGATGCTGATGCTGCTGACGATGAACATGCTGCTCATGATGATGCTGATGTTGCTCCTGATGATGTTGATGATGCTTATGATGATGTGGATGATGCTGATACTGATGGTGATGATGATGCTAATAACGATGGTAGCGGTGATGATGCTGCTGCTGATATTGATGACCATGGTGACGATGATGATGGTGATGATGCTGATGATGATGCTCATGATGATGATGAGGATGATGATGATGAGGATGAGGATGAGGATGTCGATGATGATGATGATGATGATGATGATGATGATGATGCTGATGATGCTGCTGACGATGCTGATGCTGATGCTGATGAAGTTAATGCTGATGTGATGCTGATGCTGGTGCTGGTGTTGACAATGATGATGGAGATGGTAGTGATGATGATGATGCTGATGGTCGTGGTGACGATAGTGATGATGATGATGCTGTTGCTGGTGATGATGATTGTGAAGGTGATGATGGTGATAACTGTGGTGATGATGGTGATGATATTGCTCATGATGATGACGATACCAACGATGGTGATGATGATGCTGATGATGCTCGTGATGATTATCATACTGATGATGATGACGATGCTGATGACGATGATGTTGATGATGATGGAGATGGTGATGGTGATGTTGATGAGTGTGATGATGATGATGATGATGATGATGAGGGTGGTGGTGGTTGTTGCGGTGGTGATGGTGATGATGATGGTGGTGCTGATGATGACTGTGATGATGATGATGATGATGATGATGATGATGTAGATGATGATGATGATGATGATGATGATGATGATGATGATGATGATGATGATGATGATGATGATGATGATGATGATGATGATGATGATGATGATGATGATGATGATGATGATGATGATGATGATGATGATGATGATGATGATGATGATGATGATGATGATGATGATGATGATGATGATGATGATGATGATGATGATGATGATGATGATGATGATGATGATGATGATGATGATGATGATGATGGCGATGGTGGTGGTGGTGGTGGGGGGTTGTTTCTATGCCGCCGTCCTCGCAACCACGGTTCCCGACGTTGTGCGCCAGTAAGTGTCTGGTATCGTTTTCTGGTCTATAGTTCAGCCTGGCTTGAGCAGCGGTACAAAGAGTGTGATTGCGTATTCGGTTCCTGAACAATTGGAGCCAAAATTGTCCATCCCCCCCCCCTCTTGGGCAATTATCTAAATGCTTCTCCAGCTCCTCCAGCCTGTAGGTGTTCTTGCCTCGTGATGCGTCGTTCCAGCTGATGCGCATCGCCGAGAGCGCTTCGAGGCTGACCAGACCGTCCAGAGCGGCCGCCTGAGGCCTGAGTTAAGGCACGA
Source organism: Prorocentrum cordatum (assembly GCA_963575745.1). Lineage (NCBI taxonomy): Eukaryota > Dinophyceae > Prorocentrales > Prorocentraceae > Prorocentrum > Prorocentrum cordatum. The sequence continues at coordinate 131,381 of CAUYUJ010017022.1, read as the reverse complement.
AGTTCCACACCTCCAGCCTAGAAACGAAAAACGGGGCGAAGGCTTTCCTACGGTTTCGGTCTCTGTCGACCTTCGCTGGGGCCTGGGACTTTAAGAGAACGGCTCAGGACCAACTTCGGGGGCGGCAAAGAGGGGGGTGATGATTAGGGGGGCGAAGCCCGAAGGGAACTGCCTATGTCCCCATCTAGGGGGCTAAATCGGCCTGTGGGGCCCAGGCCACGCCGCTGGGGATGGGGATCGGTTCAACGATGCTCAGGTCTCCAGGGTGGCGCAGGCCGCGCCTGCGGCCCGCGCAGGCCGCGGCGTGGGGCCGCCACGCCTTCTCGCGGAAGGTTCCGAGGCCACTCGTCGCTCGCGCTTCTGTCGGCGGCGAGCCGCGGAAAGCCCTCGCCGGGGCGCAGCTGCCGGGCAGCGCCCCGAGTCGAGAGCACCGCCGAGAACCGACGAACACGTCCGAAGATCTCGAGTCTCGAGCCGTCTACGTCACCCCCCCTCGTGGCAGCCCCCGGCTACTCGGCGGCGAGTGAGGGGGGGAAGTGCGAAGGAGGCGGCCTTCTCAGAAGGCGGCGGGGCTTCTCAGAAGCGTTCCGGCCTTTGGAGAAGTTTCCCGCGTCTTCGGGGAAAGCCCAGGCATGGCATGTCTCGGAAGGCTGGGGGATCTCCGAGCCTTCTCAGAAGGCCCGCCCCCTCTCACTTCTCCCCCAGGCTCGCCGCCGATGCTTGCCACCGTTCTCACGAGCGGGACCGCCGTCACAAATGCCTGGTGGCCGTCGGCCCATCCCGCCACCCGTGCCAAAGTTCTAGGTCAGAGGCCTTTTGAGTGCCTGTGGGGATCTCTTGGGCGGGCTCTCGGAGGCCTCCCGGGGGCGAGTTTTGTGGCGTCTTGGGGCCTCATCGCCGTGGATGCTTACTCCCGCAGGCTGCTGCTGGAGAGGCGGCCCAGGGTATGTTCAGGCGCCCCCTGTGGAGAGGGGGTCCAGACATTTACGCTGCGAGGGGGGGGGCAGCGGTTCAGAGGGGGGTCATAGTTTGTAGGGAATGAACATGAATGGACCCTGAGAGGGGCGCTATGTCTTTTTGCGCAAGGTCGCTGCGTCTTCTCGCGACAAGCATGCGTCTTCTTGTCGCCCGCCTTGGTTCCTTGCCAGCGTTTTCATCAGCGTGGCCGCTGTCATGGGCAATTACGCCCGCAGTTTGTTGCTGGAGGGGTGGGGTCCGAAATCAGAGCGAGGGGGCCGAAAGGTCATTCATTGTCCATGGGTGCGTGGCTGAACAGCGAATCTGTTGTGATGATTATGTATGTTGCATTGTTACTGTTGTTATGGTTGTTGTTGTTGTTGTTGTTGTTGTTGTTGTTGTTGATGTTGTTGCTGTTGTTGTTGGTGTTGTTGTTGTTGAACTCTCACTTCTGGAGAATAATTATTATTGATCCCCCCCGTCCGGTGCACATAGTTTTTTCGATTGAAGTGCCCTTCCCCGGGCTCGCACCCTGTTTTTTATCAGGGAAAGTCTTGACGGTCAAACTGTGTCGTTGGCCCCGGGTTTACAACAACAAAGGCTTCCGCCTGATACTTCCTCACAATTTATTGAAGAATGGCGCTCTCGCTTGGGACTTCCTTGCAATTTACCACCGGATCGCGGCTCCCGCTTGATACTTCTTCACAATGTATTGAAGAATCGCGCTCTCACTTGGGGCTTCCGCGTTCCTCTCGACACCTCTGCAGTTCTCACTATCCTTCCGCCCCGCTCTCCCAACATCCCGTTTGTTTTCAGGGTTCTACTGAATTTGTTTCTGACACCAGTTCGCAGCTGTACGTCCCCTCGTGGGGGTATACACGATATGTTTTTTTTTCAAGGGGATGGTACGTGGCGCTGTTTATGGCGCGACCCATGGCGAAACTTATTGATAACCTGGATTGGAGTGGCTGGCGCAAGCCATGGCGCAAGCTAGTTAAATCGCCACTCGCAGCCCAAATCATCGTCCTCCTTCATTATTGCCCTATCCTTTCCCTGCCTCCGATCGCTTCGTCCTCATTCTCCCCCGTTATCTGTTACCCTTCGTTTTCAAGGGCTTCACCAACCACCAAAGGGGGTACGATCGAAGACGAAGAAGGCGGGTATCCAGGGTTTGGGATATGCATATGGAATGATACGCGAGCAGATAAGAGCGAATAGCATTACAATGATTGTTGTTGTTGCTGTTGTTGTTGGCTCTTTTCTAAATGATCGTTGTTGATCTATGGAAACGGTTCCGCTCGCTCTCGCCTCGACGTTGGCTACTGTTTCTCTGAAAGCGAGGTTCTTGCTCGAGCGTTGGCTTGAAACTACATGTGGGCCTTTGGAGGCCCAGCTACGACAACAACGGCTCCCGTTCGATATTTCCTCACAATTTACCCAGGGACACCCTGGCCAGAGAGGCCCCCGAACACAGGAACGGCGCTCTCGCTCGAGATTTCCTCGTAAGTCAATTAAGTTGGCGGAGGCCCAGCCACAACGACAAGCGCTCCTTCTCGATACTTCGCACGGTTTACTCCGAGAGCCCCTGGCCAAGAATGCCCCGAACTCAAGAACGGCGTGTTCGCCTGAGACTGTCCCGTCATTAAGGCAAGTTGGTGGAGGCCCGGACACGGCGACAAGGGCTCCCGTTCGATATTTTCCATCGGTATTCTGGGAACCCCTGGCCAGAGAGGCCCCCGAACTCAGGAATGGCGCTCTCGATCGACATTTCTTCGCACTTCAGTCAGTGGCCGACACGGAATATGTTCTCCCCGAAAGGGGGTGCAATCGAAGACGAAGTGGACGGGTATCGAGGGTTGGGGTATACTGAATGCAAGGCACGCGTGCCAGTAAGAGCGGTCAGCCTTAAAAGTGATTGTTGTCGTCGTCGTCGTCGTCGTCGCCGCCGCCGTCGCCGCCGTCGTCGTCGTCGTCGTCGTCGTTGTTGTTGAATGTTATTGCTTCTAAAGAAATATTATTGTTGGGACCCCTGGTGCGCGACCCCCCCGTTTTCTCAAGGCCGCAGCCTTGTTTGCATTATTTTCGAGCGAAAGCCCTTGACAAAACGATGTGATCCAGATCCGGTTGTTTTGTTCCCCCCCGCTTTCCCTTGCAAAAAACACTATAAAATGACATTTCTTGTTCTAACATAACCACATTTCAAGAATCCATTGCAAAAAATGACACGAAGTGCACATCGCCGCGGCCGCCGCGCGCGCATGTCGACATCCTTCCAAACACACTGTGATTTCAACAATTTCAAGATGCGATGTCAAGGAAACATATGAAAACACACCACTTTCTCATCAACAAAATCTGAAAATCTGCCCCCGCGCGCATGCTAAATCCTTCCAGAACCAATGGTTTTTCAACATTCCTATCAAACGGGGCTTCGAGGGCAACTTTTGCGCTCACCTCGAACTGCTTCAACAACGTCTGCGCGCCTGCGAGGGCCACCATCCCTTGCAAAAAATGTCGCGCGGGCCACATGCGCGCGGCCGCCGCGCGCGCACCTCGAAATCCTGCCAAACACATTGTGATTTCAACAATTTTAAGCTACGACTTCAATAACACATATGAAAACGTACGACTTTCTCATCCAAAAAATCTGAAAATCCACCCGCGCGCTCTCGCTGAATCTTTCAAAAACTATTGGTTTTTCAACATTCCTGTCCATCGGGGCTTCGCGGGCGACTTTCGCGCGCACGTCGAACTCCTTCGATGACGTTCGCGCGCCTGCCACGGGCCACCATCCCTTGCAAAAAATGTCGCGCGGGCCACATGCGCGCGGCCGCCGCGCGCGCACCTCGAAATCCTGCCAAACACATTGTGATTTCAACAATTTCAAGCTACGGCTTCAATAAAACATATGAAAACGTACGACTTTCTCATCCAAAAAATCTGAAAATCCACCGCGCGCTCTCGCTGAATCCTTCAATAACCAATGGTTTTTCAACATATCCAGTGTAGTAGCCAAGGTCGTCCGCATGCCACGAAGTGAAGTGTCCGAACGTCATAGGGCGGGAAGCTGGGTGTGGGTGGTCGCGAAGAGTCGTTTGGAAATTTGGGAGAGCTTGAACTGCCCCCCCACAAAGTGGGGGTATTGGCCGGCGTCCCATGAAAAACCTTGGCACTGGTGAGAACGGTGTGTCCCCACGTGCTAGTAATTGTTGTTGTTGTTGTTGTTGTTGTTGTTGTTGTTGTTGTTGTTGTTGTTGTTGTTGTTCTTGTTCTTGTTCTTGTTCTTGTTCTTGTTCTTGTTGTTGTTGTTGTTGCTGTTGTTGTTGTTGTTGCTGATGTTGTTGCTGTTGCTGTTGTTGTTGTTGTTGTTGTTGTTTGTTGTTGCTGCTGCTGCTGGTGTTGTTGTTGTTGTTGTTGAACATTATTAATTCTAAAGAATAATTATTGTTGGGACCCCTGGTGCACGGCCCCCCCGCCGCGCCTAGGCCGCAGCTACATTTTCATCATTTTTTCGCGAAAGCTTCAGAAAAGTGGATGGGGTCCAGATCCGGTTGTTTTGTTGTAATCCGTTTTCCCTTGCAAAAAACACTATAAAATGACATTTCTTGTTCTAATATAATCAAATTTCAAGAATCCCTTGCAAAAAATAAGGTAAAGTGGACATTCGCGCGCGCAAGACGAAATCCTTCCAAAAGCTTAGTGTTCGGAGCGATTTTAACATAAAAACATCAAAAAACCAATGGTTTTTCAACAAAAAAATGTCAAAATCTCATCCCGCGCGCTCTTGCGGATTCGTAGGAAACCCAACACTTTTTAAACATTTCTGTCAAACGGGCTTTTGCGAGCAACTTTTTCGAACTTCTGCGACAACGGTTGCGCACCTGCCAGGGCCATCATCCCTGTCAAATAATACCATGCGGGACACATTCGTTTTTTCTTCGCGCGCGCACGCCGAAATCTCCAAAAACCATTGGGCTTCTTAAGAATTTTAGCACCGCGCATCATAAAATCACACTTCTGTGGGTTAACAAGGCTTAAGAACTTCTGTGGGTGTACGAACGTAGGCTTAACAACTTCTGTGGGTGTGTACTCCACGCCAGTGTAGTAGCCACGGTCGTCCGCAGGCCACGAAGTGAAGTGTCCGAACGTCATAGGGCGGGAAGCTGGGTGTGGGTGGTGGCGAAGAGTCGTGTGGATATTTGGTAGAGCTTGCACTGCCCCCCCACAAAGTGGGGGTATTGGCTGGCGTCGCATGAAAACCCTGGCACTGGTGAGAACACTGAGCGTTCGGGTAAAGTGATTGTTGTTGTTGTTGTTGTTGTTGTTGTTGTTGTTGTGTTTTGTCGTCGTCCCACCCGCGACCCATCCGCAACCCACCCCGCGATCCACCCCGCGACCCACCCCGCGACCCTCCCCGCGACCAACCTGTGACCCACCCCGCGACCCACCCGTGACCCAACCCACGACCCACCCCGCGACCCACCCGCGACCCACCAGCGGCCCACCCGCGACCCACTTTGCGACCCACCCGCGACCCACCCCGCGACCCATCCGCGACTCACTTGCGACCCACCCACGGCCCACCCCGCGACCTACCCCGCGACCCACCCGCGATCCACCCGTGACCCAACAACGACCCACCCGCGACCCATTTGCGTTTTGCGACCCACCCGCGACCTATGCACATTGGTTTAACGAAAGATCGGCGCCTGCGGAAGGTTCGCTGTATAAGTTGTGGAACGTCGGCGCCTGCGGCGGGCTTCTCCAGAGTCTCGGAACTTGCCGACGTCCCCACCGCCCCCTCACTCTTATCCGCATCTGCGGGGTGCTACCGATATCCCGGGGCCCCCTGTGGACAGGGCCCTCCAGAAAATGTGGCTGCGGAGGAGGGGGGGGCGCTTCTTGGAGGGGGCCCCTGTGCAGTCGCTGGGGTGAAGACCGCTCCTCACCCTCCCCTCCTCGTCCTCATCCCCCCCCTCTTCCTCCTCCTCCTCCTCCTCCTCCTCCTCCTCCTCCTCCTCCTCCTCCTCCTCCTCCTCCTCCTCCTCTCCTCTCCTGCCCTGTTAGGCGTCATCCCTAGACGGGCAAGACCCTGGAGGTCCCGTGCCGTGGATCGCGGATCGTGTTGGTACATTCTGTCGGAGGCAATGCTTGGTGTTTTTGTGATCTTCGTTAGTTTGGTGTCGTTGGGTTGCACGGGCGGCATGTGGTCGGCGCCATCCCTTCCCCTCCATCCTTCCCTGTTTGGTACTGTGCCTATTACTTACTGCTGTACTGTAATGCCCGCCTTTGCGCCCCTTCAGATGTTGCTAGTCTCACTAGTGTTCTGCGCGATGAGTGCGGGCTTCTGCTGACAGGCTCCTTCATGAGCGTTGAAATCCAAACATCATTCTCCTCCGCTTCTCCTCCTCCTTCTCCTCCTCCTCTTCATTCCACGTTCCTCCTCCCCGGACGATCGGGAGGAGAAGGACCGCCAATTCTATAGTTATCTGTCTCCCCCAATCCCCGAGCTTCATACCCAAAACAAGCACGTTTTCTCCCTCCTCATCCCCCCCTCCTGTCCCCCATGTACGTAGCTCCACTATTCCGATTGCGCATAACAGGATGGGGTCTTTTTGGCAGTTCAGGGCCCTGATGGCACGAGTCTGCGGACAAAGGAAAATCAGCGCCATGGGAAGGGAAGGGTGGGAGAGTTAGGATGTCAGATGGGGCGAGAGCGCACCTAGCTTGTCCTACCCCCTTCCTCTCCCCCTCCCTCCCCCCTCCTCCATCTGCGGCGAAGGCATCGACCCCCTCTTCCTCGTGTACTGGGCGGTCGTGCTGGCGGTGGCTGCGCTCTGCCAGAGGAAGTTCCTGACGAGCCCAATGGCGACGCGCCCGCTGGAGGGCGGCGGCGGTCGATAGATCGCTACTTGATCGAAACCGATAGTAAGGATAAACAACCTTCCCAAGGGTATCATTGCATCCTTGCCCCCTCGGTCCATCTTCATCCCCTTTCGACGGCTAACCCCGCGCAAAAAGTTTAGACAAGGGCGTCCAAGGTGCCTGCATCCTTATCGCGCATCCTCATTAACAGTTGTGATTGTAAGTCACGGAAGTTTCCGCTCGTCTTGCGTTAACTATATATCGGCGAGTAGCGGTCAATAGTGTTCAGCAGCGCGCGACCCGCGCCCACTGATGCCCAGCAGCGCTCCATAGCGCCGAATGCCGTCCAGATGTCTCCCAGTAGCGCCAATGACGCCATATGAGGGTGATGCGCATCCGCTGTGCACGATATTGGACACGCTATTGGGCGTCATGGGGACGACCAACAGTTTCCGTCCGTTGCTGTCTGGGGAAAGATGGAGGAGGAGGCGGAAGAGGAGGAAGAGGAAGAAGAGGAGGTGGAGGTGAAGGAGGAGGAGGAGGAGGAGGAGGAGGAGGAGGAGAAAGAGGAGACTTATCTCGAGCAGTGTGTGTCGGCCTAAAGCAATGGGGCTCCCACTCCGCTGGCAATCTCGGATGCGACCATACGCTTCGGGGAAGGCCGGCTATGATACAGAAGCGACGGATCGCTCGTACTCGATCCAGGGCAAATCGGTTCCGATCGTAGCGGTTTCAGTTCAAAAAGCTTACTTCTGTCTCTCCAACGGGTGTTTTCCCTGCAGGCTCCTGCGGTATCGGGGTGATGGGAATCTCTGACAAAAGGCTGCAGGCTCTTCGTTCAGCGGTGGTTGAAGGCATGTTTGGCCCTGCTCGAGGCAGGTCGCGGTCTGTGCAGTTCGCGCTCTCAGGCACTGAGGCAGCGGACCCAGTACACATCAACAGCCTGGCTCATTTGTTATTTCAGGGTGGGACTGTTTGGGGCTCGTGGGCCCCACATCAGCAAATACAGAGCGCGTTTCAGTTTTGCCTGATGTCTCCTGAGTGGATTTGGGCTGATGTTCGAGGGCCTACTGGTTCTGTGTATTGTACGCTTCAAAGGATAGGATGCGTCCCCGAGTTTAGTTTCAGGTGATGCATGTCGACCAAGATGCCACTCGATCTATTTCAGCTTAGGACCTGCAGCTTGAAGCGCCTCGCCGACATTGCAAGTAAGGGTGCGGTCCTGTCTGCTTTGAAGTGGGAGTATCAGGACGACACCAGCAGCAGATCGATGTTGCAACCAGTGGCGAACGCTTGTCAGACCCTCAGGTGCAGAGGTGACAATCTCGAGGAAGGGCTTCTGGCTGTTACGTCTCAGAGGGGGTTGGTTCCTCAGGATGAGCTGTTTCAGGATCGTCAAGTTCTGAGAGGGAATTGTCAAGGTTTTGGGCATCCAGTCGGCAGTTGGTTTCACAGTCTCTATGGGTGTCCTTGGAGCCTCCAGTTTCGTAGGGAACAGGGTTTCTGAACGGAGTTGTCTGAATGGGAGAGGGGGGCGGGCTTTACAACCCCTTTCTTGCTCGGTACCTCTTTCCCTCGCTTATTATGTAGCCCCCCTCCCCCAAAACGTTGACATACAGAACTGGATAGTGCCTCCTCAGTCTTGTTTCGTAGAAAGAGGCCCATCGGTCTTCGATGGCTCAGTCTTGGGTGAGTAGAAGAGGATGGGCTGTCGCCATGATGGATGAACAAGGGGACTTGCTGGCGAGGCATCATGCCCTGGTCATATCACCGTCGGAGTCGATTGTGCTGCGCTGCTTTTGGTTTAGAACAAAGGTTGCCGTCAGAGGTGCGCTGATATTTCCTTCAGCGAATCCTGGTCCGAGGCCTTCCAGAGGCTCGAGGATCGAGGTTTCAATTATGATTCTATGTTTCAAAAAGCCCCGCCCCCAAATCCAGGTTGGGCAGCGGAGGCTTGAGGCTGCCCCAGCTGGGCGTGGCACGGTAACAGATGTCCCAAGCAAGCAGGCCGCCATGCAGGTGCCCCGCTCTGAGCATTTGCAGCGACTGGAGGCCAAACTGGCCGAGCGGTTGTCCTCCGTGGCTTTGTGCACGGCCAGGCTCCTCGGCCACTGTTCCAGGCATCGTTTTCCAGATGTTGAGAGTTGGTTGAGGCTAGGGTAAGTCCGAAGCCGTGGGCCCAAAGGTCTTGCACTGCGGGGGAGGTTTCGCAGGTCTGACGCGCGTGTCCCGCGAGAGGGCATGCGCTGCCCTGGCTTTTACCCCGCGTTGCGGAATTGCCAGAGTCATCAGACAGACTCATTCCCCCCATAAGTTGTGGGGAGTCTTTTGGCTCAAGGTCGCACTGCGCCTCTGGTCAGGTCCAGGGGTTTCAGGGCTCAGGCCATGTCCCGGAGCCGCGCTGCGCTTCCCGCTTCCCTATTCCGCTCGGACTCGCATCTCTGCTTGCGATGGCTTGCGCCCGGCTTGCGCGCTCTTCGGAGCGCCCCCGACCCTGGCCGACGAGCAGGGCCGATGCCAGCGCTGCGGCCTGATGTTCTGCCGCTGCCGCCCCACGGCTGCCCGCTTCGGGGCAGGGCCAGGCGCCGCCAGAGGGCATGGGCGTCGAGGTCGCGGGCTCCGGCGCCACCCAGGGCATGGCGGCCGTACAGGGTGATGGCGACTATGCGAGCCTCGCCAGGGCGGCGCTGACGGCGCCTCCGACCCCGGCGCCCCCCATTTCCAACTCGACCACGCCTGCCCCCTGCCTTTGGACACGCCGACGACGTTCGTCGAACAGGAGATTCCCCAGCAGGTCGAGTTGACCCAGTCGGCTCACCCGCGGCGCAGCGCCGAGGAGCCGGTGGCTGCGGCGTTTCCCGCTGGCTGGCCGGGCATGCGGACCCTCTTGCGTGAGCTGGCCAACTGCAGCTGCTGCGCGGCCCATGGCGCGGGACGCGATCTCCGACTCCTTAGTCGCGGACTCGCGGGGCGTTGCGACGCTGGCGGAGAAGAGCCCCCCTCCCTGGAAGTGGCGCGCTGACTAACGCATCGTGCTCTGGGCGCCTGAGGACTGCGCCCCGCGGCGCCGCCCTGCTGCGGAATGGCCGCGCCCCTTCCGCATGGTGGCCAGCGTCGAGCTGGCGCCGGTGCTGCGCATGTGCTCGCTCGCCCAGGCGGCCGACATCTGGGCGCGTCCCCTGCTGGCGGCAAAGTGGGCCCCCGCAGTGAGGCAGGCGTGGTTGGCCCCGCTGCCTTGGGAGTGGATCAGCAGTGGCCCCATCCAGCCCTCGGCTTGGCCACGCTGGCCCGGCAGTGTTGCGCCTCGGTCGGGGCGGTTCTCGCGCGGCTCTGCGGCTCTACATTCCCCGCGCGCCTTGGGCCCAGATCGCGGCGGTTCGCTCCGTCGCCGCGGGCGCGGCGGCCGACGGCTTGCCTGCCGTGCTTTCGCGATGGATACGGCGCGGCCAGACGCGCGGCGTTCGCCGCGCCATCCGCCGGCGCCGCCGCCGCCCCCTCTCGTCGGAGGAGCAGCCGCGCACGTGCCTGGGCGCGATCTTCCCCGTGGCGTTATCCGACCTGCAAGTTCAGATGCATTTCCAACGTCTTGGCCTGCCTGCTGATGCTTTTCCGGGCGGGCCAGCGCGTCTGCACGGCAGCGGGGGCGGCGATTGCTCGAGGTCAGCACCGCGCTCAACATTTGGATCTTCGAGTCGGGCCTCCCCCCAGGGTCTGGTGTTGATGGGGTTCTGATGGTGGGTTGGTGAGGTCACTGGGGTCGCCCCTTCGGTCGATCGCCAAAGGCTGCGAGATTCTGGGGTTCAGGGTTTGATGGGGCGCGCCTCGGCCCGAGAATAGTTAGATCGCCACAGTTTCCCCCCCCTGTTGATCATCCTTATGCTATCACACCGTACATGCGCATTGTATACCACATGTGTTTGTCGTCCATTGCATGAAGCATCGCGTTGCACGCGGCATTGCGTTGCATGCGCGAGTTGCACGCATCATCTCACGCAGCAGCAATTCAGGGCTCGTACGGCGGTTCCCGAGCGTAGGTTTGATGAGGTCACCCCCCAGCGCCCGAGGGATGAATGTTTTCGCCCCCCCCCCTTGCAGGGATCCACTGGCCCTAGCCCCAAAGCGCCCAATCGCAAAGCAATGTGTAGGTGGGCTCCAGAGCGCAGGTTTGACGAGGTCCCCCCCCAGCGCCCGAGGGAATAATGTCTTGCTAGTACCCCCCCTACAGGGATCCACAGGCCCTAGTGAAACATTGCCCATTCGTAAAGCTATAGGCAGGGGGGTTCTAGAGCGTAGGATTGATGAGGTCCCACCCCCAGCGCCCGAGGGAAGAAAGTTTTTTTGTACCCTCCTGCAGAGATCCACGGGCCCTGTAAAAATCGTACCAGGGGAACTTATAGCCGAGCTCAACCGTTTGTCCCTTCGTCTGTTCGAACATGCAATGTTTTGACTCAAGGCATTTTGCCTTTTTCTGGCATGTCTGACGATTGCTCGTCGGACGAAGACTTCTGTGCCAAGTCTCCGAGTGGTCCCTCTAGCGATGAGGATTTTCTAGCGGACGGCGAGATCGCCCCCCGCGTCGCCGAGCCAGTGAGCGACGAGGATTTTCTAGCGGACGGCGAGATCGCCCCCCGCGTGGCAGGCGGGCCTGGGCAGGCAGCGGCCGATAGCGACAGGCCGAGTCTTGACGGCGTGCTCGTGGTGACCGCGGCGGCCGCCTACACCCCGCCACCAGTGGCGAAGCGCGGTCGCCGTATTTTGTCAAAGCTTGGTCAGGCGCTCGCTCGGTCCTTGCAGCCGCTGCCATTGGAAACGCTGGTTACTGGAGTGCCTCGCCTGGCAGCTTTTTTGCTGGACGCTGCGGTGGACAGGTCGACGGCGCTGGCCACTGCAGATAAGCTTCGCCATGAGTGCGGGGTGGCAGCAGCATCGTGGCACGAGACCTGCGACGCCATCAGCCACGCGACGTTCAGGGTCCTGCGCGGCACGTTCGAGCGCTTCGCTATGTCATTGTTGGCGGCATGCCGAGCTGGCGGAGGCGGCGCTGGACCTGGAGCTGCGCTCAGTCCTCTGGTTCACTTTCGTTTTCGCTCATACGACGGGACGAAGCAGTTCGTCAGAGTCGTCGGCAATGTGAACGTGTCGGCCGAGTCAGATGTTACCTCGTTTATCGAACCTTCGGCTGCCAAGTACGAGGTGCACGTTTCGAGTGCATCGCGGGCGTTTTGCTTGATGAAGGGATCCCAGCCGAATGCGAAGCTCCTGACCCTGATGGTGAGAGAGCCGACGGTTCTCCACACGTCGGATGGGACGAAAGCGGAGTCCACCAACGCAGCTCTGGCCCACCTCGAGTGCAGCGTGGATCTGGAGTTGGAGCGCATGTTTCTCAGGAACGTGGACTTCGTCATGACCGACGAGGCGGGCAGCAATACTCGGTACGAAAATGCTCGCCAACATGCTGCCTCGCGCCCGTCGGCCCTTCTGCACCTGTACTGCGACGCCCACAAGAAGGCGAAGGTTGCGAGCTTGGGGCACGCGATCCAGAAGCCGACCGACACGATGATCATCCGCATGCAGCTTGCCATGCGGAGCAACATGCCTCGGATAATGAAGGCGATGCGGGACCTCTTGGCCGAACGCCTCGTCATCATCCAGGGCGGCTCGATGGAGGACGCCGACGCTTCGTACGCCCAGCACGTGTATGACACGTTCCTCCCTGTTCGGTCATCCAGCGATAGGTTTCGGCGACGATTGGTGCAGGGCTTATGGAATGGGAATTTGCGGCGCTCAGACAGGGTTGAGCACATATGCACGGGGTGTTGCAAGAGCAGAGGGCAGACGCTGTATCTGATGCAGACAAGCGGCCTGCGTTGCTTGACAAAGCACATGGGCCACGTGATGGACAGGCAGAATTGGACAGGTGCGCGCCTGTGCCTCGGTGGGCTCGGCATCGCCTCGTTCGTCCACAACCTCCTCCCGTCCGCTTTCCTTGTCGTTTTCAATCACATGTACACGCCCGTGGGCGACCCAGCTGGCGCTGGCGATGGGCAGGGCGGCGACCTCGGCATGGTCGACGGCGACGGCGACGCGGAGAAGGTAATCCCAGTCAGCGTTTGGAGGGAGGACAACGCAGCTAAGGTGTCCCGCACTATAGATTGGCTCGTGGGCGAACGTTATCATGATGCACTGTATGTCTTCACCCGCTCCCACGAGCCTTGCGGCGAGATGATTCTGAAGGAGCTTGAGCGGAGTGGCATCGAATGGGAGTTGAAGCAGCAGGAGAAGCTCCTCGAGCAGGGGCAGCGCACGTATCCTCTCTGGGAGGCGGCCGATTGCAAGGATGTCAAGCGTGTTCGGCAGCGGTTCGGCGAGCTTGTATTCGATGACAGGTGGCCTTTACTCTCCCGCCCTACGGAGGTCCAGCAGCTCCAGTTGTTCACCCTGTGCTCCCGCATATCGGCGAGCGCATGCGAGCTGGTGGAAATCAGACACAGCAAGACCCCGTACATCACGCACGGCAGCTTGCGCAACCCGCAGGGCCTCCGTGATCTCGAGCGCGCGCCCAGGTGCACCCTCGACCCGTATACGGAGGATTTCATGAACTACTACAGCGAGCGAGGAGGTGCCGACGGCGAGATGGCGAGGGCCGAGCTTGCTGGCGCGCTGCCCCTGATGCAGACGAACTCCGCCGCGGCCGAACGCTCGCACAGCGAGAACCTTATGCAAGGCAAGTCGCAACATTTTACATGGGGGATTGACGCCGTGTCTCTGTCGGGCTTCTTCTTGTTCCGCCAAGCGTGGAAATGGCAGCGGTCCGTGTTCAGGTGCTGGGGCGACTACGTGAGCGGCAAGGCCAGGCGGGAGCGAGTGCTGCAGGTCGAGCGATCCCAACGACCACATCATAAGAATGCATGGGTGTGGCGAGCTTTCGTCCACATGGAGGCTGGCGGGGCGTTCATAGACCAGTCGCTCGGGTCTGAACTTTCCGCTCGATTTCACAGCCTCTCTCCGGAGCAGCGCGCGCCCTACGAGGACCTGGCGGCAGTGGCCATCCAGGAGCACTTAGCGGGTCGGCGGGCTTTCGGGCCCAGTGCGAGGGCTTCTCGCGGGAGGCCCCTGAGTGGCACGGGCCACAGAGTGGTCGCGTGCAGCGCCGCCTTGCCCCTGGGCGACGGCAGCGGTGCGATGCCCGAGTTTGATGTGGGCGCGTTCGTCTCCGACAACGTCATCTTCCAGGGCGCGCTGGTAGACATGAAAATGCACAAGGCCAAGGTCAACATGGATGCTGACGAGGTCAGGGCGGCGGCCGCGCGTCTGCAGCAGCAGTCGGACGCCGAGTCGCCAGGGCTTGGGCGAGACTGGAGTCTGGTGGCTGGCGGCGCGCCCGCCTCGCCCGCTGCTGGCTTGACGGTGCAGCGCTGCATGGTCCCTTCGCTGCAGTACACGAGGACGCCGTCATCTATCCTTTCCGAGGTCTTGCGGGCCTTGGACATTAGCTCCATCAAGCGGGAGGCCAACGAGTGGGCGAAGCTTCACAAGCACACCACCGAGGCGGAGTGCCCCGTGCTGGACGCGCCCAAGAGGCCGCGTCGCATGTGCTGGGAGGCGGGTTATTGCATTTGCAGTGGCCCTGCGGTCGTCGTGAAAAAGTTCCACGGCCAGCTGCAGGTTGTTTGGCGCGTCTTGTCGCGCACCTTGGGCGAGAAGGTGTTCCTCGCGAAGCTGGCTGATGGCGTGCTGGTGCTCAGGTTCACGTGCGCGGGCGCCCGAGCACATGGCCCAGCGTCGAGTTCGGGCGCTGTCCCTGGGTCTGCTCTCGTCCCACCAGCAGGTCAATCCGAAGGAGCTGAGAGGCTGTACCAAGTCGCCCTTCACTATGGGAAGCCCTGGAGGCCAACGTCTACCAGCATGCGCTGGGAGCCGCTGGAGGACCGCTACGGAATGAAGGGCGTCGCTCCTGAGTTCATCATCGACACAGGTGATGGCGGTCGCTGCATGCGGAATTTGACTGTGTTCCAGGTCGCCCGCCAGTGCTTCGATGCGGCGTGGACCAAGCAGCCGATCCACATTCGGGTGCACGAGATGGTCGGAGACAGCCGCAGGGTTGCAGCGCGCCAGCCGTGGCGGCAGCGAATCCTGGAGACTCCGCTCTTGGAGTCAGACATCTGGGAGTTGAGACCACCGCCGCCCAAGCCAAGGAAGCGGAAAACTCCACCGACGGGGCCGAAGGGCGGGGGCCCGAAGCCGAAGGCAGCGCCCGCGGTCGCTTGGGCAGACGGCGGCAGCTCCAACGACGACATGAGCGAACACGGCGCCGAGCCCACCGAGGGCGAGCGGGAGCAGGACGTCTCGGACGGTTGCGAGCAGCCCGCCATGCCGATACCCGATGACATCTCTGACCTCTTCTGCAGCAGTGGCGACGACATGGGCGGGGTCTGCGGGATTCCGCCAGGTGGCGAGGGCGGCGGTGGCGGCGACCTTGGGCCCGAGCCTCCGCCGCCACCCCCCGCCGCCGACGAAGAGTTGTTCGAGCCCGCCCCGCCGCCAGAGCCTGCCCCTGAGCCGCCGCCGCCGCCTGTCGGCGGCCGCCGCGGCGGCCCGCGCGGCAACGCTGAGTTCGCGATGCCAGTACCTGGTGGCAGAATCTGTTACTATGTCAGCGGCGAGCGTTTCACTGCCGAGTGCACTTGCGCTTCCCACCGCGTGGCTGGCAATTGCGTGATGTCCCGAACAGCTCGGGCGAGCCCATTTGCTGGCAGAGCTGGGCAAGGCAGGCCGCTTGCCCTTATGGTTGCATGGCTTGGCGGGTTCCCAGGGTGGGTCGACGACCAACACACGCACGTCCACGCCTGGGAGCCCACGATCGATGCCAGGCGCGAAGCTCGAGACTGGCTTAAGACCCAGGCCTTGACCGACCCTGGTTGGAGGGGACTGCTCGAGAGGGAGCGGCCGCAGAGAGACGGCGAGCCCGAGGAACCCGAATTCACCCCGAAGTGAAATCGTTGCATCGCAAATGCAACATCACCGCAATTGTTGCACCATGAGGGAGACTGATGAGGAAGATGAGGGGAGGATGAGGACGAATAGGAGGAGGATGGAGGAGGAGGATGGGGAGGATGCTGGCGAGGACGATAATGAGGAGGAGGAGGGGGGGGGGAGAGGAGGAGGAGGAGGAGGGCGATGTATTCATCCTCATCCTTCTCCTCCTCATCCTCTTCATCCTCCTCCTCCTGCGCCAGCCCTTCTCCACGAGGGCTTCGGGCGCATAGTGTCGTCGGCGATTCTCTCATACATGATATGCTTTCGAGCCCTCTCGGACAAAGATCCGCCTGCCCCCCCCCCCGCGGTGATTTCCAGCCAATCCACGGAGTAGCTCAGAGTCGGTGGTAAGGTGTAGAATTCAATTTGCGGCCAGGGCCCCCCTGGGCCCCATTGCAGGCCGCCGATTGCCCAGGGGATGCAGTCGAGTTGTAGTGTTTGGCTTGATTGCGTTAGGCGCTAAAGCGCATTCTTGAACATGGTGCCCGTGTCAGATCAAGTGCGTTGCCATCAGTACAGAACAGAACGTAGATATGCGGGTACGCCATGTACTACCCTCCTCTCTCCCTACATGCACGCCCAGCTTGTTCACGAGTTTGTGACACACGCGCGTCTTAGCCCGACTGCGCCGCGCCGCGTCGACGTGCGCGCGCGGGGGGCGCGGAGCGTTCTATCTTGCGGACTTCCTCAAGAGAAGGAGGCTGAGGAGGCGGGCGATCAGGAGGGCGAGGGAGGACGAGGAGGAGGGCGTGGAGGAGGAGGGGGAGGGGAGGAATGGGATGAGGATGAGGACGAGGATGAGGATGCGGTTGAGGATGATGAGGACACCACCTTGTCATAAGTAATAATGCTTTACTTGCGCCTGGGCCCCCAATGGCGCAGGCGCGGTCTAGCAGCGTTGTTTCGTCCAACGCCGCGCTGTGCGACGATCGCGTCGTCGGCGTCGGCGTCGCGTCGAAAGCGCGTGCCCAAATGGCGTCGCGCTTAATGGCTGCATATGCGGCCGCATGCGCACTCGCATGCGCTTGGTCGTTTCTTTGCCGCGATGGTTTCGATCGCGAACGCGGCCTAAATTGACCGACTGGTCCGCGCGCGATTGCGCGACCGTTGGAGCGCGCCCGCGCGGTTCGACTACATCTTGTCGCGCCGCTTGCCGCGTGGCGGCTTGCTTGCACTGAGCCCACCGCGCGCGCTCGTAGACTTGCGCGGATTTATTCTCAGAACCACGCGCTGCATTTGCCAATTCAATTTCGCTTCGAATGTGCGCAGCTCGCCGTTTGCGCGCGACAGCCTCAGTGTCGCTCCAGCGTCGGATGTAGATTGCGCCGCGCGCGCAGACCCGCCGTCCAACGGCCTCGCGCCGCTTCTTTGCCCGCGCGCCATCAATGCGCCCGCGGGAGTGGGCGCCAACGACAGAACCGAAGTTCCTCGTTGTAAACAGCGAAGCGCGGGTGGTCGCGCGTCCGAGCGCACGTCGCGCCACGCGCTCGCGGTGCGATGGCTGCCGCGCGCCAAGCCAAGGGCGGAATCTAGGGTCGCGGCGCGCGCGCCAGCGAAACGGGCGTCGGCGTCTCGCCGACATTGGGCGCGGGCCATGAAGTCGCGACCATTGAATATGCAATGGGTTTTGTTTCATGAGAGATTTTTTTTTTTTTTTTTTTTGAAGCGTCGCGGCCCCGCGCCGCGCCACGGCGGCTGCGATGTGCGCGCCAGCCTTGGTCGCGGCCACCGCGGCGCCCGCTCGCGCGATGGCAGAGCTCTGCTTTCGCCGAAGGGCACTTGGGCGCGCGGGCTCGCGCGTTCGCGCGGGCGCGGGTTGATGGCGTTGTTTAGAAACGCCAGCCGACCCAGTTTGGTTTACGTTGGCGTTGTTGGCGCCCGCGCGGTCGCGCCATGTGGCAATCGTCGTGCGCCAGCGGCGCGCGCTAGCGTGCCCTGATCGATGTTCGGTGATGATTTTTGCGGACCCATTTCATTGGGCAAGCGAATGCGCGCGCCGCCGCCATGCTGTTCGGTTGATGTTTTGCGTCGGCGATGGGGCAATCGAGGTTTCGCCGCGCCGCGGTTGCGGTTGTCGCGCTTCATCCACGCCACCCGCCCCCGCGCAAGCGGCGTTCTGGGCGCGGTGCGGGCCGCCTTATTACAGTGCGCTGTATAAGTGCAATGCAGCGCCATGCGCTCGCGCCTATGACTGGGGGCGCGCGCGCTGCCATGCTCCCGAAGCGCGCCGAAGCAGCGCAGCGGCGACGCCACCCGCTCGGCGTTTGGCTGCGCAAACATCGAGGCAGTCTGCGCGGCGCGCGGCGGCAACGGCGCTGCGCGCAGAGGTTCGTCCATTGCGCGCGGGGCCATCACTTCAACGACGCGCGCATCGCGTTTGGCACGCGTTCCCCCGCTCCCCAGCTTTCAGTCATCCCCGCTGAGCAGGGCAGGGTGGCGGGGCGCGGGCGCGCCGAACGTCGCGGTCGGGTGCGCGGCGCGAGTCAGCAAGGCAGCCGCCCAAACTCGGGCCGATGTTCGCGGTGCTTTCGCACTCGGGCAGCGGCGTGGCTTGCGTCGTCGGAGCGAAGGCCGCGACTGCGTTTCGCGACCGCAGCGTCGAGGGTCGCACCAGCGCGCGCCTTGGCAAGCGGCGGCCCAGTCTTGTTCCTTGCGGCCGAGGTGTCACAAGTTGCGCGCGGGCGCCGCCCCGCTGCCCCCATCGTCGCCGAGCTTTTGTGCAAGAGTTTCAGCGCGCCCGCGCGGGCGTTGCAACCCGCCTCAGGGTTGCCTCCGCGGCGCGCCGACGCCGCGCGACGATGCGGCGGCGGTCCTCGGCGGCGCCCCTCAGGTCCCGCGCGTGTGAGAGGGGCGGCGGCGCCCCGCTTCGACTGCTGCGCATCGGCGCCGCGGCTCGTTGGGCCCCCCGTTGGGCGGCCAAACCTGGCGCCAGAGGATTGCTGCGCAGTCGTTGCGAGGTCGAGCTCCCAGGTGGGCCGCGCGGGCTTGGCACGTTGGAGCGGGTCCTATCGGGTGGAGCGGCTGCGCGGGCGGTCGCGCAGCGTGCGCGACGGCTGCGCTGAGAGAGCCGTTGCCGCGCCCCCCCCCCCCCCACCCCACCCCACCCCAGCGTGCGCTGCGCACTCGCGCGAGAGGGGCGCCAGCGTTGTCTTCGCGGCGCCGCATGTGCAGTTCATGGCGCTGGGGCTCCGCGCAACATGGTGCGCTGCCAATCGGCGGAAGGAACCCGCCCGCCCAGCATTCGCCGCCCTGCCCGCGCCCCGAGTCGGGGCGCCGCTCACTGGCGGTTCTCCGATGAAGAGGCGGCCCCGCCCATCGCCAATCGGCGCCGCATCGCGGGCCGATGCAGCGACGGGAGCGGCGACGCTATCGACGGCTGGGCTTCGGCCCAGAGAAACGCGGGAGACATCCAGCGCCTTTGGTGGGCCAGCGGGGCGACTATCGCGCGGAGGTTGGGCTGCGCCGCTGCGGTTCGACTGCGTCGGCTCCCGATCTGGCCGCGCGAGGCCCGCTAGCGGGGGCCGATGGTCGGGCATCGCAATGGCGGGCCGATGCGCGGCCTTCAACTTCGCGCGCCGCTCGCGCGCGGGTTTGGTCTTCAGGCGAGTCGCTGACAAGAAGGGGGCACGCGCGCGCGCGCACTCGCCAGCGCATCGGGATCGACGGCAACCCCCAAGGCGGCAGTCCTTTCCTTCTGTGATGGCGGTCTTCTTTCAGTTCCTGGGAGGTCCTCTTCTAGTTCTCGGCAATCTCCTTCGGCAGGGATGCGACAGAGGCGCGGGCGCAAGGGGATGGGTGCAGGGCTGCTTACGGCCGCGTCTGCATGCGTCGCTGCCCGCGGCGCGGAGTTTGCCCCTTAGGGTAGGGCGAGCGCTCGGCCTGGGGTTCGCCGCGCGCCGTCGCTTGACTCCCGCGATCGCAGCGCGGCTCGTCGGCCGAGGCCGATCGGGGACGCGCGCGCGAGCGGGCCGCTGGCTGCGCGCCCCCAGCAATGCCGCGCGGTCATGGCCCGACGGTTCGTGCTCGCGCAGTTCAGGTAACGAGCCACCAGCCGACCATGACGGGCACGTCGCGCCCCCGCCTTTGTCATCATAACCCCCAGCGGTAACTTCTCGCGGCTTTGCACCGTTGATCAAAACCCTATCAAAACATCATCATAACCTGATCAAAACCCGATCAAAAGGTCATCCCGATTGACCAAAGGCGATTGCGCGCTTGATCAAAATGTCATAATTTCATGATCATAACATCATCATAACATCATCAAAAGATCATCAAATTCACCCTTTAACCGAAACCCATCAGAACACCATCGAAACCCGATCGTAACACCATCAAAAGCCCATCGCGACGCCATCAAAAACCCATCAAGACATCGCGTCTCCCTGGCGACCCGCGCGGGTTTTCATCAAGGGGGTCAGAATTTTGCAAAGTACCCCCCCCTGGTCAGGGGGGTAGGCGGCGTTAGAAATTTTGCAAAGTACCCCCCCCCCCCCTCCGAAAACAGCGCCCGCCACGACTGCCACCACTAAGGGCTGCGCATCGGGCGGGCCGCCGTTGCCATGCCCCGCTGGTCTGCCCCACCTCGTTCAAGTAGCGCGCCAACGTGGCCGCGCGCTGAGTTTTTTTTTGGCGGGGGCTCGCGCTTCGCGAAGCGCCGCCAGCGCCCTGCGCTTCAGTTCGCGACGACGCCCCAGCGCTATCGGCGCCGCGTGAATCTTCCGTGCCCCAAATGCGCTCGCATGGTCGAACCTCCCCGCGCCTCGGCCCGACCAGCCCCCCTGCTGGTCCGCCCCATCCACCGCGGATGGTGCGCGCCGCCGCCGCTGTGGCTGGCGCTTCGGGAGGGGCAGCAGGTCAGTCGCGGCGCCGCCCTGGGCGGTTGCGGGCGCGGCGGTGCTGGTCCGACGCGGGGCCAGGTCGCGGCGCGGATGCGCGTCGCCCCATCTCGGGGCTTCGCTGCCAAAGCGCGCAAGCGAGCCTCGCGATGCGGGGCTATGCCCGCGCCGCAGCAGCGAGCACTTTTTTTCCAGCGGCCGCGCGCGCGCGCCGCGGCTGACGAGTGTCAGTACTAACCCTTGCGAGGTGTACCTGGAGCGCGTTGGGCGTTGGTGCGATAGGACTGGGAAAGGGCGGCGCGGTGATTGTCGGCGCAATGCGAGTGTGCCTTGGCCTGCCCCGCCTAGTAGACGCTGCGGCACGATTGCCAGCAGCGCGGCGCAACCTGCCGCCGCGCTGCCCGACGCGCGGGAACGGGCGCGCCCGCTGCGCCCGCGGCATGCGCGGCGGCACGGCTCTGGCCGAGGACCGATGCTCGGTCACGCGGCTGGTTCGCCAAGGCGCGTCGTCCGCGAGCGTGTGGCGCCGCTGACCCTGGCGGTCGCAATGGTTGCGCGCCGCGGCCGCGCCCATCGCGCGCGAGTTCGAGCGCGCTGGCGCCCCGCCGCCCGACGGCCACAGCAACGCCGCGCGGCCTCCGCGCGCGTTGCGCACGCCCCGCGCCCAGCCGACCCCGTCGCATTTTCGTTAGGGCGCGATGTTGCCAGCATCGTGCCCGAGCGCCGCTCCCAATCCACCGAGCGTGGCGCGGATTTTCTGCCCTTTGGCGCATCACTTGGCGCTTTACGTCCGATCCAGCCGCGCGCTGCCCTTCCCGCGGGCGTCGGCACCCTGGCAAGATGCTGGACCCGCCGCGCAACGCTTTGGGGAGCCAGCGCCGCCAGCATCCATCAGCACTTTTACGCGCGCTGTGCCGCCCGAGTGAGGGCTGTGCGTTCTCGACGCCGTGATTGGCGCAGCCGCCTGCGCCCGATATGTGCGTTGGTGCTTCGAATTTCCTTGCGAGCGCGGCGGCGTTCTGCGTGCGCCATAAAACGCGCGCCAAGGATTGCGCGCCTGCGCTCTTTCGCGTCAACTGCGCGCGTCTCGAGGCTCCCCGCGGCTGCGTGCTTCTGCCTGGTCCATAAATGTAATAGTTTGTTTGTTTGTTATTCCTCGTCCCTCGGGCCTGTCAGCGATTCTGGATCCCGAAAATTGTATGCGCCGCATATGCCGTACAGGGGAACAGTGGCCCGCGCTTGCCCTGACGCTCGATTTGAACGCGCCGCGCTGTTAGGGGAATCCCGTTCGCCACCGTTGTCATTCATGCTAGTGCGTGTCGATGTACGACGGCGTCAGTGCGCCTATCGCTACCGTCGAGGTTGCCCTCATGCCCCTTTCTTTCGCGGCGCCCCCCGCCGAGGCGGCTCCGTTCCCCTTGCGGGCTTGGAATGGCGGTCTCGCCTGCCAGTTGCGTAGCAAGTTATGTTGTGATCTCGCCTCGGCATTCTGGCGTCAGATATTGGCTCCCCTAGGGCCCCCAGGGCCCCAGCTTTGGATCAATCCTCGTCCGTAGCCATCCAAGCTTGGGTTCAAGCTTCATTTGTTGGTGCGACTCTCACGGCCTTCTCTTCTGCCCGCCAGACTTGAGATGCCGAAAACGAAAAAGGGACTCCGTGGCAAGTCGGAGGCGCAAGTCTGGAAGATGAAGGCCCACTCTTGCCTGGCGCCACAAGAGTTGTGCCGCAAGGTCGCTGCCACAACTGGCTCGACGCAGGTCGGTGTACTGGCAATGTTCCAGGCCATGTCCGCGCTCTTCCTCAGTGAGTTGGAGGCAAAGGGGACAGTGTGTCTCCCTGGCATCGGCTCGTTCGAGAAGACGACCGAACCTGGAGTACCAGGCCGCATGGCCAGAGTGCACGGGCAGTGGAAGGCGATCAAGCCGAAGCCGTTCTCCGTCAAGGTGGTCTTCGCAGCCTTTAGTGAGATCGAGGAGTGCCTGGCTGCCACTGGCCGTGCGATGGAGGGACAGCCGCCGCCTGCTCAGCCAGCGGTTCCACCCGGAGACGCCGCCCCCGAGGCCGAGGCCAGTTTCTCTGACGCCGCCAGCAGCAGCTCCGCGCCCGCCCCATCAGGGGAGGGGGGGGCACCAGGGCCAGGGGCCGAAGCGGAAGCGCCAGCCGCAGACCCCGATGAGCTCAGTACGCCAACGTACCCCGAAGACATGGCGAGCGCAGGCTTGCCCAACGGCGCAGCGCCGTCATCTTAGATAGCCGTAGTAGCCGCAACGATGCACAAGCTGGCTAGGATAGGATCGGTCGTATTAGCTACGACGCACTGCTCACATACCAGTGCGCGCGGACGGCACTCTCGCCATCGCGCGCTTTCCATATCAACAGTGCGAGCATTCAGTGCACGGCATGCCTTGCACCACCTTCCATATCGCAGTGCCAACTGGTTTTAAGCGTGATCGGCATGCTGAGGTTGCTCAGTGATTCCTTACACAGCGTGTGTGCATGAGGCCACTCGATACAACACAGTCCGCTTTACCTCGTGCCGAATTGCCCTTCCTGCCCCGACCCTCGCTCGCTCCGCTCCTCCCCTCCTCTCTCAGCCCTTCCTCCAGTCATTCGCGGCGTTGCCGACTCTCTAGCATCGCGCTTGCGTTGCTCGTCGTCGCATTGATCTCGGGGGAAGGGCAGTTCAGCGCTTCTCCTTGCCGTGTCAATCACCTCAGCATGACCGATCGGCCCTTGCATGGCCCACCTCGCTCTCATGGTCCACAAGGGCGATTGTTCCGTCACCGTCATCGCCATATCATTAGTGATTATACTTGCCGCCCGTGTCGCCATCAGTCTAAGCCATCCGTCTGAGCACATGCTCGCTCCCTCGCCCTCGTTAGCATCACCCTCATCGACACCAGGTTAGGCTTCGCAATGTTGCTCATCCTCGCAACCTTCATCGTCAGAAACGCCATATTTTGTCCACATCTTCTCTTGTAATCGCCATCGCCCGCCCTCGCGTCTGGAAACGCCCTCATCCTCCCAATCCTCGTTGCTATCATCGTGGCAATCTCAGTCGCTGCCCCGCGCGTGATCCCCCATGCAAATCCACAAAGCTCGTCTGTCTGATACCCTAGCGCCATCCTGGGATTTGGTGGTTGCCCTCCTGAGGCAATGCGGGGCTTTCTTGAAGCCCTTGCGGGCCCTCCTGAGACTCTTGATGGGGGGCCTCTCGACACCATTGAAGGGCCACCTGGAGAATCCTAATGAGGCCGTCCTGAGACAGCTGGGGATCCTCCTGAGGTGTTGCACGGGGCCATCTTGAAGCCATGAGGCCTGCCTTGAAGCCCCGCGGTGCTTTCCAGGGACTCTAGGGGCTCTCTTGGGATCGTTCGGGGTCATCCAACGGCATTCAAGAGCGTCCTTGGAACTTTGAGGGCGGCTCCAGGAACTCTCATGAGCCCTCGTCGGGCAAGTGTTTCGGGGGCCAATGGGGAACGCCAGGACTCGCGGCTGTCCAGGAACGATAAGGACTAGCAGCAGCATTCTGCCTGTGGCAAGGGTTGTTCCGAATGGGCGGCAATGCGTCGCCCAGGCCTTTGGAGTCACGGGCACGTTGTGGCATGAGGCTTGAGCGTCGCCCATGCGCGCTGCCTACCAGGGGCTAGGCATTGTCAGTCGATGGGCGGCGTGCCAACCAAGGGCGTGGAACCTCTGACTCCCCCTCTCAACTCCTCTCGCACCTCGTAGCCATTTTGGCTCAAAGTCGCATCCACCCATCGCGGGTGGTACACGGGCTGCAGCATCCGTGTCACGAGGCTCGCTCGCCAGTCTGCGCAACCGCGGCGATGGGGAAACGCCGACAGGATGATGCCGCTGCGGCTAGCGTAGCTGACGGTTTCGGTGCGGATGGTGCTGCGGGCAGCCTCAGAGGCAGAGGCAGAGGCGGGGCGAAGAGGGCCCGCGGAGGAACAGGCGCTGTGAGAGGCGGGCCCAGCGGTTGTCGGCAGAGGAAGAGGAAGGGCGCGGCAGCGTCGAGTGGGACATCATCGAAGCCGTTCGTCGGCCCGCTGCTCATCCGCTACGTGAGCTCCACGCCGATCGACAAATCGAAGCTCGGCATGTGCGGCTACTGCGCCTGCGTCGAGGACGAGGAGAATGCGTTTCCAGATGTTAAGATGCCTGGGGAACCGATTGCTAAGTTCATGCACGGGTGCAGCTACCATTTCCGCGGGTATTGCAGGGGCCAGTGGCATCTGGATCACCAGTGGACGCAGATGTGCGCACAGGCAAACGAAGACGATCAGCTCGCCGAGGCATTCGAAGCAACGTGCGAGATCTCAGATGGCAAGGCCTTTGCCTCCGCTGGCCCTCACGACGTGAGCTTGAAGCATGACACGGGCTTCACGGTGTACTCGGACTGCGTGTTGATCACTGAGCAGCAGTACAAGAAGGATATCGCACCCGAAGGCGCAGACCAACTGGTTCCGTCGGACGCTGGCGAGCGCATCACCGAGCTGAAGAACGAGCACCGCTCGGAGAAGTTGTCAGGCGTGTTGGTGGCGGACCCGTCGCAGCCGTACGTTAAGGTTCGCAAGTGGTCCAGCACGTACGGGTCTCATTCGGAGTGGGCGCTGCAGGCGTCGGAGTTCTGCCGCGACCAGCAAGCCTCGGGCATGGCTGATGCGATTGATAAGTATACCAGGGAGTTGTTGCCGACTGCCTTACGTGGACACGTTGCCGCCCCCACCATTGCGGAGGTCAGGAAGCGCGCCATCGGGGCAGCGAGGGCCAAGGGATTGTTGGCTCGTGGGCCGTCGACCCCCCACAGGCCAGGTGATGGCGATCTTGGGGCTGAGACGCCACTCTCTGGTCAGGGCCTTGGCCCGAGAGCCATCTGCGACATCGCGTCTTCGCCAGCCGCTGCTTCTGGCCTGGATGGCGAGTCGGCCTCAGGGGCGCCGTTTGCTTCTCCCGCCATTCCGATGCCAGCACGAGCTCATGATGCAGCGGGCGCTGTACACGACGATCTTGCCGATGAGAAGTCTGTTGTCAGCGCGGCCACCATGCCTCTGAGGCGCGGCAAGAGCTCGATGGACGTCGGCTTGGACGACCCCGACAAGGCCCGCTTCAAGGAGCTCGAGGCCAACATCGACATCTGCCGCATCTTGAACAAGGGGCAGCATCACGGGATTGGGGACAAGATCTACGCCCTCGCCAGGTTCAACCCGGGGAACAATTCAAACGTGCAGGCATCAAAGACGAGGTTGACGGGTCTGATCGAGACATGCACCACCCTCGGAGGGGACGCGGTCGACACCATGAGCAGGGAGATCAGGCTCAATTTGCTGGATCAACTGAAGCACCGCAATATTGACGGCGCCCTCAATTTTAAGATGAAGTTAGTCGCGGCGGCTGTCAGGGAGGCGACGTCGATAACGGACAAGGTAAACATCTGCATCCCATGGTCGGTGACAGACGTTTCATTCGAGGAGCAGTTTTTGGTCAAGGAGCCCACCTTCGCACTCGTCGGGATCCAGCCCGACAAGGCCGCCAAGGTGAGCAGGGAGTTCATCATCAACAAAATCGTGCTTCCTCTGACCACCAAGCGCGAGGCCGACGTCGATGAGGTATTGGAGATGTGCGATGCTTTCAGCGAGCATGTTGGATCTGATAAGCTACGCGACGCAGTTCCCGTTGAGCTAAAAGCGGTGGCTCAGGAGCTCTACGTCTTCTCGGAGAGCTTGAAGGTATTGTTGGATGCGTCTCCTTCCTCCATCATGGATTGCCCCTGCAGGGTGGAGGCCCGTGCTTTCCTTCGTGAGGAGGGGGGCGAGGAGGACTGGAGGAATGTCGTTTTCACGTTCGGCACGGGCCTGAAGGGCTGCCTCGCCGAGTACAGCAGGGCGTGCCACAGCGACATCAAGCACGGCAAGGCGGTCAAGGAGTTCACCGAGCTGTTGGGCAGGAGCGACATCACGATTGACAACTTCGTGGTCGTATTCGACGGCTTGGGCGAGTGGGGCAACCAGTTACGCACGGGTGGGGCCAACGCCTTGTTGAAAGCGATGTCCGAGTCGCTCGAGAGCTGGGTCAAGAAGCTATCATCGTCTGACTCATCGTCCTACGCCGACCAGCCCGCCCCCGACGCGTTGAGGTCAATGGAGTCGAGGTTCCAGGAGTTCATCGGCAAGGCTGTCGACTTCAGGGGGGTGTCCTCGGCCCACCTCAAACAGCATCGAGAGTTGGCGGCTGAGCTCCGCAGGTATTCGGGGTCCGTTGCGTCTGCGGCCCAGGAGGATGCACTTGCCACCGCGTGCCGCGCATTGGCCCCTGAGAACGAGGAATCGATATCGGCCGTGCGCGCGGCTCGCCAGCAGTGCGTTGGGATGAAGTTCGCGAGGGCCAGCACGGTTGCGAGCATGATGGCGTGCATCGAGATTTGCTTGTCGCGCTCCGCAGCCTTGTCCGCCGACACCCTCAGCATCGCATGCGCGGTTGACCTCGTCTCCGATGAGATGTTGAAGCTCCTCGGCGTTGCTTGGGCGCTCGCGACGGACAACATCGAGGCGAGCGGGGGCACGATCACTTCCCTTGCGGCAGCTAAGGTTCGCATCGACGCCCTGTTCCAGTTCGCGAAGCTGCTGAAGGCTCGGAGCACGTTCGACCAGAAGAACGGGGATCTGGTTGACGAGTGTGCAGCTGAGGTTTCGGAGGCAGCGATTGGGCTTGCAACGCCAACTTAAGCTGCGCGTTTTCCTGGGCGCCCCTTTCATGAAGGGGGGCGGGCGGGGATGTGGGGGGCGGGCGGAGGGGTGATGTTGGAAGGGGGCGGTGATGGAGGATGCGATTGGAGGGTCGAGAAAGGGGCTTGGGAATCCGTTCGGCGCAGACGGCATTGCGAGTGCTTTGTCGCGGCGCTCCTCAGGCATGGCAGGAGCTGCGCGCGACCGCTGTCAGGTT
The DNA here is from genome assembly GCA_963575745.1 of Prorocentrum cordatum. Taxonomy (NCBI): domain Eukaryota; class Dinophyceae; order Prorocentrales; family Prorocentraceae; genus Prorocentrum; species Prorocentrum cordatum. Next base: position 103,740 of record CAUYUJ010017022.1, on the reverse strand, counting down.
CAAAGAGGCGGTTTGGAAGAAGAGCGAGGCGGAGGCCACCGCCAACGGATCTGAGGGCGCGCCAAGCGATGGCCAGGACAAGTCGCCCGCCATGGAAGGTTACGTGATCAATCCCGAGTTCGAGGCTTACGAGAGACAGTTCAGCGCAGTGTATGGCGACACTGCCGCCAAGCTCGTAGACTTCTCCTCCACCTACTGGGACAACCTGGCGTGCGAGTCGGTGGCGAAGATCAAGGAGTTCATCGGCATGGCAGGCGGCCTCCTGGACCTTTCAGGTCAGCACTGGTCCACGAGCGCGGCGGACCCCAACGACTTCGACTGCCTCCAGGACTGCTACAAGCGCGTCTTGTGCAAGCAGAAGGGCATCACGACGAAGCTGAAGCATATCGAGGCCATCCATCTCCCAGCAGCTCAGCTCGTTCGCAGATGACGCCTCGCTTCACGACAAGACGAGCGAGCTCGCGAAGCTCGAGGGCGAGTTCAAGAAAGGCCAGCGGCGCGCGCAGGCCACTTTGTGGGAGGCAAGGGCCCTGCAGAGCTTGACGAAGCTCACGCCCGACACCGCGGCAGAGGTTCTCACAACCTTGCGGGACACAGTTCACGACTCGCGGGTCTTCTGCGAGGACGACGTCGCCAAGCCGATCCTCGACAAGGTGTCGGACGAGCTTGCCAAGGCGCTGAACTCGGGAACGGTCTCTTGAGAGAAGCACTCGGCGCGCGGCGGCCGTGACGAAGTACAGGTACTCGTACTTCGACGTCGACTATTACGAGGACGACAACGGCCGCGACGACGGCTGCGAGAGAGCGAGTTTTTTTACTTACCTTCTCGGCCACAGCAGCAGCACCGTGGCCCATGGTAAACAACGACCGTTCCATCATCACCCCCCCCCTCCTCCCCCATGCACCCTCCTGCCAGATTTACTCAAGAGGCTTGGGCCAATCCGCCAGCCCCGAGAACGAGTCAGAAGTTGCGATTATCGTGGCAGTTATCTAGTTGTTCAGGGCACCTTGGGATTCATATGAAGGGGCTCTTGGGATACCTCTCAGAGTCTTCTTGAGGGTCTCCTAGGGTCCTCTTTGTGGCTTATGGGGGTGTCTTGGGCCCCCTTGGGGTTCGACGAGGTCTCCCCTGAACTCCCGCGGAACGTATGCCGCCTAGAGCCTTGCAGTTGGGACCCGTAAGCTCTAGAGCGGGCATCGCCCAGTAGGAATGTTAGAGTAGGTCGGTGCGTGGATCACTTAATGAGGCATTCTGTGATCTCGGCCGAGCGCCCTTCCGCTGTGGCGGCCGTGACGCCAATCAAAACCAGAATTTGCTGTTCCACCAACCCCTGAGGGCGCTTTCATCATTGCCCGCAGCCCAAATCTGCGGCCTCGCCCCTCGAATTGCTCAGGAACCTCACGAGCATATGTTCAATGATGTCCACCCCCCAGCGCGCGCGGGATGATGGTTTGTTTGGGCCCCCCTGGCAGGGGTCCACGCGCCCTAGATCGAAAATCGCCCAGATGGGCTGTGGGACGTAAGTTGGTATCCTCGGTAGTCGCGCGGCAGTATGTGCTCATGCTCGGGCGCATACCTGAAGCGACGGCCCCATCCCGAGCCTTGACCAGAGCGTTTTGTTTGAGCCGCCCTCTTAAACAAGTCCATCACAACCCCACCCCTCTCACAATGCGTTCTATTACTTCCGATCGCAGTTATCATTCAGGGAGGAGCCCGCGCGGTGGGCGCGCTGCCCTGTGATCGCCGCGATGTAGCCATCCCCGCTCCCCGCTAAAGCAGGGCAATACGAAAAATCGTGGCTGTTTCCAAGGACCACTGGCTGCAGCAAAGCCGCTCATCGATAGGTTCTGATTAAACGAAAGATGCAACATCGCCGCATCAAAACCTCATGGCTGGTTTCTCGCACCGTGGGTCGCCAGAAAGTTGTCCATCAACGAATTCTCATTTACCCCAGGCTACGAAATCGCCCCATCGAAACCTGATGGCCGTTCTGCCATCAGAACCCCATCAACCCCAGACCCTGGGGGGAGGCCCGACTCGAAGATCCAACTCAACATCGCGCGTTCCTGGCCGCTGTGCGCGCGGCCCCTGGCTCTTCCGCGGGCCCGCCTGCTGGCCCTCGCCGACGCGGGGCCCGCGCGTTAGGCGAGTGCCATGGGCGGCGCCCCCTGCGACGACGCCGCGGAGGTGGCCTTCGAGTCGTGCTGGAAGGCCCCCCGCGATGGAGGGCGCGCAATCGCCGCCCCAACGGCGACCCCGCAGGCTCTGGCAGCCAGTCGCCGTCGCGGCCCGCGCCCCGCTCGACGCCGCCGTTCTGATCGCAGGGGAACTGGGGGTAGGGCGGGAGGGCGCTGAGGCCAGCGACGCCGAGCGCGCGCGCGCGGGGCTGGGCCGGTGCGAGACGGGCCCCCAGGAGTTCGCGACAGCAAGTACTTTGTTTGGATTCGACGAGCTTCTCTTTTCTCTTTCCACCGTAAGTGGGTTCGTCTGCGATCTGGAGTGTCACTTGGCCTGGGCCTTCGCCCTCGTTCGACCTGCGGCCGCCGCCAGACTTGCCCACTTTTCGCGCGCGGGGCAACGGGCGCGCCCTCCGCGGCCGCCAGCGCGACGCGCTTCGACGACATGCCTGTTCATATCTACCGACGCCGACGGCTTCTCCGTGCTCTCGGCCCTCCTCCCCGCCGGAGTGCGCGACTTCCTGCCGGGGCGAACCCCGCGGCGCCGGCGGCTTTGCAGCTTCGCGCCCTGGGCGCAATCGGGGGAAATTGGCAGCGGTGGCTCGGCGCGCTCAGGCGTTTCTCGCCGCGGGCCCCGCGCGCCGCGAGACCGAGGGGCGGCGCCTCCGCCCCTTCCAAGCCCGCGGCGACGCCGCCCTCATCTCGGGGGCCCGCGGGCGCGCTGGGCAACGCGCAGCTTGGCGAGCTCCACGAGGCCGTTCTTCCCGGCGGTTGGCGGGGGGCCGGCGTCGGCGTCGCCGTCGTGGGCGCGCGGGGCGTTTCGAGGGGGTTCCCCGGCAGACCCCGCGGCCTGTGCGCGCCGGGCCGCTTCGATTGCGGGGTCGAGGGGGGCGCGCTCGATCTCGTCGCGCGCTGCTTCCACTCGGGCGCGGCGGTGGCGGGGGCGGGCCTGTCCGGAGTCCCCGGCGCGCAGCGTTCCAGCGGCTCCTGCTTCCCAGCCCTCGGGCGGTGCTTCGGGATCGGCTGGCCCGCCGCGCTGCCAGTGCCGGCTGGGCGTGGGCCGTCCTCGGCGGCGACGCGAACTGGGTCGCGGAGCCCTCGGGCCGGCGCTCCTGCGGCGGGGCAGAGGCCAATGACAGTCGAGATGTGTGCGAGGAAAGAAATCCCATGCAGTGCTGGGGCGGCCGCTCGGGCTGCAGGAGATGCACCAGGCGGAGACGACGCTTGCACCCGCGCATTCGCGTCCCCGATTAGATCGGAGCTCTTGCAAACGGCGCGCGGCCGAGCAGCTGGGCCGCGACATCCGGGCTATTGCACTGGCGTGGAAGCCCCAGGTGTCCGCCAAGGGCGGCGCTGTTCTCGCGCTGGTTGCCCCGGCCACTCCAGGCGGACGCCGGCCCACTCACTGACGCGCAGGTGCGCCATCCCGACTTCGCGCGCCAGGCCCGGCTGAACTACTGCCAGAAGCTGGCAAAGTGCGCGGGCGCTTCCAGCCTGCGACGCCTGCAGATGCTGGAGGACTTCGAGGTTCGTGGCCGCTCGCGGCTCGCCTCCAGCTGGGCGCACGCTGGAGGCGGTTGACCTTGTGGGCCGCCTGGGGGTAACCATGGGATTCGAGGGCGGCGGGCGGCGGGGCGATGGGCAGACTGGCTTGGGGCCCCTGGACCATCACAAATCAATCCAGCCAGAAAAATGGTTCAGAAAAGTGAGGTCCAGGACTCACGCAGTGATCTTTGCAATTTGCATGTTTTTCGCTTCGCCGGCCCTCAAGTTTCACGCGCCCGTCAGATCAGATACTCCGCACTGAAATACTGCATGGGTTATCGCACTCCTCACTAGCGTCCCATGAGTTTCCATTTGCTCGTCTCTCACTCGTTGCTTCGCTTCTCTCTTTCTCTCCATGGCCTGTCTTTGGCCCCGCTCTTCCGCCGTTGGGGGAGACAGCATCTCCGGGAACGCCTGTAAGCTTTGGCTTGGGCGCCGCGATACATGCGCTGGTGCGTTTCGTTGCAAAGGAAAATTACCTCCACCGCGCGTGAGCCGACGACTTGTGAAATCAATCCCCTTTTCCCAAATCCAGAATGTTCATTCAGTCGCCGTTGCGAAATGATGATTTTACATGCATATGCGGCTGGACTACGCACGATTTTTCGGCAGTTTCAGTTCATTCATTTAGAAAAACAAGATGGGAGTGGAGGGTGATAGAGGCATACAGGAAACGGTTGGTACCCATGGCGGCGAGGAGGAGTTTCGCCACATTCACACACACACATATATATATATATGTATATATATATGTATATATATGTATATATGCATATATATATATATATATATATATATATATGTATATGTAAATGTGTTATACGACACGTATGTAGTGTTTGAGGTTTTGTGTGTTGGCTATTTCTGCCTCTTTTTCTTGTCGGTGGACAACCGAAGAGCCCCAGAGGCTTTAGGGGAACGCTGGGGCAGTCGCGGGGGCGACGCACCGTCTGCGGTTAGTTTTTATTCATATGTTTCGAACTCGGCATGGATTCCTCTTGCTCCGCCGGGTCCGCCAGGTGAAGGCCTTCTCGAAGGATCTGAAGGCGATGATCATCAAGTGCCTCTAGCGCCGCGGAGCAAGGCGAGGCGAGGGGGGGGCGCGATTGGTAGGGGGAGTGGGAAGAGGAGGAGCAGGAATAGGAGCAAGAACAGGAGTAACGGGTGTTTGGCGTGAGACCTTTGAGCACTTTTCGGCCTTGCCGAAATGTGCCCGGTGACCTCCGGCCCATCCCGCTTGCCCCGCAGGAGGTCACGCAAAAGCGAAAACCGGTGTTTTTGTCCGTCCAAGGTGGCTTCAGGAGCGATCCCTAGACGGCCAGGATGTCTCCAGATGGCCTCCAAGACGGTCCAAAGACGCTTCAAAGACGGCCAAGATGGTTTCCGAGACGGCCAATGTTTTTCATTGAGTTGCAGAAAGCATTTTTGTGATTTTCAGCAGCCCAAGACAGTCCCAACTGGATGGGGTTCGGGGCTAGGACGAGGATAAGTTCCAGAGCGTTCCGAAACGCTTTCAGATCGTTCTGGGACGCTCGGAGAGGGTCGCGGCGCCCGAGACATCCTCCAGAGCCGCCGGATCTCAGAGATTCTCGATGTGTCTTCACCTGGAATTATCCTCGTTCTGGCGTGGTCCTATATGGAGCCCCTGGGGCCGTTTGGATATTTTGAAGGGGGCCCTGGAGGCCAGCCATGGGGGCCTCCGCGGAAATCCTGGGGGCACCTTGGGCCAAGGGCACTTCTAGCAACACCCGAAATCTTGCCCACGTGTTCCAACGAGGGCCCCAAGACGGCCCGAGAGGCCTCACAGGAGGGCCGGCCGAACCCCCATGGAGTTTTCGGGGCATATGCACTCGTCTATCTGGCGGCCGGGGCACCCCCAGAACGCCCTCGGCGAGGCGCAGCCGCTGGAACGCACCCCGAGGCTGGAAAACCGCCGAGGACCGACGACAATGCCCGAAAACCTGTGGGTTGTCCCCTTGGAGCCTTCTGCCGCGGCCTCGCTGCGCGGCGGCCGCTCGAGGCGATCTGGCAGCCGTTCGGGGCGATCCGAGCGCCCCCAGGCGCCTCTCGGCAGGGCGCGGCTACTGGAACGCAAGCCGAGACTGGAGAACCGCCGAGGACCGACGACAATGAAAGGGCCCTGGGACACACACACACACATAAATAGACACAGATAACAGGATTCCCCTTCCCCATACCTTCACATAACCCGGATAAGCGATTAAGGACCCCCCCCCCCCTCTCCGGTGAAAAGATAACGCACCCGGCACCCGGAAGCGTTATCCTGGCACCAGGAGGGGGTACACCCTCCTGAAAGAATGAGGAAACGCATGCGGAGGAGTCAGAGAGCTTCAGTGGCCACGCGTCTTTCCAGTGCTCGACCCTCGCTGTTCGGTGCCGTAACCATGTACACTGATCCACTCCTACTCTGGCTCGGGGATTTATTTTGGTCCTGCCGGGTGCTAAGATAACGCCGCGGTGCGGGGCGGGGGCGATACCCTGGGATGGACCACCTCCTACGACGGCCGAAAAAAATAATTGTTCCAAAGGGGTTGCAATAGAAATCTCATTAGAAAAATGGGGGCTGGAGGAAGAGAAGGAGGAGGAGGAGGAGGAGGAAGAGGAGGAGGAGGACACGGAGGAGGACGCGCTCACAGACAAGGCTCCCGCCTTGGACTTCCTCCATACTCAGGCCTTGGGGGTACTCTGCGAGGGTCACTGCGAGGGTCACAAGTTCTCCTTAGCTTTTCCTTAGTTGTCCTCAGCTTTTCCTTAGTTTTTCCTTAGTTTTCCTCAGCTTTTCTTTAGTTTTCCTTAGCTTTTCCCTAGCTTTTCAATAGTTTTCCTTAGCTTTTCATTGGTTGTCCTTAGCTTTTCTCAGCTTTTCCTTAGCTTTTCTTCGCTTTTTCTCAGCTTTTCTTGATTTTTTCCTGAGCTTTTCTCAGCTTTTTCTTAGCTTGTCTTAGCCTTTCCTTAGCTTTCCTTAGCTTTTCTCAGCTTTTTCTTAGCTTTTCTAAGCTTTTCCTTAGCTTTTCTCAGTTTTTCCTTATTCGTATTCGTATTCTTATTTTCATTACAATTCTAATTGGGATGCCACCCGAGGCGGGGCGCTGGAATTATTTATTTTCCTTCCATGTGCGCGGTGCTAATAATATCGCTCGGCGAAAACCCCCCCAAATAATTATTTAATTACGGCGCGGTGCTAATGATAACGCCGGGGGGTTCCTTAATTGCTTCTCCGGGTTAGATTCTGGTTTTTTGTCTTCCCCCCCACTTCCCATATTTCCCTTTCTTTCCCGTGGAATCGACGATTAAGTGTGTGTGCGTGTGTGTGTGTGTGTGCGTGTGCGTGTGCGTGTGCGTGTGCGTGTGCGTGTGCGTGTGCGTGTGTGTGCGTGTGCGTGTGCGTGTGCGTGTGCGTGTGCGTGTGCGTGTGCGTGTGCGTGTGCGTGTGCGTGTGCGTGTGCGTGTGCGTGTGCGTGTGCGTGTGCGTGTGCGTGTGCGTGTGCGTGTGCGTGTGCGTGTGCGTGTGCGTGTGCGTGTGCGTGTGCGTGTGTGCGTGTGTGCGTGTGTGCGTGAGTGCGTGAGTGTGTGTGAGTGTGTGCGTGTGTGAGTGTGTGAGTGTGTGAGTGTGTGAGTGTGTGAGTGTGTGAGTGTGTGAGTGTGTGAGTGTGTGAGTGTGTGAGTGTGTGAGTGTGTGAGTGTGTGAGTGTGTGTGTTTTCCCTCCTGAGACAACACCCGAAACCGAAAACCTTCGAACCTCGAAGCCCAGAAAACTCTCCTCCCCAGCGAGGACGGGGAGCACTCCTGAAGGCAACTGACCGTCGGAGGGGGTCGCACGGAGGCCCAAGCCGCCCCCAAGGCGCCCCCCAAGGAGACCCGCAAGAGGCCCTGTCAGGGGCTTCCAAAGGCCCCAAGGAGGCCTCAGGAGGCCTGCGACGATGCTGGCGACGCCGGCGACGACGACGACGACGACGATCCCTCGAGGGTTGAGGTTTTCGGGTGTTTTCGTCGGTCCCCGGCCGTTTTCCGGTTTCGGGGTGCGTTCCAGCGGCTGCGCCTCGCCGAGGGCGTTCCAGGGGTACCCGAATCGTCCCAAACGGCCGCCAGAGAGCCGATTTGTGATCCTCAAACGACGACGATCCAGAGGAGGGAAAATGGCACCGATACCGCTACCTTCGTCTCGCCTCGTTTCCGCATTCTCCTCTTTCTCCTCCTCTCCCTCTTTCTCCCGCAGGTGTTCCCCCGAGGTTTTCCCAACGGCTCTAGGAAAACGTAGTCGAATTCCATGGCCAGACGTTGGCCCAGGGTTTGGCCACATGGGCGCGTCCAACAGGGCAGTGGGCGGCGGTGATTCGCCGCATGTGTCCTCCATTGGTGGCATTGTGAGGGACCCGCAGAGAGTGTCCAAGAGGAGCCCCAGGAGAACGCTAACATTCAAAAGCCAAGATTCGGCCGATGGTCACTTTCTTGGGTTTCTGTTTTTCGAGAGCTCCTGACAGCCCCTTAGGTCCCTCAGACAGGCACAAGGAGACCTCAAAAGAAGCCCCAAACGGTTCTCATGTGGTCGGATGCTTCGGTAGGTTCCCCTTCGTTTCGCAAGATTTGCCTGGGTCTGGAGTGTTTATATAGCTGTTCCCAGAAGTCTCCCGAGGAACATCCGAGACGATCCAGGCTCGTCACCGCAACGGACCCCACGAGAAAAAGGCATCCTCCCTTTTTCCCCTGCCCCTCCGTCTCTTCCTTCTCCTTGTCTTGCCCGCGGATTTCGGTTCGCGCTGCTTCGTGCGGCGGCGGCGCGCGGGCCGACCGTCAAGGCTGAACGCAAGCGGCCCGCTTCAAGCCCCACGTCCCACAAGGGGACCCATGGCGCAAAGTGCATCTGGAAGTGGCTCCGAAGCCCCCAGACCTTGAGACCCGGGCGCTGCAAGTTGTTCACACGAGGCGTGATCGCCTAGTTTCGGCCCCTTGGGACCCTCACGGATCGATCCAGCTCGGGAAATACAGAAAGATAGT
>CAUYUJ010017022.1:42500-90000 GCA_963575745.1 Prorocentrum cordatum | reverse complement strand
CCGCCGCCGTCGTCGTAGGACGTTGTAGTGGAGGGGGGGCGGAGGAAAAAAATAGAAGGAGGACGCCTTTTCCGCCTGCTTCTTCCGCTCCTTCCCTTTTCTTTTTTCTTGTTTGTAGCCATGTTGGCACCGCCCGTCAGCCGATGCGTCTCTGTTCCCCGCCGCCTTTTTTCTCTTCCGTCTGTAACCATGTTGGCCCAATTGCCCCGCTATGTCGGAGGCGTTGCTGCCCACTCTCCGCTGAAACGGCGCCGTTTGCGTCGCGCCTGTCGCCTTCCTGCAGTCGGCGGGGCATCGGCGCTCATCAGTGGCGCCGCCGCCGCGTGTTTGAATTTGGCGCGCGCTCCCACCGCCATTTGCCCGTGCAGAGGAACTCGTTTTAAATCACGCGCCCCCCATGTCTCTGTTGACCACGAGCTGACATTACAACACACGCGGGATGAAAAAGGACAGAACTAGAACATATGCGAGGGCAAGCGGAACGGCAACACACATTGGTCGTTGATGCCCCCCCTGCCCCCGCGGCCCAACAGAACGGGAGCTCGCTGCATGGGCGGTCGGGGGACACCGTCGCGAACAGGGCAATAGAGCAAATCAGAGTCTGCACAGGTACGGTATGTGTTGGAACATGCAGATCCTGCACAGTTGCGGTAGGAGCTGGATCAGGGGGGACTGGGCGAGGATTTATCGATGAGGCGGAAACGAAAAAAGGGATAATGTAAAACACAAGATAACTCACTCCCGAAATCCTCGAGGTAAGGGCGCCAAACAAAGTGGAAACGCCGCTTCACAAAACCGATGAAATGAGGGCGCGAGGTCATCGACGAGCAAATCGATCCAGTCGAGCACCCACCGGCCAACGACAAGACAATCCACTGGTGGTACATAATACGGTCGAGGACATATTGGTCAGGTTTTCGTATGGATCCTTAAACGGTTCAGTTGCCGTCTTTGGGCCCTCGGGGTGGCGTTCGGGGCTTGTTCCGCCTTTGACAACCTTCGCCGCCCGAGGGCCTCTTCAAAACATGGGGCAAGGCAGCACACAGAATAACAAAACAGTGTCAGCCCCCCCCCGCTACACCACGCCATGTAGGTCAGGTCCATGTTGTAGGCGAGGTCGAATAAGAGCCCACCGCCAGGGGCACACCTGGAATGGTGACGCGGAGGTTGGGCCATGCCTGCGGCCATCAAAATGGGGAAGAGGCGATGGTGGTGAGATACATAGGCCCCGTCACCCCTTTCGATGTCACGTGGGATGCAGTCGCCCAGAAGGCCTGATCGCCAAAACGGGGTGTACGCGAGCATCGAGAGCTCGACTAACTTAGTGCGCGTGGTCCAGCTGTGGCCCGTGGCTGGACCAGACAAACCGACAGACAAACAGCTGTGTTAGATAGACCGTACAGAGAGAAGGAGAGAAAGCGAGAGAGAGAGAGAGAGAGAGAAAAGAGAGAGAGAGAGAGAGACAAGATAGAGATCCCCCCGCCCCTCCCCACCATCCTTCCCCACACGGTCATGCGCAAAACGCTTGCATTTCAAGCTTGGTTGCCGACAGGGCTTCGGCCACCTGCCACCCCTTCCTCCCGATCCTCCTCCTCCTCCTCCTCCTCCTCCTCCCTTCCTCCACCTCAGGGCTCAGAGCTGCGGACATTCGGTCCCCGTCGCGGGTGCTGCCGTCGCGCGCCCTTCTCTTCCCCGCCCTCTCCTCAGCTGCGCGGGACGAGGCGCGCGTATACACGTGGGCCGCTTGCGCCCGCGTGCGAGGGGGTCCCCGGGAGGGAGAGCGACGGGGGTAACGAGCAGCGAACACGACGGACGAGGAAGAGGGGAAGCGTCGTGCGGCCAGCGTGTCGTCGTTCACGCCCCATCTTTGTCTCCGGATCCATCGCCTGGTCCCCCGTTGCCACCCCTCCCTCAGGGTTTGATGACTTTTCGCCAATCGACCTGTGGGGTTCAAGCCAGATTTATCAAGGTAAATGCAGATAGATCGCGTCAGATCCTGACAAACCCAAGCAAAGCCAGAGATCACCCGGGAAACTTGGAGCAACTCGTGTCTAATCCAGCGCGAGTCCAGGGACGGCAGACATCGTCAACTCTTAACGGACCCCGTCCCACGTGGCGGCGGCGGCGCGCTCCGCGCGGCAGTGGTGGGAGGTGGCGGCGGTGAGCGGACTGCGCAGGGTTCGAGTGGCGGGCGGCTCCTGCTCGGTCGCCCCGCTCTTGGGTTTGGCGGCTTGCGCGGAGCAGCTCTCGGGCGGGGCTGGGACGAGGTTTGGTGCGAGGCGCCGCTCAGTGCAAAGAGCGCGGCGCGCTCGACGTCGGACGACGGCAGCCACTGCACGCCGATGGCCGCACCCCCCCTCCTGTTGGGATGCAGCTCCTGGGAGGTCAGGGTCAGCATCGGCGCGGGTACGCCCGTGGTCGAAAGCCGGCCTACTCCAGCACAGTCCCATTCGATCCCGCTCGATCCCGGCTGATCCCGCTGAGTGGCCCCTTGCCGGGTGTGGCCAGAGGTGCCCCTGACCCAAGGCGCCCCAAGGTTCTCCAGGGAGGCCCCCACGGCCTCCAGGGCATGCCTCCCGAGGCCCAGAGGGCCCCCCAGGGGGGCTCCAAGACAGAGAGAACAGCTGGGGGCACCTCGGGCCAGGGACACCTCTTCGGGCGGGGCTAGGACGAGGGTAAATCCGTTCCAGAGCGTTCCGGAACGCTCTCAGAGCGTCCCGGGACGCTCTGAGATGGTCGCAGCGCCAGATCTCAGAGATGATCCATTTATCATCATCCGAATTCATCCTCGTCCAGGCTTCGTCTGATGGGCTTGATTCAGGCGCAGGCCTCCAGGCGGGCGAGCGTTTTGCAGAGCTGAGTTGCGGAACAGTTCCGCCTCTTCTCTTTGGAGCTTTTCGGTGGCCGCGTCCGACTGAGCAGACGTGCTTGCTCCCGGTGAGCTGCCCCTTCTGGAACTGCTGGTGCGCCTTGGCGTGGCGCTCGTGCTCGCAGCTGATGAGGGTAATCATCTCGTCGTAGCTGCGGCAGTCCTCGTCGTCCCGTGGGTTCACCTCGCCGTCCTTTCGGCCGTCGTCGCCGCAGGCGTGCGAGTCGCCGTCTGGATTGCAGACATGGCACTCTGTCTTGTCCTTGCAGCGGCTCTCTGGCGGCGGGTTCGAGAAGGTGATGTTGTACTCCTGGCTCCACAGTTTCTCACCGTGGAGGTGGTCCACCGCCTTCTACGTATGCGGACTCGGCGATCGAGTAGCGCACCATGGCCCAGTCGCCCTCGGCGTCGATGGCCTCGACAAGGCTAGACATGGAGAGCGTGGCCTGGGTGCCGTACATGTCGAGAGACCCGCAGCGGTTGTCGATGAGGATGGTGCGGTGGTCCCTCCACGGAAGTCCCCGCGGTTGCTGCCGAAGGCGTTGCATGAGTTGTAGCCGCCGAAGCTGTTGCCGCTGGCGGTGCCGAAAGTGCTGCCGAAGTGGTCGTGGTCGTAGCTGTTCTGATGTGGTGGTTCTCGCTTTCCTCCGCGCGCGCTCGATGTCCTCCTGGACGTAGGTGCTGGAGCTGGAGACGGTGAAGTTGGCGCCCTCCTCGTTGTGGACGGCGTTGGCGCTTGATACATATGTGATTATCCCAGGCGTGAAGATGGGCGCGTGGAGGTCGAAAGGGACGTCAATAGTATCAGTTTTGTCAGTGGTGACATCGACCTCGACGTACTCAGGGCCTCTTCGGGGGGCCTTGATGTGGGTGTTGACGCTGGCATCTCTGATGTGCAAGTCGGTAAGTGAAATCACGATTTCCTCGGGTGAGATCGCACGCCCCTCCGCGAGGTTCGCGGGTCGGCCTCGGCCAGCTCCACGAGCTGGCGGTGGGATCGTAGCCGTTGTTCAACTTCTGGTTCCTGGTCGCGTTGGCGGCGTTGGCGTTCAGGGAGTTGCCGCGCCTGTCGGTGTCGCGCTTGGTCGCGGGTCGCGGGCACCTCTACCGCCATGGCGCGGCAGGCGCCGCGCCTGCCATCGCCCGTTGCGGGACCCCCCGCCCCTGTGTCGAGGGGTGGGCGAGGGAAATCCACGCACCCGAGTCGGGCAACGCCTGTTCCTTGTCCTCCTCATCTTCCTGCACCTCCTCCTCATCCTGTCACTGTCCCCGCTGGCACGGGTGTTGATACTTAACGTTGCCATTTACTTGTTTGACGTTGGCCATGCTCTGAGCACCGAGGCCTCGCAGCGTTCTGTAGGAAAAGGTGGCAGAATGCAGATACTGAAATCGACTTTGTCGCGGTGAACTGCGGTCCCCCCCCTCCTCCTTCTCCTCCTCCTCCTCCTCCTCCTCCTCCTCCTCCTCCATGTCCTCCTCCTCCTCCTTCTCTTCCTCCTCATCCTCATCCTCATCCTCATCCTCATCCTCATCCTCATCCGCCTCCTCCTGCCCCTCATCCTGCTCCTCCTCCTCCTCCTCCTCCTCCTCCTCATCCTTCTTCTCCTCTTCCTTCCCCTCCTCCTCCTCCTCCTCATCCTCATCCTCCTCCTCCTCTTCCTCGTCCTCCATCCCTCCTCGCACTCTTCCGCCCCTCATCCTCCACCCCATCTGTCCTCTCCCGCCTTCATCCTCATCCTCATCCTTATCCTCCATCCGTTCTCTCCCTCCCTTCGTTCCTCTCCCCTCTCCCTCCTCCTCATCCTTCTCCTCCTCGATCCCTTCTCTTCCTCCCCACCTCTCGCCCTTCTCCTCCCCCTCCTTCATCCCTTCTCTCCTCTCTCTCTCTCTCTCCCTCCCTCATCCCCCGCGTTCCCTCCCCATCGTTCCCTTTCCTTCTGACCTCCCTCCCTCCTCCCCCTCCTCCTCATCCTCCAGCCCGTCTCCTCCATCCCTCCTCTTCATCCTATTTCTTCCCTCGTCCTCCTGCTCCTCCTGCTGCTCTTCCTCCTCCTCCTCCTCCTCCGCCTTCTTCATCCCTCCTCTCCCTCCCGCCCTCCCCACCCTCGTTTGCATCCTCCATTTCCTCCTCTCCCATCCTTTCTCCAGTGCCCGATGCTATGCTGGAGTTGGATATGTTTTCCCCTGCAGGGTTTTGCAGGCACCGTGCCTCGTCAAAGAACTAGCCCCATCCCTTCTCTCCCCTTCCCTCCCTCCGCCTCCTCCTCCTCCTCCTCCTCCTCCCTCCTCTGCTTGGAGTAGTGGTATCGATACCACTTGGTTCCTTCATTGGAGAGGGCGCAGACCCCCCGCGTCGTAAAACAAAACGACTGCCCCAGCAAAGCGCCCTGACAGCAGCAAAGGAGAAGAGGCGGGTCGAGGAGTAGGAGGTCGGCGAGTGAAAACGTGCATTCTTGTGTATTCTGGGGGGTCCCAGGCGTGACCGGGGTGAGGGCACGGCCATGTTCACCGTAGTGTATTTTTTACCAGGGGTCGTGGCCGTCTGGACCAAACACATCGCCGTAATTGAGGCGAGAGGACGAGTCCCGAATAAATTGTAGGGAAGTCTGAAGCGAAATTGCTGCCGCACCGGCTGCTGGACCCACCCACCTCGGGGCCCTCTTGGGAGGCCTTTGGATCCCTTTTAGGGCGACTTGGGGGCCTCCAAGGCCGTGTGTGGGCCATCTTGGGCATCTTGGAGCGATTTTTGGATGACTCGAGACCATCTTGGACCATCTTGGAGTCCTCTTGGGGCCCTCTTGGCCCATCATAGGGGCCCCAGAACGCGCCAGAGCGCGCGGGAACGCCAAGAATGATTGCGATGTTTGGATCCCTGCTCGAATTCGATGTTGCGAAGGCCTTACGGCCGGTGCCGCCGACCATGAAGATGAGGACGTTGACCACGACGAGGTAGAAGGAGAAGTAGGACGAGTAGGGGGAGGAGCCGCATGAGGAGGAGGAGGAGGAGGAGGAGGAGGAGGAGGAGGAGGAGGAGGAGGGTGAGGAGGATGGGAAGGAGGAGGTGGAGGCAGAGGTTCAGGGGAGGGGGGGGGGAATGGAGGGGGTTTAGTTGTGAGGGGGGGGGGAGACTCGGGGGTGGTAGTGGTGCCCGCAGATGTTGGCGGAGAAGAGACGTGGTCTCGTGAGGGTCTCTTGGGACATTATTGGCTCGTCCTGGGGCTTTGTTGGGCCGCGGGATCCCCGGGGGGGGGGGACGTCGTATCTGACCCGAGACCCCTCCAGGACTTCCCCGGGACCCCTCTTGGGACCCCTTCCCGGACCTCAGACGCCCCCCTGCCCCTGGCGGGGAAGGGATGAAATCGAAGGGGCTTCCCTTAGACTCAATGACGACGTGACTCAATTTTGTGATTTGCTCAATTTCCTTTTGCTTGGCCACTTGAGGGGGAGGCCTGGGAAAAGGGAAGGAGCGACGACGACGGTGAAGAGGGGGCAGACAGGAAAGCCTCAGATGGGGGCAGAGCGAAAAGCCTCCTTCCACACGCCGACACAGGGTCGGCTGATTCCCATATTGATTGAGTACATAGGAAAGAGAACTAGCTGTATAAGCCTGGGGATCACTCCACTTCGTGCCTCGAGGCACGGTGGCTGATAGAGTGAAGGATAGGGATCATATGGTAGAATAGCAGAGCGGAGTGTAGCGGGCAGGAACCAGAGAGCGTAGAGCATAGAGTAGAGAGCAACGAGTGGAGAGGCGACAGGAGAGAGTAGAGGGTAGGGAATTGATAACATGGGGTGGAGAGTGAACATCGAATGCAGAAGGGAAAGGCAGAGAGTGCAGAGCTCCCGCCCACCACCATAGCACTACCTGTGCACGCTACCGCAGCAGATGGTTTTCCGAGGTGTGCCTTAAGCATTTGTTGTTTGTATGTCCTCTGTCATCCTCCTCCGCCCCCTTTTTCTTCGGCACTCGCTGCCGCGATGGTCACAGGTAGGTAGCAGTGACCGCCATTGCGTCTAGAATCTAGAACGCAACCGGGCCCGCTGCACTGGGCGGGCAGTTTATCAGGGCCCAGGGGTCTGTTCTCTGTGCTGTTCTTCCTCTCGGCGGCTCCTTCCCTCATCGCCAGGGAAGGAGGAAGCAGGCGGATGAGGAGGACGAGGACGAGGCAGCCCAGCGGGCTCGATCGGAAGTTGTCGTAAGCTTCCAGTGGCTTTCGTTGGTTCTTGAAGGCTGTCTCGCCTCGGGCTGTTTTCCAGCAGATGCGCCTCGCGCCCAGATAGCCCCGGCTGACCTCAACAGGCCCCCAGAGTAGTCCCGGCTGACCTCGACAGCCCCTCCGAGTAGTCCCAGGCGGTCTGGACACCCTGGCGCCGCCTCTGGCGGCGCCCCTGGGTTGCTCTGCGTCCCAGGGCTGGGGTGTTGAGACCACCCAGGACTACTCGAGGGGCCTGTTGAGGCCAGCTGGGACTACTCGGGGGGCCTGTTGAGACCAGCCGGCGCTACATACCTCGGGGGCTGTCTGTGCGCAACCCGAAACCTTAGCAGACGGGCCTCCTTCTGGCACGGAAGAAGATTATCAGCATCAATGACGTTGCCGTGTGGTGCCCGTCATCGTTATGCTTGCTCAGTTGCTTTTGTCCGAAAACTTTGTGTTTTGTGCGCAGCAGCGCGCTGATTGGTTCCCCACGCGGCACGTCATTGATACAGTCAACGCGTCTAGTAATCGTTTTCATTGGTCGCCCGCCGCCTAGCCAATCCCAACTTCGGCCTCCAGGGATCTTGCGTTCTTGCCACCCGTCCTCACGTCTCGTTTTGACTGTATCGTTTTTGCTCCCACATTCGCGTTCGGCGGCGGGGGGTTCATAATTGCGGGCGGGGATCCCCGAATGGGAAGTGGCCCCACATGGGCACCAAACAGCTCCCAAACTGCAGCCGCGGTCAGGAAGGGCGCACGCTTCTTCCCCTTCCCCTTTCTGGTCCCCCCGTTAGCCAACGCCTGACCTGCGGGGTCTTCCCTCCTGACGAGCTGACGAGCTGAAGGCGCAAGAGTCCGTCGAAGGCCGCCCTCCGTCTTCTCCGTCCTCCTCCTCCTCTTCCTCCTCCTCCTCCTCCACTTCCTCCTCCTCTCCTCCTCCTCCCCCTCCTCCTCCTCCTCCTCCCCCTCCTCCTCCTCTTCCTCCTCCTCCTTAAATCTCTTTGGCCCCACCTTGACAAGTCCGACCCTTTCCCCGAGGCTGGCTTCTTTTCCTACCGGGCCTTTGTCCGACGGCCTCTGGGGCCAGGCGAGGGCCCCAGAGGCCAAGCGAGGGCCCCAGAGGCCAAGCGCGGCGAGCACATCACGCACATGTTCTCCCCAGGCGTCGGAGGTTTGGGGCCGCCCCCTCCCCCTCGCCCTGCGCCTCCTGGGAAGAGCCGGCCACGCGCAGAGGGGGGCAGTGGGAGGGGGGAAAGCTTCTCAGAAGCACCCCCCTGCTTGTTTTAGAAGGCGCTGGCCTTGTCTAGAGATGTAGTAGGGCCGGCGCCTTGCCCATGCCCCCCATGCCCCCCCTGCCCCCCCTCTGCGCGCCGCCAAAAGGGAAACGGGTCCTGCGGGAAAGGTGTCCGAAGTTTTTGCTGCCGTTTTCGGGCTCGCTGGGCCCTCCACGGGCCCCAGGACAGTCAGAAAGCGACTCAGGATGAAGGCCAGCATCCCCCTCCGCTGCTGGCTCGCTACCTTTGTCAGTCCAAGGATTTGGAGGCGTTGGCGTTGATGTCAGCAAAAAAAGAGTCAGGATGAAGATCTCGACCTGGGAGAAGGCCCCAGGGTCCAGGACCCGTTTGCCTCAGGACCCGCTTCCCCCCTGCTGAACAAGGGTCGGGACTTCTGAGGACTCCGTGTGGGAAATGAAGGTAGTCGCGCTCCGCGATCTGGTCGATGTCGTGGCGAGGCGCGAGTCCCTCATCCTGTTCCGCTGGGGGGGGGCGCGGCGCGAAAGCGCGAAGATAATCGCGCTTCGCACTTTGCGGAGTGCAAAGCGCGGGTCGAATTCTGAGGACCCCGTGTGGGAAGAATACTAACCCGAGTAAGCGATTAAGGACCCCCCCCCCCCTCTCCGGTGAAGGGATAACGCACCTGGCACCCGGAAGCGTTATCCTGGCACCAGGAAGCGTTATCCTTAGCTTTCCTCAGCTTTTCTCAGCTTTTTCTTAGCTTTTCTAAGCTTTTCCTTAGCTTTTCTCAGCTTTTCCTTATTCGTATTCGCATTCTTATTCTCATTACAATTCTAATTGGGATGCCACCCGAGGCGGGGCGCTGGAATTATTTATTTTCCTTCCATTTGCGCGGTGCTAATAATATCGCTCGGCGAAAACCCCCCCAAATAATTATTTAATTACGGCGCGGTGCTAATGATAACGCCGGGGGGTTCCTTAATTGCTTCTCCGGGTGGGAAATGAAGGTAGTCGCGCTCCGCGATCTGGTCGATGTCGTGGCGAGGCGCGAGTCCCTCATCCTGTTCCGCTGGGGGGGGGCGCGGCGCGAAAGCGCGAAGATAATCGCGCTTCGCACTTTGCGGAGTGCAAAGCGCGGGTCGAATTCTGAGGACCCCGTGTGGGAAGAATACTACACTGGATCTCGGGGCACTCGCCCTCGTCGTCATTTTCCTCCTGCTTTGCCTCCTCCTCCTCCTCCTCCTCCTCCTCCTCCTCCTCTTTAACTAGATGTTCGTTTGGGGACGTTACTGGGGGACACCCAGCGGATCTGTTTGAGTGTGGTTTGAATAATATAGTATCTAGTTCGACTCTTATTCGACTATAGCTCGACTGAAGTCGACGATCTTTCGACGCAGCATCGACGGATGTGTGAAGCGACCATGGAAGTCTCCAGAGCGAGCGCCTCGTCCTCATCCTCCTTCTCTGGGTGAACATTGGGGACCCCGTATGGGAAACATGCTGCACTGGACCTCGGAGCCCTCGTTGTCGTCGTGCCCTAGGTGTCTTCGTCCTTTTTCCATTCCTTGTCCCGATACATGTTTTCTCCTCGTTGCGCCCCGAGGACAGTCAGAAGGGCGGGCTGGGCGTTTCGCGTGAGACTTTTACCATTTATGCAACACTTTCACAGATGCAGGGCAGGTCGCTTCAAACATGTGGCTCTCGCCTTAGCGCCGCACGCATTGTTTTTGAAACTGTTCGAGAAGTTCACGGATTAAGGGCGGGTCGGTTTCAACATGTGGTTGTCGCCTCATCGCCGCGCGTGTTTGTTCTGAACCTCACGGCTTGAGGGCGGGCCGTTTTCAAGATGTGGTTCTCGCCATGGCGCCGCGCACATTCGTTGCAAACGCTGCAAGAGTTGTAGGATTTGAGGCAGGTCGTTTTCAACATGTTGATTGCGCCTTGGCGCCGTGTACATTGCTTCAAGCATTTGCAAGCGTTTAACTGGTTCTCACGGTGCCAGAAATAATGTTTTGGAGCGATGCAGGACTGTCGGGGCGCAGCAGTTACGTTGATTCGCAGTGTTGACATCCCAGGAATGGTGTTTTGACACGATCCAGGGTCGTCAAGACGCAACAATCAGGTTGATTCGTGGCATTGAAGTCCCGAGACTGGTGTTTTGGGACGCTTCCGAATCTTCGAATGGGTGTCTCCCAACGGGGCATTGTCTATAGTGGGAATGAATCCTTGCAGGAGCCTATGAAGAGGGAGCTCGGAGGGAGGGTTTATTCCAACATCGTTGATGAGTCTTGGGTTCACACTGGTCCTCTTCCCCCCTTCTGGGGTGCTGCGTGGTGAAGAGACCCCGGGCCCCGCCTACGTTTTTAACCACGCGGTGCCGCTCAGTGCAAAGAGCGCGGCGCGCTCGATGTCGGACGACGGCAGCCACTGCACGCCGATGGCCGCCCCCCCCTCCTGTTGGGATGCAGCTCCTGGAAGGTCAGGGTCAGCATCGGCGCGGGTACGCCCGTGGTCGAGAGCCGGCCTACTCCAGCACAGTCCCATTCGATCCCGCTCGATCCCGGCTGATCCCGCTGAGTGGCCCCTTGCAGGGTGTGGCCAGAGGCGCCCCTGACCCAATGCGCCCCAAGGTTCTCCAGGGAGGCCCCTACGGCCTCCAGGGCATGCCTCCCGAGGCCCCGAGGGCCCCCCAGGGGGGCTTCAAGACGGAGAGAACAGCTGGGGGCACCTCGGGCCAGGGACACCTTCGGGCGGGGCCAGGACGAGGATAAACCCGTTCCAGAGCGTTCCGGAACGCTCTCACAGCTTTCTGGAACGCTCTGAGATGGCCGCGATGCCCGGTACATCCTCCAGAGCCGCCGGATTTCAGAGATTCTCGATCTATTCCCACTTGAATTTGTCATCGTCTTGGCTTCGTCTCAAACTGCCGACACCGACTGCTCTCAAAAGGACCTCCCGTGAGCTGCCTTCCACCCTCGAGGCCGGCGAGTGGCTGCCGTCCTCCCTGCACCCATGGCTCCCTTCTGCCGGCACCACCCAATCTGTACTTACCTGTACGACCAGCATTCAGGCGATAAGGGGGTTTGGGGGGAGGAGCTGCCGTCTCACTCAATCGATCTCATTGTGGATCCCGCTGTCGGTTTCGCAATCGAGCTCATTCGATGTTTCACTATCGATCTCACTGCCAGCACCACCCACACATACCTCTACATGAGTGCGTCGGCCCCTCAGGGGCGTCGCGCGCGCTCAAACATATTATAGTACGTGCTCGGTGTCGGGCGCTGCCTGGCCCTGCTGACAGGGTAGCGGTATACTACAAGATGGTTGCACTACCTCTGTGGCGCGGACGCGCGCCTCCAGGGGGGGGGCATTGTAATACTTTGTCCTTCCCAGACCCACGACGGCATGATTTTTTACAACGTGGACCCCCAGAAGTCGCGGCGTGAGGCGCTGGGAAAATCTGCTACGTGAGCTGATTCGCTAGCCGCCCCTTTACCATCTCCCCTTACGTCCGACCCGAATATCCTGCACCTTGGGAGGGCCGTTTTTCGGGCCCTACCCGATTATCCTGTACCTTGGGATTTTCGGGCCCTGGGGCCGCCCAAAAGCGGCCCAGGATTGAAAAAGGGAGCCCGCTCGGTAACTCCGTGGCCTCTGCGGACGTTCCCGACAGACCCGACCCGATCTTGGACGCCCCCGACGGACGGGGGCCCTGGGCGCCATGCCCTTCCGTCAGGCCGGCTCCCTCTACAGGCCCAGCCCGCTGGCGCGGCAGTCGAAGCAGAACATAATCGGATAAACAGAAAGCTCGTCAGCCGCGCGCAGAGGGGGGAGGGCAGGGGCAGGGGGGAAGTTTCTTAGGAGCACCCCTGCTTCTCAGAAGGCGCGGGTCTTGGCCAGCGCCTTCTCAGACGCAGCCCCCTTCTAAGAAGCCTCCCCCCCTCCCCCCTGCCCCCCTGTCCGCGCCGCCAGGTCTGGGAGCTCCGCGCGGATTTCGTGGATCGGCGCTGGGCCCCCTCGCGGCCCTTCCGGCGGCCGCGCCGCCCTCGCGGCGCTTCCGGCGGCCGCGCCGCCCGTGGCGCACTCCGCGAGCCAGGGAGGGGGGGGCGGCCCCACGCCGATCCAGGAAGTCCGCGCGGAGCTCCGCTCCGAAAGCCTGCGTTTACGCAGTTCTTCCTCCTTCTTCTACTGCGACGTCCCCGACTGACCCCAAGACTTAACGCGCGAAGAACGGTATAAAATAAACTTTTTCGCCGTCGGGGACACCTGCCCCTGGGCGGCTGGAAAGTTTATACCCTTACGGTGGCACCGTAGGGGTATAAACTTTCCAGCCGCCCAGGGGCAGGTGTCCCCGACGGCGAAAAAGTTTATTTTATACCGTTCTTCGCTCGCTGAAAGACGGGCGACGTTTTCGTTTTCTCAAGGCGGGGTCCCTGGAAGTCCCGGCCCCTTCCATGGGTCAGGAGGGGACAAAAACACACAGACACAAAAGGTCGTCGAATCCCCAGACCATGGTGCGAAAGAGTGGGCAACGGGGGGGAAGACGAGAGCCCAGAGAGCACGGGAAAATTTGGGGGGTCCTGGGCTGTGTGTGCCCCCGGGCACCTTCCATGGGGCAGGGCTGCTCCATCCCTGGCCGCCGCTGGGCGGTCCCAAGGGCCTGGCCCCGGGTGCCCGGTGGCCGAGCCCGTCCTGTCATGTCTCAGGAGGGGAAAAAACACCGACACAAGTCAACGTCGGTTTCCCAGAAAATCTGGGAAAATATGGGAAGCGGGGGGGAAGGCAAAAACCGAGAAAACATGGGAAAATATGGGGAATCCGGTTATTTGTGTGTATGGATTTGTGTGCTTCACACGCGGCGAGCACGCCCAGGCCCGCCCCGACGTTTCGGACCCTGGGGCGTGGCCCTCGGACGAGGACGGGTCCGTGCCAGAGCCTTCCGGAGCGCTCGGAGAGCGTGCCGAGACGCTCTGAGAGGGCCTCGGCGCGCGAGACATCCTCTGGAGCCGCCAGATCTTAGAGATTCTCGATTGGTCCTCACCCGATCTGATCCTCGTCCTGGCTTCGTCTTAGACCCGATTTGGGACGCCCCCCGACCGAGGGGCCGTAGACACGCTAACGACGATGTAGGGACGCTCACGGCGATGTTGGGCGCCCCCCGACGGCAGGGCCGTAATTACGGTATGTTCGCGTCGTGTCGACTGGCGGCAACCCCGCCGCCAGCGTTCAACGATGAACGCTCCCGGCGACCCAGAATCTGTCGATGTTGAACGATCTGACGTTTCGTGAGCGGCCGATCGTTCAAGGTTGAATAATCCCAACGGTGTCAGGAACCAACGCCGGGTTCGGCACGACACGAATCTGCCGTAGACACGCTAACGGCGATGTAGGCACCGGCGGTGTAGGTTTCGATGTTGTGGGTGGAGATGGTTCGTGGCCAGCCCAATTGCAGGAAAGGCTTGGTCGTGTTATCCTACAATCCGTTCTGCACGGCATGTGAAAAACCCTGCCTCCCAGCACCTCCGTTATCCAACATCGCCGTTGGCGTGGCCTGGGAAGGGAGCCTGGGGCGCCCTGCCCTTCCGCTGGGCGGGCCCGCTCCACAGCTTCGGCGGGCTGGCGCACCGGGGTTGCTGGAAGTGCCCCTGGCCCAGGGTGCCCCCAGGATAGAAGAAGGAAGAGCGGCATGAGCTTAAGTCGGGCCTGTCACTCCACAGGGGAAGATTCAAAAATAGTCAAAAAATAAAGTGGGGGCTTTTTTTTGTACTTTGGGGCATCTTTTGAGCATTTGTTGAATATCTTTTTTTTCCGTCCAAAATCCCCCTGTAGGGGGACAGGCCCGACCTGAGCATAAGCATGAACTGCCGACGCTCTGGGCGGACTTCTCTTGGGCCTGCGCTGGCTCCGCCGCGCGGCGCCTCCGGCGCCGTCCTGGGCGCGCTCCGCGCGCCGGGGAGGGGGGCCCAGCGCAAATTTATGTCGGGCCTGTCCCCCTACAGGGGGATTTTCGACGAAAAATCAAAAATACCCCCAAAATACAACAGAAAGGTAACAAATATCAAAAAAATAGTCCCCAGACTATTTTTGGAGCATCTTCTGATTATTTTGGGGGTATTTGTAATTTTTCGTCGAAAATCCCCCTGTAGGGGGACAGGCCCGACTTAAGCGCAGATCCAGGAAATCGTGTCGGAGCTCCGAAAGCTCATGTTCATGCCGCCCTTTCTTCCTCGCCAGGAATTCCAGGGAGGCCCCCACGGCCTCCGGAGCATCCCTCACGAGGCCCGGGGGGCCCCAGGGGCTCCAGAGTCGAGCGAGAAGTTGGGGGCACCTGGGGCCGGGGGCACCTTTCGCGCCCCCCGACCGTTGTGCCGTGCCTCGGCCTCTGCGGCGGGCAGTGCCGAGGGTCACCACGCTGGGGGGGTCGCCGGCTCCTCCTGGAAGGCGGGGCTCCAAGAGGGCGAAGCTCGAGGTCTCTGGAGCCTCTGGGGTCGTCTAGGGAGGCTCTGGAGCACGGGCCGCCAGGAGGGCGCGAAGGGATTCGTGGCTCGCGGCTCACGACTCGCAATGCTCCATCCTCATTCTCCTCGTCCGTCTCTTCTCCCCCAGGGGCGCGGCGCGAAAGCGCGAAGTGGCTCGCGCTCCACGAAGCGTGAGGCGCGACGAAGCGCAAACATCGCTGCCCTTGTGGAGTGATGTTCGGGGCCAGCTTCCTCGAGAGGGTTGCGTTTCCTCGAGGATGCGGCGACCCTACCAGTGGTGACCCCCCTTGGCATTGCCCCAGCCCTCTCCGCCGCGCATGGCGGCGGCGTAGTCAGCACGGTGGAAGCGCGGGGACAGAAAGAATCCAGGCCTCTTGCGCTTCCTTGTTCCCCTCAGCTCAGCAGGGGAAAATCTACTTATGCCCCTTCCCAACCCTCGTCGCCGCGGCTGGATTCGCCCTGGAATTCTGGTCCGAACTCACCCCTTGAGAGGTGGCATAGCGGTATCGGCATTCCTTGCCCCCCCTATCAGGGGCATCGTTCGGGGGGGACAGGCTCAGGGACGATGCATCGGACCACAATCGCCCACTGATCGCCGATGTGGAGCCTGATAACCCACCCCGCCCAGGACCGTGCGGTTCCGCTATCGGGGGCCCATCGCCGATCTCTATCGGCGATGTATCGCCGATTCCAGCTCGATATTTACCTTTTGAGCCAGTCCCCCCTCGTCTTTCCTCGCCACTCCTCGCCTCTTCTTGCTTACGTGTGGCGCAGGTTTCGGAAGGACGGCGTATCACACATGCGACGGTTTCTTTGCGGCGAGTTTATTCGAGCCGGGAGAACACCGATAACAACACCACAGCGTAAGTCAAGAAAGCGCGAACATGGACCATGGCACGTGGATTAGCGATGGGCCCCGTTTCCGCACAGAGCCTGCGTGCTCCGCCGCCAGATCGGGCAGCACAGGTTGAATTGACCCGCTTCTCCTCGTCGTCGGGCCCAGGGCGTCTTAGAACGCTCTCAGAGCGTTCCAGGGCGCTCTGGAGCGGCCGCGGCGCCCGACACATCCTCCTGAGCTGGTGGATCTCAGAGATCCCCGATCTGTCCCGGTCCAATATTGTCGAGGTCCTGGCTTCGTCTTACGCCAGAGCCATCCCGCAAGAATACGTAGCATGTGATGCCGCTTACGGATCACGGGGAAGGCAGGGAGGGGTACAGGAGGAGTGGACGGGGAGTGGAGCTTGCTCCCTTCTTATCCTCCATCGTAATTGCCGCTGCTGCTGCTGCTGCTGATCCTCCTCGTCGTCATCCTGCTGCTGCTCCTCCTCCTCCTCCTCCTCGCTCACTCGAATAGGGGGGCCAGCGCATACTTGTGTTTTTTCCGGGGATTTAACCACTGCAATCAACATCTTATTGCCGTCACGCTTGCTCTCGTAGTGACAGCTTCCAAGCCCCACATGTCTAGATGGTAGCGGAGCTTGGAACGATCCCAGCTCGCGATCCACGGAACGCGCGGATTCGGATAGTGTGTAGTGGACGCACATTCGCATTTACTTTCACCTCCGCATGGGTACTGCCCTCCATCTCGTGAGCAGCCTGTGCTTATGGCTGTGCTACAAACCAACCGGCAATTCGCCCCGCACATCCGGTCCAGCTGCGAGGGCATCACCAGTAGGCGTTGCCTCGATGAGGAGCGACTCGCCGACAGGAGCGCCACGACGTTGTCCGACCCATCGCGAACCCACAGGCACTGGCCGCAGCTTCGCGTCGGGCATGAGTGCAAGGCTCTTCCCTGAGCTAGCGCCATGCCCAGGCACGTGTGCGATAGTGTTGGCTGCCCTTGTGAGCACATCGCACCACCCGAGTGGAACATTGAAATAGGAGGATCTCAATCTTGACGTTTTGGGGCAGCATCTTCGTGTTCTTCGTGATATTATTGTTCTGGCTCGCCGGCATGATGCCTGGTGGAACTGTCACACAGTGCGGCGGCGGCCGCGGTGCGATCACTTCCTGCCACCCGCCTTCATGGCCACCCGAGCGCGAGTCCATGTATCCTTTTCGCCACAGGGTAGAGGATTTGCTCGCTTGGAGCGTGCTATCCACCGACATGGACAGCGCCCAAGAATTCGCTGCCGACGTCCTCAATTTCGAGGGGGCGGTTCGCGAGCTCATGCGCTCCGTGAGCTCCACGGATATGACGAGAGGAGGCATGGTCAACGGCGAGCAAGAGGATGCCAAGACCCACCTCTTCGCGAGCCTCGCCACACAGTTCGGTCCATTAGGCTCGGAGTCGCGCCTCCAGGCTACCCGCGAACCCGAGTTCTCGAGGCGACGCAACGAAACCACCGACGCGCTGCTCTCGCTCTTCTTACGCCGCGATTGCGAGTTACTCACAACGCTGGAACTGCGACGTCTTGGGGGGGCTACAGCTGGCTGCTCCTCCGAGCGGTCGGCGTCGCAGCTAGTAAATTCATGGCGCTGCTCCAGCCCTGCGACAGTCGACACTGATGCCGAGTTCAACAGTCCCGCGATCATGCTCAGACGCGTGGGTCACATCGTGGGGCATGCGCCAAACCACGCCGCCAGCGCTCTTCGTGCGCCGCCATAGTTCGGAGGTTTCGTTGTCATGACCAATGACAGCAGCAACGACGCACATGCAACATGTCCTTGGCACGCAAGGTCTCGACCGGTGCGCGCGACTAGCCCGTCGCAGAACGCCGCGACGCCGCAGGCTGCCCATCTCGCCGCCGCGCTGGCGCCCGCGAGCGGGGCCGACAGCGACGGCGGAGCCTCCTCAGACGCCATGCTGCATCCAGGTTCATCAACGAGAACAACAGCACCTTCTCCATATGAAAGGCAAAGGTAAAGACACTCACGAGTTCCCAGAAGTACGCCCATGGAGCTCTCAGACTCCCGCGAAGACCATGTCTTCTTCGGTGGAACTGCGCAGGGCAAAGGCGAACGCTCGCCGGGCCGAGGAAAGGCAGACGCCGCAAACCGAGAGGCTGCGGCGGGGCCACCGTGGCGCGTAACATCTGTGGGAGCGAGCGCCATTTCGGCGCAGAGTGCCCGCGAGGCACCGCGGGGCAGCGGCAGCGGCGGCCAGTTCGGAGGCCGCGCAGACTTTGGACCTATGGACGGCGCCATGGACTTCGGCCTGCTCGCCAGGATCTCTGGAACTACCTTCGTGGTCGCTCGGGCCCTCCTGGGCCGCGAGCAGGTTGCAGCGCCGCGCCGGCGCCGCGATCCGACGGCGGTTCCTGGCAGCTGCCTGGATATGTTCACGGCTCGCGGTCAGCAGGCTCGCTCGCGGCGGCCCGGAGCCGCGCGTGGACCGACGCGACAGCTGTCCTGCCGCCATCTCAGATGTTCAACATGGCAACGCAAACTTCAGGACCATTCCAACTGCCAGCGCTGCCGCCGTTCCCCGGCGCGGCCACCGCCGCCGCGGAGCGGGCAGCGGCCGCCGACGGAGCTCGCCCTTCCGCCAACGCGCCGCGGCGAACTGCTGCTCCGCGGGGCCCCCGCGCGATGAACTTCATCGACCCGCGGTGCAGCGCTGGCGCCGCTATCCTGCCGATGGGCCAGCTCGCGGTGCCCGATGATCAGCGTCAGCGGGTTACGCCAGCTCGCGCACCTACGGCAGGGTCAGCCAGCGCAGGCTGCCCTGTCAGACAGACAACGGCGCCGCAGATGTGGGCACCCGGCAGACGTGCCGACCGCGGCAATCGGGGCCAACGTCGCATGCGACCCGGCCCTTGAGATATCCACCCGGTTGTGCTCCATGGCCAGATTGGCGGCCAACCGCGACGCTCAGATGGAACGACGGCGTGCTCGCCGACGCGAGCACGCCCAACAGATGATTGACGTGGCCATGGCTGGACCTCCAGCTGTCGCGCGACCGCCACTGCCATCGGATCTTCGCGCAGAGTCAGAACTCGCAGGAGTGGAAGTTGACGCCGATGAAATGCGCGGCGCCTGTCCGGGCCGCTACATCAGCCTGCGTCTCGCCGCCTTCCGTCAAC
This sequence comes from Prorocentrum cordatum, assembly GCA_963575745.1. NCBI lineage: Eukaryota > Dinophyceae > Prorocentrales > Prorocentraceae > Prorocentrum > Prorocentrum cordatum. Next base: position 71,196 of record CAUYUJ010017022.1, on the reverse strand, counting down.
GCGGCCGCCGCTTCCATCGCGGCTCGGCCGGCGCCCGCGCCGCCGCGAGCAACGGCGGCGCCCGGGGGCGAGCGGCGGAATATGTTCGAGGCGACCAGGCCCGAGCACCATTCTCGCAGCGCGTGGCATATAGGCGGCGCTCAGCGCCGCGCGAGGTCACGGGCATCCACGTAGCAACCGCGCCCCAAGAAGCGCTCGAGGTGGACGTGCCGCGCGGGTCTGACGGGCCCCGATCGCGCCGCGAGACGCACCGAGCGGCGAGGTCATCTCAAGCATTCCTGCGCCCACCCAGGGACAGCCGTCGCCCGCGGGCTCGCCGCCGCGCGGCGGGGCCGACGCGCACCCCTAGTGGCCGCTCGGCGAACGAGTGCATAACCCAGGTGCATCCGTCGCGCCCAGCCACCCTCAGGCGAGCTCAGCGCCACCGTGAATCCGGGCGCGTGGACCAACCTGACGGGCGAGAAGCTTGAGCGCCAGTTGCGCCGCCGAGCCGTGGGGGCAGGGCGCCGGCCGCAGCAGTTCCTCGCGGGCAAGCCTTCGCGCGCCCAGGGAGTTGGCAACGGGGCCCAAGCGCGCGCCCGTCAGGCGAGCGCCCCCGGAGCCGCCACGGATGAACGGGGCAAAGCTACCGCCCGCAGTTTCGCAGCGCCTACCGCCAGAGGATCGGGCCGCGACTTGCCCTGCCCGGCCTGCTCGGCCCGCGCAGCGCGGGGTCCAGGCGCGCGATCCTGGGCGCGGGCCAGCGCGAGCTGATCTTGCCCAGCGTCGCCGACATCCAGACCCGTGGGCATGGCCCGCGCCCCAGTGCAGGAGGCTCCGAGCGGACACCTGGCGATGGTCATCGACGACTGAAAGGTCGGTGCACGGCGCGGGCGGCGCGCCCGACCGCTCTCCGCAATTGCGCGCCCAAGCCGAGGAGACGGAGATTGAGGCGGAAGCCGCGACGCCTGTCGTTGCCCCTCCAGCCAGGGGGTGGAGCAACGGTCGTTTCTCGGCTCTCAATGATCTGAGGCCCTTCTCATGGCTCGCCCCAGCTCTCCCTGCCGGGGGGCCGACGTCGCGCCCCGATCGCGCCTTAGCGATGGAGCTCGCGCCCGCGGGCGCCACAGGTTCCACGCGGGCGCGGGCGGCAGGCGCGAGCGCCCCGTCCCGCCGGCGCTATTTTTTTTCCATTTCTCAGTTGGTCGCCCGACAGGCATACCAGTGCGCGTTGGATCATGGTGCCGTTCCTGGGAAGAAGTGCACGCGTGCCCGATATTTACCGCGCCAGCTACAACTGGCGCGTCGGAGACAACGTGCCACGTGCAGCAATGGACTTGGCAACCAAGCTGCTCGCACGATAGAAACGCTTACGAACCTAGCAGCGGGCGCGAGACCGGCCATCGTCAGGCTCTGCAGAATTCTACGCACCCAAGAACTTGAGCACAAGACCCGCCGCGACAGCATTTCACATCGTCACGACGATAGAACAGGGGGCCAGCGTGCTGCGCGCATGTGCTGCAGACTTGGTGCACCGGGCGCCCTGGCACTGGACCGCGGAGCGCCCTCCGGAAAAGGGCCCCGCGTTTTTTTCCTGGGCATGGCGCATCGAAGCAGAAGTCCCGGCGCAATTCCACGCGCGATTGGTTGCGCACTTTGCTCAGGAGGAGTCAAAGATAGTTGGTCCCACAAATGCACCAGCTGCCCTGCTTGGCGAGAGGCCTCGGCAGCTTCATCGAGCACCCAGCACTCTCAGACCCGGACTGATCGCCGGCCCGACCATCCCGACTCAAATAGGACACATGAGAAGACACAACAGAAGATGATACAAGATGAAAGGATACGAGGGACTCAGAGAACGATGCATAATGGGATACCTCGCGACAGGATGCGCCATCACAGCGTGGTTCGCGAGACGAAGAAGTGGAAACATCTCGCGTAAGTCGCGTCGCCTCCGCCGCCAGCAACCAGATGGCGGAAAACTGTTGGATCTCCAACGTCAATGAGAGCACCGCGACACGTGCTCACTCGCTGCTCCGCGCGTCTCTTTCAACGCCGGACAAGACCTCCCGCCCGGCATGTTTCAACGCTTTGGCAGATTACGAGGCAACCTACATCACCCCTAATCATCAGCCCGCGGTGAGGGGCGTGGTAGGTTTGAGGGCAGGACTTGTCGTGTGGGGGGTTCGAAGATCGAAACTCTCGTGGTGTGGGGGGGCCGGAGCGTGGTGTGGGCGCAGTGGGGGGCGTGGGTAGGTTTTGGGGCAGCACTTGTCGTGTGGGGGTCCGGAGATCGAATCCTCGGTGGTGTGGGATCTTGGAGCGTGTTTGGGGCGCGGTGGGGGGCACCGGCAGGTGTCGGGCCAGGATTTGATTCGTGTGGTGTCATAGCGAAGTGAATGGTGGCACGAACCAAGGTCAAGGTGGACGGGCGAAGGTTTGATCGCAAGCGCCTCTGGGGTCGGCGGATTACCAAGTAGAGCGGATCTGAATCTTTTCCTTGGTGAACAAGCTCAGTAAATATCACATGGGTTGGAACATATAACCAATAATAATGAAGTCACCTTCAGAACAGACCTCTGGTGCGGACCATGGTTCGCAGGCGCTGATTTGCGGCCCGAGTTGTACTTCCTTGCGCCTCTGGAGCGGGGGACCCTGGGATCATGGTGCATCCGGCATCTGGCCGCGCCCGCTGGACAGTTCCGGCTTTGTCCATTTGGCGTTTGGTCTGGCCCTGGCGCATGAATTGCGCCGCCCGCGCGTTTGACTCGTCTTTCCCTCCGTTCCTCACAATCTCCCTCCTCCCTCCCCCCCCTCTCCCAGTCTGTCGCTGGAGTTTACGTTGTTCCTCCCCCATAAGCTGAGGCTGCGACCGTGTTTCCCGGTTCTGCCAGTGACGTCCTTGAGGCCTTGCCCGGAAGTGGAATGAACCTCATCCTTCATGCTCCTCCTGCCAGGGGGGCCTCCTCGCCAGGGATGGAGGAAGGAGGAGAAGGAGGAGGAAGAGGAGGAGGAGGAGGAGGAGGGGGAGGAAGAGAAAGAGGACAAGGAAGAGGGAGCGGAAGAGGAAGGGTACAAGCAGGTGGGGAGGGGGAGCAGGAGTTCTCCGAACGCTGTCCTCCTCCTCCTCCTCCTCCTCCTCCTCCTCCTCCTCCTCCTCCTCCTCCTCCTCCTCCTCCTCCTCCTCCCCGTCCTCCTCCTCCTCCTCCTCCTCCTCCTCCTCCTCGTCTTCCACGGGCTCCACGAGCCGCGGGGCGTTCCGCCCGCGCGCCCAGCGCGCCGTGCGCTCCGCGCGCGCGGCTGCCGTCATGGCGCTGCCGCAGGACATCGAGGAACGTCGCGGAAGGGGGGGCGGGCGATGAATGATGATGATGATGGTGATGGTGATGGTGATGGTGATGATGATGAGGGATGGTGATGATGATGATGAAGAGAAGAAGATGATGATGATGATGATGATGATGATGATGATGATGATGACGATGATGATGATGATGATGAAGAGAAGATGATTGGTGGTGGTGATGATGATGGCGATGATGATGACGACAATGACGATGATGATGACGATGATGATGAAGATGATGATGATGATAATGATGATGATGATGATGGAGGTGGTGGTGATCATGATGAAGGTGATAGTGATGGTGATTGTGATGATGATGGTGTTGGTGATGGTGATGATGATGACGATGGTGGTGATGGTGATGATGATGATGATGGTGATGGTGACGGTGACGTCGATGGTGATGGCGATGATGATGGTGGTGATGATGATGGTGATGATGATGGTGGTGATGATGATGATGGTGATCGTGATAGAGATGATGATGATGATGATGATGATGATGGCGATGGTGATGGTGATTGTGATGACGATGGTGATGATGATGGCGATGATGATGACGGTGATGATGATGGTGGTGGTTGTGATAGTGATGATGATGATGATGCCGATGATGATGGTGGTTGTGATGATGGTGGTGATGATGAGGAGGTGATGATGCTCACGCTAATGATGATGATGCTGATGATGGTGGTCGTGATGATGATGATGACGATGATGATATTGACGATTATGATGATGGTTGTTGTGATGATGATGAGGAGGTGGTGTTGATGTTGATTATGTTGATAGTGATGATGATGACGATGAGGATGATGATGATGATTGAGATGATGGTGATGATGATGATGGTGAGAAAGAGATGATGATGATGATTATGATGATGGTGATGATGGTGATGATGATGGTGATGATGATGTTGACGGCGATGCCGATGATGATGATGATGGTGATGACGATGATGGTGATGGTGGTGGTGATGATGACGATGGTGATGGTGATGGTGATGGTGATGGTGATTGTGATGGTGATGGTGATGGCGATGGTGGTGATGATGATGATGGTGATGGTGATGATGGTGGTGATGGTGATGGCGATGCGGATGATGGTGGTGGTGATGATGATGATGACGACGATGGTGATTATACTGATGACGATTCTGGTGGTGACGATGATGATGGTGGTGGTGATGAATCTGATCGTGATGATGATGGTGACGATGAGGATAGTGATGAGGAGTTGATGATGATGCTGATGATGATGATGCTGATGATGGTGGTGGTGATGATGATGATGATGATCACGATAGTGATGATGACGATTGCGATGATGGTGATGATGATGATGAGGAGGTGATGGTGATGATGCTAATGCTGATGATTATTATGCTGCTGATGGTGGTTATGATGATGATGACGATGCTGATTCTGATGGCAAGTTTGATGCTGTTTTTGGTGATGATAATGAGGAGGAGGAGGTGATAATGTTGGCGATGCTGATGCTGATGATGCCGATGTTGATGTTGATGATGATGACGATTATGATGACGATTATGATGGTGATGATGACCATGATGGTGATGATGGTGCTGATTACGATGATGATGATGATTCTGATTATGATTTTGGTGACGATGATGATGGTGATGATGATGATGATCACAGCGATGACGGTGATGATGATAATGATTATTATGGTGGTGGGTTTGTGATGATGATGACGATGGTGATGGTGATGATGACGGTGATGGTGATGGTGATGGTGATGGTGATGGTGATGGTGGTGATGATGATGATGATGGTGATGGTGATGATGACGATGATGGTAGTGGTGATTGGTGATGTTGGTGATAAGGATGGTGGCGGTGATTGATGATGATGATGGTGATGATGATGTTGACGGCGATGATGATGATGATGATGATGATGATGATGATGACGATGACGATGATTATGGTGGTGGGGGTTGTGGTGATGATTAGGATGACGATTGTGATGGTGAGGATGATGTTCATGGTGATGGTTATGGTGATGGTGGTATGATGATGGTGGCGGTGATGAGGATGGTGATGGTGATGATGACGATGATGGTGTTGGTGATTGTGATGGTGAGGATGATAGGAGCGGTGGTGGTGATGATGATGATGATGATGATGACGATGGTGGTGGTGATGATGATGATGGTGATGCGGATGGTGATGGTGATGATGATGATGACGGTGACGGTGATGATGATGGTGATGAGGATGATGATCATGACGAGACGGTGATGATGGTGATGACGGTGGTGGTGATGATGATGATGATGATGGTGATGGTGATGATTATGATGGTGGTGATGAGGATGATGGTGATGATGGGGAGGTGATGATGATGCTGACCATGATGATGATGATACTCATGATGGTGGTGGTGATGATGATGACAATGATGTTGACGATTATGTTGAGGCGGGTGGCGATTATGACCATGATGATGATGATGAGGGGATGGAGATGATGATGCTGATGACGATGATAATGAAGATGACGATGATGATGGTGACGATTATGATGATGGTAGGATGACGATGATGATAATGGTGATGATGTAGATGGTCACGACAATGACGATGATGACGATGCTGGTAATGATGGTTGTGGTTTTGGTAGTGATGATGGTGATGGTGATGGTGATGATGATGATGATGATGATGATGGCGATGGTGATGGTGATGGTCATGGTCATGATGATGATGATGATGATGGTGATGATGGTGATGGTGATGGCGATGAGGATGAGGGTGATGGCAATGACGGTGATGGCGGTGATGTTGATGATGGTGATGGGGTGGTGATGGCGATGATGGTGATGATGGTGTTGGTGGTGATGAGGATGATGGAGATGGCGACGGCGGTGGTGATGATGATGGTGATGGTGGTGCTGACGGTGATGGTGATGCGATGCTGATGGTGATGATGGTGGTGGTGTTGATGATGATGGTGATGATGGTGAAAATGGTGGTGGTGATGATGATGAGGGTGATGGTGATGGTCATGGTGATGGTGATGGTGATGATGGTGATGGTGATGGTGATGGTCATGATGATGATGATGGCGATGAAGACGCCGATGGTGGTGTTGGTGATGGTGGTGGTGATGATGGTGATGGTGATTGTGATGGTTGTAGTGAAGATGATGATGAGGATTATGAGGAGGTGATGCTGATGATGATGCTGATGATGCTGATGCTGATGGTGTCGGTGGTTATGATGATGATGACGATGAGGCGGTGATGATGATGACGATGATGATGATGGCGATGATGATGCTGATGGTGCTGATGATCACGAAGATGACGATGAAGATTATGAGTATGGTGGTGGTGATGATGATCATGTTGGTGGCTATGATGACTACGATGACGATGATGATGATGATGATGATGATGATGACGAGTATGATGATGATGATGATGGTGGTGGTGACGATGATGATGGTGGTGGTGGTGACGATGGTGATGGTGGTGATGATGGTGATGGTGATGATGACCATGGTGGTGGTGATGGTGATGATGATGGTGATGATGATGATCATGCTGGTGGAGGTGATGATGATGATGATGGTGGTGTTGCTGATGATGGTGCTGGTGATGGTGATTGTAGTGGTGATGATGGTGATGGTGATGGCGATGATGGTGATGACGATGACGATGATGGTAATGGAGTGGTGGTGATGATCATGATCATGGTGATGGTGATGATGATGGTGATGATGAGGAAATGATGATGCTGATGCTGATGATGATGCTGATGATTCTGCTGATGACGACGATGATGATGATGACGATGGTGATGATGATCGTGGTGATGATGATGATGATGATGATGATGATCATGATGATGATGCGAATGAGGAGGTGATGATGCCGGTGATGATGATGACGATGATGATGACGATTATCATGGTGGTGGTGGTCACTACGATGGTGATGGTGATGATGATTATGGTGATGACGGTGATGATGATGATGATGATGATGATGGTGATGGTGATGATTACCATGGTGATGGTGATGGCGATGGCGATTGTGATGGTGATGATGATGGTGATGGTGGTGGTGGTGGTGATGATGATGATGATAATGGTGATGGTGACGGTGATGTTGATGATTTTTGGTGGTAATGGAGGTGGTGATGGTGGTGGTGATGATGATGATGGTGATTATGGTGATGATGATGACGATGTTGGTGATGGTGATGGTGGTGGTGATGATGATGATGGTGATTGTGATGGTGATGATGATGATGGTGATGGTGATGATGATGGTGGTGATGATGATAGTTGTGGTGATGATGACGATGGGCATGGTGATGGTGATCATGATGATCATGTTACGGAGGTGATGATGCTGATGATGATGATATGAATCATGACGATGATGACGATTATGATAGTGGTGTTTGTAATGATGATGGTCATGATGATGAGGTGATGATGATGATTCTGATGATGAGGCTGATAATGATGCTGTTGGTGGTGATGGAGATGATGGTGACGAGTATGATGATGGCGGTGGTGATGCTGATGATGATGGTGATGATGATGACGTCGATGATGATGATGATGCTAACGATGATGATGATGATGATGATGATGATGATGATGATGATGATGATGATGATGATGATGATGATGGTGGTGGTGGTGGTGGTGGTGATGATGGCGATGGTGATCATTATCGTGAGGATGATGGTAACGGTGTTGGTGATTGTGATGGTGGTGGTGGTGATAATGATGACGGTGATGATGATTGTGGCGGCGATGGTAATGGTGTTTGTGATGATGATAATCATGGTGATTGTGATGATGATGATGATGATGGTGATGGCGATGATGATGATGATGATGATGATGATGATGATGATGATGATGATGATGATGATGATGGTGGTGATGGTGATGGTGATGGTGATGGTGATGGTGATGGTGATGGTGATGATGATGATGATGATGATGATGATGATGATGATGATGATGATGATGATGATGATGATGATGATGATGATGATGATGATGATGATGATGATGATGATGATGATGATGATGATGATGATGATGATGATGATGATGATGTATGTATGTTTAAGGTGATTTCCCCAACCACCGATTCACCTCCAGACCGACATCCAGGAGCCACGCGTGTGCGCAAGGGCTCCCCCCTGCTTGAGCGCCCGGGTCTAACCCCCAAGCCGGTCTGATCCGCCATGCCTGCGGCGAAGAAGAAGATGATGCCCTCCAAGTCCCCGGAGGGGGAGCTGCCGGACCTGGGTCCAGCAGGAAAGACGGTCCCGCTGACATTCGTCCGCTGGTCCCCACATGGGAAAGGAAGTGAAACAAGCCGTGCGTTCAGGGGAACGTGCTGCTGCGATGCCGGGACTCCTTATCCAGCCCTGGTGGTGGTGCCCCCAGGCGGGCTTTGAATGCTGCTTCCACCCCAGGCGCCGGAGCTCAACGACCAATGACCCCAAACAGTGGCATTCAGAAGCCCCAGAACGAGCCGGCGGTGGTACATGCGATAACCGTGCAAACACTGTCGGGGGAAATTCGCGGACGAGTGGAAGGAAGGAAGAGAGGAAATATGAGGGGGGGGGAGGGGGGAAGGGATATGGCTGTTCCAGGTTATACATACGGTTTGGTCGGCACAACCCCTATGCCGAAACCACAAGCCACTGCTGACGAAGGCCCGCTGCTGATGCGAATGCTGATTTAAATATGCTGCCCTGCCACGCCTGCGGGGGAGGAAGACGAGGATGATGAATAGGATGATGTAGCTGTGGAAGAAGAAGAGGGGGTATGCAATGACGGAGTAGACGATGTAACGAACTCACATGGAATAGTCCTCGACCAAACCTGCACCCCCCGACTGCCACCTTGCCCGGCTTGGGTACAGAAGTGTATGATGTATGTTCAAGGTGATTTCCCCAACCACCGATTCACCTCCAGACCGACATCCAGGAGCCACGCGTGTGCGCAAGGGCTTCCCCCTGCTGGAGCGCCCGGGTCTAACCCCCAAGCCGGTCTGATCCGCCATGCCTGCGGCGAAGAAGAAGATGATGCCCTCCAAGTCCCCGGAGGGGGAGCTGCCGGACCTGGGTCCAGCAGGAAAGACGGTCCCGCTGTCATTCGTCCGCTGGTCCCCACATGGGAAAGGAAGTGAAACAAGCCCTACGTTCAGGGGAACGTGCTGCTGCGATGCCGGGACTCCTTATCCGGCCGTGGTGGTGGTGCCCCCAGGCGGGCTTTGAATGCTGCTTCCACCCCAGGCGCCGGAGCTCAACGACCAATGACCCCAAACAGTGGCATTCGGAAGCCCCAGAAAGAGCCGGCGGTGGTACATGCGATAACCGTGCAAACACTGTCGGGGGAAATTCGCGGACGAGTGGAAGGAAGGAAGACGGGAAATATGAGGGAGGGGGGGAGGGGGGAAAGGATATGGCTGTTCCAGGTCATACGTACGGTTTTGTCGGCACAACCCCTATGACGGTGATGGTGATGATGATGATGATGATGATGATGATGATGATGATGATGATGGTGATGGTGATGGTGATGGTGATGATGATTGTGATGATGATGATGATGATGATGATTGTTATGATGATGGTGATGATGACGTTGATGATAATGATGATGGTGGTGGTGATGATGGCGAATCATGATGATGATGAGGAGGCGATGATGATGCTGAGGATGATGATATTGCTGATGATATTGATGATGACGATGGTAAAGATGACGATTAGGATGGTGGTGCTGATGATGGGGATGTGATACGGATGATGATGCTGATGGTGATGTTGATGATGTCGGCGATGATGATGACGATGATGATGGTAGTGGTGGTGATGATAATGAAAATGATGATGGTGTTGGCGATGACGATGATGATGACGATGATCAGGATGGCTGTGGTGGTGATGGTGACGATGATGGTGGTGGTGATGGTGATGATGATGATGGTGATGTTGATGGTGATGGTGGTGGTGATGATGATGGTGGTGGTGGTGATGATGATGATGGTGCTGGTGATGTCGACGGTGATGGTGATGGTGCTGATGATGATGATGAGGATGGTGGTGGTGATCATGAGGGTGATGATGATGGTGGTGGTGGTGATGATGACGATGATGGTGATGGTGATGGTGATATTGGTGATGGTGATGGTGATGGTGATAATGATGGTGGTGATGATGTCGACAATGAGGATGGTGGTGGTGATGATGATGCTGATGGTGATGATGATGATGATGATGATGATGATGATGATGATGATAATGACGGTGATGGTGATGGTGATGGAGATGGACTTGGTGATGATGTTGATGTTGATAGTGATGACGAAAATGATGCTGGTGATGATGATGACGATGATGATGATGATGGTGGTGGTGGTGGTGATGATGCTGATGGTGATGATGATGATGACGGCGATGACGATGATGCTGATGACGATGATGATGGTGGTGGTGGTGATGATGATTATGGCGATTGTGATGGTGAGGGTAATTATTATGGTGGTGATGATGATGATGGTGATGGTGATGGTGATGGTGATGATTACGATGATGCTGATGATCGTGATGGTGGTGGTGATGATATGGTCATGGTGGTGGCGATGGTGATGGTGATGGTGATGGTGATGATGGTCGTGGTGATGATGATCATGATGATGACGGTGGTTGTGATAGTGCTCATGATGATACCGGGGATGACGATGATGACGGTGATGCTGATGGTATTGATGATGGTGATGATGATGGTGACGATGATGATGATGATGATGATGATGATGATGATGATGATGATGGTGGTGGTGGTGGTGATGCTGATGCGGGTGATGGGGATGAGGGTGATGACGATGACGATGGTGTTGGTGATGCCGATGATGATGGTCATATGGATGGTGCTTATGGCGGTCGTGGTGGTGGTGATGATGATGATGATGATGATGATAGTGGGTGTTGTGTTGATGATAGTGATGATGGTGGTGGTGGTGATCTGGATGGTGGTGATGATGATGGTGATGGTGATGGTGATGGTGATGACGGCGATGGTGGTGGCGATGATGGCGATGATGATGATGAGGAGGAGGAGGCCGAGGAGACGGATGTGTAGGAGGAGGAGGAGGAAGAGCATCCCATGCGGATCTGCAGTGGCATTGTCAGGAGGCCGAGGAGGAGGGGGAGGACGAGGAGGAGGAAGAGGGCGAGGAGGCGGTTGACGAGGAGGAGGTGGATGAGGAGTAAATGCCTTCCCCCCCTGTTCCTGCGTAACTCAATGTGCATGCTCCATGGCCCCCGCTGTTTGGCAGTTCCTTCCTTTTCTTCGTTTAGTAGTTTTACTCGTGTTAGCATCATTATCACCACCACCACCACTAGCAGCAGCATCATCACCAGCACCATCGTCATCGGCATCATCAGCAGCAGCATCATCATCGACGACAGCACCCGTATCAGTATCATTCGTAGTATTTCTGGTATCCTTTTCAAGATGTGCCATCACACTGCTATTATTATGTATCATTAGTCGTGATGTTTGTATGCTTATTATTATGATGTTTAGTATCCGTAACTATTTTATCATTACTAATATTATCACCGGTAGTATTAGATGCGTTGGCAGTGGTAGTATGATCCGCATTCTTAGTCGTCGTAGTACCAGTAGATATGTTCGTATACTACTATTGGTATAATGGTGTCGTGTCTTTATCTCTTGGTTGTCTCACCGTCCTCCCGTCGATGGGCCCATGTAGAGTCAACGATGGCGCCGCGGTAGTATAATGGATACCGTCTGCAACCGTAGCCTTAGGAGGAGTATCCAGGAAGAGAAGGGGGACACGGGGAAAGGAGGAGGAGGAAGAGGAGGAGACGGAGGAGGAGGAGGGGGAGGAGGAGGAGGAGGAGGAGGAGGAGGAGGGGGAGGAAAGAGGGATGAGGAGGGAGGGAGGGAGGAGGCGGAGGGGGAGGGAGGGACAGAGGAGGAGGAGGAGGCGGAGGAGGAGGAGGAGGAGGAGAAGGATGACGAGGCGGAGGAGGAGGAGGAGGTGTAGGAGGAGGAGGTCGAGGAGGAGGAGGGAAGAGGAGGAACGTTGGGAGGATGAAAGGGGGCGGCGGACTCTGTCGATCGAGTTTCGGGGGGGGGGCGCCTGCATCGAGGAGGGGAAGGCGCAGGCGCATGAGGATGGGAAGGAGGAGCATGAGGTCGAGGAGGAAGAGGGGGAGGAGAAGGGAGGAGGAGGAGCGTTGGGAGGAAGGAGCGGGGCGGAGGACGTGGTCGATCTAGGCTCGGGATGCCTGGATCGAGGAGGGGGGCGAGGAGGAGGAGGTGGTGGAGGAGGAGGAGGAGGAGGGCCAGAGTAAACCCACGATGTATCAGTGATGCGGCAATGCGCCCTCCCCGCCCCAAGGCCCCTCCTCATACGTCCGTGCAAGCTTTCCTGCTCGCTGAGAGAAGTGTGCCCCCCTCGATGGAAGAGCGCCCCGTGAGCCTGCCATGCGGACGAGGCACCGTGTGGAGCAAGAACTGCTGCCCATCGGTCGTTGAAAGCAGATATCTTTGGAGGTCCAGACTCCAAACTACTTTCAGCGCCTTTCTACGTCAATGATCGAGTGGCGTTGCCTGTTTCGTCTCCTTTGGGGGGCGGACGGACACTCAATCTATGTTCAACGCCTTCCTGCTTCATGTTTCTATCTTCCGACCGATGGGTACGCAGCTTTCCAGCGAGCAGCCACGAGCACGAAAAGGTATGATCATACGGATCGGCGAGGCGTCCAGCGGTTTCCTCGTTTTGAAAATGGGCACCCCAACTTGGGTCCACATGCGAACCCTACCCCTGCCTCCCACGAGTTCTGAGGGGGAGGGTGGGGTTCACTTCATTCGGGAGTTCCTGAGCGAAGAGAACCCCACCCTCCCCCTCAGACATCGTGGGGGATAGGGGTAGGGTTCGCATGTGGCCCCCTATATACCGATGCGGTCCCGAGTGAAAGCCCCATGGTGCCAAATGAGCCACCCTCGAACCGTGCAGCTGATGCATATCTTAATGTTTCGACCAGGAGGGGGAGATGGGGGCAGGAGGAGGGGAGAAGGAAAAGGGAGGAGGGGAGGGAGGAGGGAGCGGAGGACGAGGAGGAGGAGGAGGAGGAGGAGGAGGAGGAGGAGGAGGAGGTGGAGGATCTCGTGGCCTCAGCTTGATTCCCTTTTGAAGCTCCTGCAAAAACGCGGTCTTCGGCAAGCCTGGCCCAGGGGCAAAATTTTCGAGGCCCAAGATCCAGACCTCCAGCGCCTTCGAAACATCGTTCGCCAGAGGGCCCTGCTCCATGCGTCAGGGGCAACGTTAGGGGGGGATAGGCTCATAGGGGGGGCGCCTCGACCTCGAGTCGCCCTCTCACCGCCGTTAGGGGCCCGACAGCACACCCCGCCAGGAAGGCGCGGCTCCGCTGTCGGGGGCCAATTGCCGACCTGTCGGCGGTGCATCGCCAAACAGAAGCCCTCGAGTGCCCGTTTTCAAGCATCCCCTTCCAACAAGGTGCGTTTGAAAGCGGTTCGGTCAGTGGTTGGTTCTGGTGCGACTCAGTTGATGGCACTGGGAAGTTGTCAGGAGAGGAAAACACACACAGACACAATTAATCGTCGACTCCCCCGAAAATATGGGAAAATATTGGAAGTGGGGGGGAGGACACAAACCCAGAAAACATGGGAAAATATAAGGAATCCTGTTATTCGTGTGCGTATTTATTTGTGTGCTCCAGGGCCCTTCAAGTTGGCCGGACTGGTTCGAGCTTGGTGGCTCCCCACCTGAGGCGGTGCCCCCCCGGAGTTCCCGGCCATCCCCAGAAGTCCAGGCCATATGCCTGGGACCGGCGTTGCGTCCCCAGCCATTCTCTGTCGGCCTCGGGGACCAGCAGGGTCCCCCAGAGACCCGAAGCATTCGTGCATTTGCGTATGTGTGGTGTGTGTGTGTGTGTGTGTGCGCAGTAATGCGCTGGATGCCGGGGGGGGGGGAGGAGGAGGAGGGAGAAGAGGCGGAGGAGGAGGAGGAGGAGCGATACAGGCGTTGCGATCTCGAATGACTGAAGCCTGCCCAGCTCAGAAAAGAGGAGGAGGAGGAGGAGGAGGAGGAAGAGTCATGCGCACGCTTCTCCCTCCTGAGTCCGGCCCCCCCCCCCTCCAGTCACCGTTGCCCCCAAGGGCGCCCTCGAGGGCGCGAAGTTATTCGCGCTTCGCGCAGCGCGAAGCGCGAAGCTGGGAGCCCTTGTGCCCCTCGATTCTCCGGCTCCCGGGTGCTCGTGCTGCGCCCCTGGGGGGGGCCGGGAGCGGAGGGGCGTCGGGAGCCCCCGGGCAGCGCAGTGGCCACGTCGGCTCGGGCGGTTCTCCCAGGATGCCTCGGGCGGCTGGCGGCTCCGAGGTCCCAGAGTTGCGTCGGGCCTGTCCCTCCACAGGGGGAATATCCAAAAATAGTCATCAACATAGTCTGGGGACAATTTTTTTGTTTAAATATTTTTGGGTATGTTTGGCGTATGTTTGCTATTGTTAATTTTTCGTCCAAAACCCCCCCTGTAGGGGGCCAGGCCCGACCTAATCCCAGAGCCGTGTGGTAGTTGATCGTGCGGCGAGGTTTTTGGTGAGCTCGAGCTCACCACGCGTTTTGTCACACCATTTTGGGACCCCCAAGATTCATGGGCTGGCGACTCCAACAGAGTCGGGCACGGGGAGGGGGAGAAGGAGGGGGTGGTAGTGTCAGCACCCCAGCAGTCCAGCGTCAGTGTCCCAGAAACAAGCAACACAACACTTAAGTTGTGTGTTGTTTCGGGATTCTGGAGGGCCTCGTCGGGCCCCAGGACCGTCATAAACTGATTCGTGACGGAAGAAGAGTTGCGATTCCGGTGGGGGGGGAGGGGGGGGGCTTACTGAAGAAAGCAAGACATCGTCTCTGTGCGATCTGAGCTTCCCCTGGGCGGAAGGATCCAAAGTTCGAGGTGGTCAAGATAGGCCCTAGCTACTACAGGAAGCTGGTGATACCAGAGAACCTGAAGTTCAATTGCGGGCCCAGCAGATACGAGGACGAGGACGAGGACGAGGAGGTCAGAGAGATGGACGACCAGATGGAATACCAGGGCGAATGATGGGTCCTCAAGTTGCCCAGAGCAGGGGCAACACTAGGGGGAGATAGGCTCAGCAGGAGGCGCATCAATCCCGAAGCGCCCATTCATCGCCATTGGGGGATCTATAACTCACCCCGCCAAGGAACTTGCGGATTCGCTTTCGGGGCCTATCGCCGATCTATCCAACTGAGTCCAGCAATTCCGCCACATCTCAAGCGAAGCATTCTGGGTGGCGACTATTCGAGGGGGCACGTTAGGCCGTTACATGTGAATCCTCGGGGCTCTCGAGGGCCCAGGGGGTCTCGGGAACCTCTTGGGGCATCTTGGCATTGTCGGGGGCGACCCCGAGGCTCTCGGGAGCGCTCTGAGGCCTCTTGGGGGTCTCTGTGGGAGGGCCGTGTGAGGGCCGGCTTTAGATCCTCTTGGACCGCTTTTGGGACAGCTTGGGACCCTCAGTGGCCGTCCTGAGGCCCTCTTGAGGCCCTCGCGGGCCGTCTTGAGGCCAGCTTGGAGGCTTATCGGGCCGTCTCTGCTCACAGAAGCAAGGACTATGGATCATGCTAAACATCCGTCATGATTGGAGAAGACCAATGGTTTTTGTCTCGTCGGGCCCTGCTGGAGGGTCTCTTCAAGAGCCCTCTTGGGCCGTCTCGCGAGCCGCTTGAGCAGTCTGGATGCCATCATAGCAGTCTTAGAGATATATTGGACCGTCATGAGGGCATCTTGGGCCATCTTGGGGGCCTGGGAGGCTTGTCAGGACAGTCGTGGGAGCCATCTTGCGGCCTCGCGCAGAGGGGGGCAGGGGGAAGGGGGAAGGCCTCTCAGAAGCACCTCCTGCTTCTTAGAAGGCGCGGGCCCTGTCTGCACGTGGATGGACAGCCCCGCGCCTTCTGAGAAGCAGGGGTGCAAAAGGCACGCGCGAAACCGCAAAAGCACGGGGAGCGGAGGTCCGAGCGATAGGCGGGCAGAAGGCTGCGCAGAGACCCTGCCGGACAGCACTTGGCATTCCGCCGCGCCACGACGCGCCAGGGGGCACGGCGGCGGATCGACGATGCATCGCCAAGGCCAGGTCGACGTTTCGGCCCCTGAGCCAGCCCCCCCCCCCCAGTCCGTCCCCCTCAGGCGACGAATGGGTTCTCAGATTACCCATTGCAGCAGTCTATCACAGATTCATCGTCGGCGCTCGCGCCCGGAACAAGCAGAAACTCGAGATGGAGTCCGGCGCCCGGATAGTCGTCCCTCACAGAGATGAGATGGAGGACGCCATTTATTTGCGGGCAAGGCTGAAGCAGCAGATTTACAGTTGCAAGGCTCAGATCGAGCTCCTGTGCGAAAAGGAGGAGGCCAAACTGGAATTCACCCACTTCCTTTCCGTGCCCCTTGCGCACGACGTCAAGTTCCGGCAGCAGGTTGACCAGTTCCGTGAGGATGTTGTTTTGCAGCGGTTCCCAGGCATCGAGGCCTCCATCTTCATGCCTGCCAGGCGAATGCATTTCACGCTGTGCATGCTGAAGCTGCATTCCCACGCGCAGGTGGACGAGATGAAGGAGCTGAAGAACGAGAAGACCAAGACGAGACATGACCAGAAACTTTCGGAGGCCCGCGCGGATTTCTTTGGGCGGACGCTGGGCCGCCCCTGGCAGCGCCTCCGGCGTCGGCCCTGGCGCTCGCCGCACGAAGTCCGCGCGGACCTCCGAAAGTTTGTGCCTGTGCCACCTTTTGATCCTCCAAGGCGGCTCTCCAGGCTGGGGGGCGCAAACTCTACACTAACACCGATCCCGCCCAGGCCCACCCTGTGCCCCAGGATGGACCTAGCGAGGGTCGGTATTGGTTCGCATGCCTCTGGATAGAGGTTCTCGGGAAGCTCCGATCTCCCAGTTGTTCAACTCTCGTGGTTTTCCTCCTCGATCTTGGACTCTGGGGCCTGTTATCGGGCTCCGGGGCCAAGTCATATTGATCGGGGAAACAAAATTCAGAAGGAGCAAGAGGGCATGATAATGATACGTTCCAGGTTTTCCTAGGCTTCCAGGATTCCCAAGATTTGCTAATGTTCCGCACCGGCTGCGCCGCTAGATACCCTGGAAATCTTGGAACGCATCCTGAAACAGAATTCTCGCCCTCAGAATTGCCCCGGGCAAGGTAGGCCACGCGCAGAAGGGGGTAGGGAGAGGGGGTAGGGCGGCAGAGGCTGCTTCTTAGAAGGCGCGGGCCTTGTCTGTAGATTCAGGGCGGGCGCCTTCTAAGAATGAGCATCCTTCCAAGAAGCCCCCCCCTCCCCCTGCCCTCTGCGCGCCGCCAAGACGAGGCCGAGACCTCTGGGGCCGCGCATAGGAGCAAAGCACATCGTCGGATGTCTGGGAGCGTGCCGGCCATGGACGCCAGGACCCTCCCTGGCCCGCGTCCCTGTCCCGAGTCATCTTCTGACGGTCCCTGGGCCTTGGGCCCCCCCTTGTCGGCCAAACGATGGAGCAGGAGGGGCAGGAGGATGACGAGGAGGAGGGAGAGCAGGAGGGGTAGGAGGAGGAGGGGGAAAAGGAGGGGGAGGAGAGGTGGTTGAGGAGAGGAGCGGGAGCAGGGGGAGGACCAAGATCAAGTCAAAGTAACGCAGGGGACCGGACCAAGTGTAGGGGGAGGAGGAGGAGGAGGAGGAGGAGGAGGAGGAGGAGGAGGAGAGGAGGAGGAGGAGGAGGAGTAGGAGCAGCAGCAGGAGGAGGAGGAATTGGAGGAGGAGGACAAGGAGGAGGTGGAGGAGGAGGACGAGGAGGAGGAGGAGTGGGGGTGTGGGGGGGAGGAGTGGGAGGAGGAGGAGGAGAAGGAGGAGGAGGAGGAAGAAGATGAGGAGGAGGAGGAGGAGGAGGAGGTGGGCAGGACGAGGAAAAGGAGGGGGACCAGTGCAAACCCAAGCCCCATCTTGCAATAAACTCTCCCTCCAAGTTCCCTCATCGTAGGCCCCTACAAAGATTAACCTCCACTGAGAGAAGTGACTCATTGGAAGACAAACGTCTGCAAAAAACCCGAGCCGTCCCAGAACACCATTCCTGGGACTTCAACGCTGCGAATAAACGTGACTGTTGCGTCCGGACGGTCCTGAATCGTGCCAGAACACCGTTCCTGCGACTTCAGCACCGCGAATCACCGGAACGGTTGCGCCCTGACAGTCCTACACCTTACCAGAACACCGTTTCTGGGACGCCGATTTAAGAATATTTGAAATTGCTGTCAACTCTTAGGACGAGTGTGCATGGAGTCAAAGCGAGAGCCACACGTTGAAGAGATACCGGCCTCCATCCGTGAAGTTGTTGCAGACTATTTGGTTGAGTGCGCGCGGCGCTCAGGCGAGAGCCACGTGTTGAAAGGCACCCTCCCTCCATTCCGTGAATCTCTTGCTAATTTCAGGACGACTGTGCGCGGTGCCATGGCGAGAGCCACGTTGTGGAAACGGCCCGCCCTCCATCCGTGGAGCTCTTGTAAACATGCGCAGCGGAAGGATCATGCATGGCGAGGAGGCCTCCAGCGAAGCACCCAGCCCGCCCTACGGACACGCCTCGGGGCGCGACAGGGTAAGGGAGCGGGATGGAAGGGGAAGAGGAGGGGGAGGAGGAGGAGGAGGAGGAGGAGGAGGAAGAGGAGGAGCAGGACTAGTGTAAACCCAAGAGTCATCAACGATGTTGGAATGAACCCTCCCTCCAAGCTTCCTTTTCACAGGCCCCTACAACGGCTCATATTCCATTGAGGGAATTGCCTCGTTGGAAGACAACCGTTTGAAGACTTCGAAACATGCCAAAACATTGTGCTCGAGATTCCCCAGCCACGGATCAACCAGACTGCTGCGTCCTGACGATCTGGATCGGCGCCTGAACGCCGTTTTTGGGACTTCAACACCGCGAATCTAAGTAATTGTTGAATCCTGAGCCCTTCCAAATTACCATGTCTGGCACGATGACGATGGGGATCCGTGAAACTCTTGCAACATTTTAAAACGAATGTGCGCGGCGCTAAGGCCAGAACCACATTTTGAAAAGAAGCCCTCAATCCGTGAAGCTCTTGATTTGTTTAACGAGTGTGCGCGGCGCTGAAGCGAGAGCCACATTTTGAAAACAGCTTCATAATCAGAAATGGTGAGAAAGTCTCAGGCGCAACGCCGGGCCCGCACTAACAACTGGCCTCGGGGTGTGACAGGGAGAAGTTATTCATAAGGAAAAGGAATGGAGCAGGAGAAGGAGTGGGAGGAAGAAGAGGAGGGGGAGGAGAGGGAGGGTGGGCCGAAAACGGCGACTAGTCTTTCGGACCCCTACGTTCTGGGGTCCGTTCTTCGCCATGCGTACAGTCAAACATGACAAAGACGAGCAACTTTCCAACAGCGTCCTTGCCTCTTCGGCCCGTCCAAGGTTAGTCGTTTTCGATGGCCGTCCTCCTAGGATGTTCTTTGGGCTGGCGGCGTCCTTAGACTGCGCGGCGCGACGTGCCCGTTCGACACGGACGGTGCCGATTAGGGTGCCTTTGCATCCTTGGGGATTGTTCGCGCGCGCCGCTCACAAAGGTCATGTTGGGCGTCCAAGAGGGTGTTTCTTTATTGTTTGGGGCATAGTGGGCATAATAGCCCCCGGCCCCCCCCCTATAACGTAACGCCCCTCCCCCCCCTAGTGCGCTCCAGGCACTGCCGCCGTGCGAATCCGGATCTCAATCGGCGTCCGCATAGAAGTCCGCATAGGAGATTTGTCCGCATTGGGAATTTCATGGGGATCCGCATAGGGAGGAGGAGGAGGAGGAGGAGGAGGAGGTGGAGGAGGAGGAGGAGGAGGAGGAAGAGGAGGACGAGGAAGGAGGAGGAGGAGAAGGAGGAGGATGGGGAGGTGAAGGTGTCGGAGGAGGGAGGAGGGAAGAACGTCGCATTCTATGATCAGCACTTGTTTGACGTGGCGTTTAGTTGTCCGCAGCAGATCCTCACCTACATGCACGTTCTACCTGTCCTGTGCACGCAGGCGCTGTGGTGTACACCAGCGCTGCGTGCACGCGAATGCTGAGGTGTAGACAGGCGCTGTGTAATGCACAGGCGTTGCGGTGCACGCAAGCACTGTGGTGTACACAGGCGCTGTGTTGCGCATGGTTGCTGCGGTGTTACACATTCGCTGTGGTGTGCACCGGCGCTGTGGTGCACGCAAGCACTGTGGTGTACACAGGCGCTGCGGCGCACACGGCTGTTGCGGTGTACGCAGGCACTGTGGTGTACACGCGCGCTGTAGTGCACGCGAGCACTGTGGTGTAGACAGGCAATGTGGAATGCACAGGCGCTGTGGTGCACGCAAGAATTGTGCTGTACACAGGCGCTGTGTTGCACATGGTTGCTGCGGTGTTACACATACGCTGAGGTGTACACCGGAGCTGTGGTGCACGCAAGCACTGTGTTGTACAAAGGCGCTGCGTCGCACACGGCTGCTGCGGTCTACACAGGCACTGTGGTGTACACGCGCTCTGTGGTGCACGCGAACATTGTGGTGTACACAGGCGCTGTGGGCAGGTCGCCACCTACATGCTGCTCGCGTCGTCGTCGGCGTCGGCGTCGCTCGTCGCTCGTTGCTCGTCGCTCAACGTCGTCGTGCGCGCGGGCGCAGCTGTGGTGCTGGAGTCACACGGCGGGGGGGGGGCGTTACATTATACCCCCGCCGCGCCCCCACCCCCCGTATAACGCCCACCATATCCAAAAATAAAGAAATGTGCTCCAAGGGCCTTGCGTCCGTTCCGCGCGGCCTTATGCTGTGAGTTTGACTGCAGCCAATGAGCGGTCACAGGCGTTGTCCCTGCGCCTGGCGGGCACCGCGGAGTTCGCGAAGCCGCTCAGCGCCAGCCTGCGCGGCCTGCACATGTCGGGGGCGCCCAAGAGATTGGGACGTCGGGCGATGTTTTGTTTTTCGCGTGTTGCTTACGATGTCCATATCCATGTTCTTTTCTTTCTCCTCCTCCTCCCCCTTCCCCCCCCTCCCCCTCGCCCTCCTCCTCTCCCCTCCTTGTCCCTCTCCTCCTGCTCCGCCTTCCAGGAGGCTCTCGACAGTTGCCG
Organism: Prorocentrum cordatum; assembly: GCA_963575745.1. Classification (NCBI taxonomy): domain Eukaryota; class Dinophyceae; order Prorocentrales; family Prorocentraceae; genus Prorocentrum; species Prorocentrum cordatum. Next base: position 49,672 of record CAUYUJ010017022.1, on the reverse strand, counting down.
TACGTTCCTTCAGATCTGTCGTGCCCCAGAGCACTTTCCAGTAATTGCGCCTCCTTCAGAGCGTTCCGGGGGTGCATGGATCGTCCCGAAAGGCCGCCTCAGGCTCGAGTTGTGACCTGAAGGCCGCCAGGCGTCGAGGGGGGTGAGGACTGGGGGTTGTATCATGGCCAGGGCGCATGAAATCTCCCAGTTTTCATGCGCCCTCTTTCAAAACATCTGCTGTCCCTCCCCTCGTTGTCCGCACACACCTTGGGCCATCTTCCTGGCCTTCTCTTCGGCGAACCCGAGCACATCATGACCGACGATCCTACGAACGTCGGCGTCGTTTTCACGACTGACAGGGCGCACGCGCTGCAGAACCGCATGAACAGCGTGTGCCAGCTCATCTACGACGAGCTGAAGGATCGGAACCTGGTCTCGCAGCAGAGCCTCATGTCTCAGCGGGTGCTCTCCTCGGATGGCATACACGCCGAGGTTAAGCTTCACGCGACGCTGATGAACACGAAGTACAGCAGGTCCAACTGGCGCGAGGACGGATCCAGGGGCGACCGCGAGTCGTTCGACTCCAGCGTGCTCATGGAGCGGTTCGGCCAGGTAGATTTTGGGGACGTGGCGCTGAGGGAAATACAGTTGTCTTGCTTGGAAGAGATGGGCGATGACGGCTACTACAGGTCGTCGGGTTTGCAATTCTTCGGGTGCTGGATTGGCGAGGGTGCCAGCGTTTCAATCGGTTCCGCAGCGTCGTAGTCGGCTGTGTTTGGCCGGTTCGATTCGGTCGGTTGTTGTTGTTGCTGCTGCTGCGCCGTTGCGCCCTGGTACGCTGCTTGCAGCCTGTCGCGGTTTCGGTCGTTTTCGATCTTGCTGTCGGTTCGGTCGCTTTTCGATTATTTTGTCGCGGGGAACGGCCTTGGTCAGTCATTGGCCCAGGCGTTTTTGTTAGGACTGCGTGCGTCGAGGGGAGCGGGTGGCCCTTCAAAATTCGGCAAGACCTCCCAGACAACAGACGGGCAGTATAACACTCCCACTCCGTGCAGGTACGGTGGCGGATTAAACTGGAGGAGCATACATGGAAATGAAGTCTCAAGCGACACGCCTGGCCCGCCCTACCAGCACGTCATGGGGAATGACAGAGAGTTGTCCATAACGAAGAGGGATGGAGGAAGAGGGGGAGGGAGGGGAGGAGGAGGGAGGAGGGAGGAGGGAGGAGGATGTCCGGAAAGGCCTCCCAGTGTTTGCCGCCCACAGGTCGCTCTGCAGCGTCCCCCTGTTCGCGGGGCAGTAGCATCCCCCCCCGCGGCCGCCGCTGTGCGCGCGGCCAGGGCACGCGCGCAGCTGGCCCGGGCGTCGGGGGTAATCCTCGCTCCTCCTCCTCGCTCCTCCTCTTCCTCCTGCCCCTCATCCACCTGTTCCCCATCCACCTCCCCCTCCTCCTCCTCGCTGCAGGCTCCAGTGTTCATCCTGAACGCAGTATTCAACACATGTAAGTACGCCACCCTGACATACGAGGCACACGCACACGTGATCGAAATTCTCCTCACTGATGGTCACCAGCCCCTCGACGACGACGAACGTACGTCAATTGACTAGGATCCGTCGACCAATCCTCTTTCCCTCTTCGTACAATTTCCAGTCCCATCTCACAAGCTGCCCGAAGCATACGAACACGACCCGTACGTTCATCAGCCTGAGAGAAGACGATCCAGCCAGACTTGGAGGTCACGCGAGGGACCGAAGTCCAGAACCCATCTGGCAACTCCAGCCGATGTTGAATAGCTTCTCCTTCCCTGCGGAAGTGGGGGCATTCGCCCCAGACATGACGGAGATATGGCATCAATTGACTACAGCGTTTGCATGGCAGCCCCGTCCCCCTCTTCGTCTCCGAATTCACGGCTCCACTACGGAAGATGTTCAACAGGGTGCGATCAGTTCCTTCGAGGGACGATGCCCATTTCTTGAAATTCTTGTAGGAGTACAGATCCACGTATACGTCGTCCACTTCTTCAGCGTCATGGCGATCTCGTTGCACATGTTGGATGCACCGAATCCTGGCTATGACTCGAATGGCGTGTAGTGCTGGCTTTGAAGCTGACCAGAAGCGCCAACGGTCGTCAACACGTGTCTTCACATATTCATGTATCCCGAGGGATTCTTTCCAAGCGCTATACCTTGTCTCTATGCGTACCTCACGTACTACAGCCCAAAGGTCTTCGCGTGTTGAATCATCGACGTCTCGAGAAAATTTGACCACGTCAACTTCGTATATGTCGCGTTCGTGATGCCAACTATCGCGGAGGAATGCACTGGATGCAACAATACGTTCTGGGCCCACCATCTGCCGTAGCACCACCAGGTGCAGCTTGTCCGCCACACGGCTTTCGCCAATGACCTCGCGAATTCAGCATGGGGCGGAACCACCAGGGGGCTCGCCCATAGCCAGAGCGGTCGTGGGTATGCCAGCGCCAGCTTTAGCCGAACCTGACTGGAACCAGGGATGGATGCCAGCACTGCGATACCATTCTGAAGCTTCTTCCAGCCACCTCTCGGGAGAATATGCTGATTGGGATTTGTTGGCGCAGCCACAATGCCTAGATGCTCGATCTCGGTTCGGTGTCCTCGAGGTCTTGGTCAGACCACATCTGGCGCCTGGAAACATTCTCGCGGTAGCCAATGGATTCGTCGAAGCGTTGGGTGACCTCAAGATCATCACGAATGTAAGTCGGGACTCTGAGCAACAAGGGATCGATCATCCATGAAACAGTGTCCCTTGCCTGTCGGTTGCCACGGCGTCAAAGTTGCGATTATAGCGGTTGGTGCCACTGCGTCGCCCTGAGGTAGTCCACAAGCAGGGTGGATGGGCTCAGCCAGGGCGCCCTGAATAGAACACCGGCGCGGTCCAGACCAGGCCGCTCAGCATGTAAACATCACCATATCTGGTAACTCGGACTATGGCGTGCAAAATATTATCATATGCTTTGGTGAGATCCAGCTCTGCCCCGTCCGTGGCCTCCGAGCAATCCCGAAGCGACGCCAAGATGGCGTGGGGAACCGAGTATCATCTACGATTTGCTCACTGATTGTCGGGTGGGGAGGCAACGGCGTTGGCCAGAGCTTTGAGCCAGGTGCGCAAGAGAACCGAGCCCACGCTGATGGGCCTGGTGTCGTTCTTGCCCTTGGGGAGGCCTGCAACGCGCCGGCCAAACACTTGGTGAAGGACCTCTGGAGGGAGACGCCCTCTGAGGCGTACAGCCCCACGAGACGTGAGGAGCCACAGGTGGTAAAGCTCGCACGTGATGGTGGGAAGGAGGTGCTCCAGGGCGCGCTGTTCCTGACAGGTCCAACAATCCAGGCCTGGGCATCCTTGAGCTTGTTTGATAGCTTCGGTGAACTGCTCGAAGGTGGGCCTCCAGTCTTTGGGCTGCGCGCTCTTCGGAAACGTCACCGAGCTTGCGTGCTGACGCCAGGCCGTCACGTAGGCGCTGTCGTCGTAGTCGGGTGGGTCCCAGTATGCCTTCCACTGCGTGCGCATCTCGTCCGCTGTCGTGGATTTTGCTGGTGAAGGCCCCTTGAACATCGGCGTAGTGTATTTCCAGGTATCTGATGGCCAGGCAGATTTGTTTTGTCGCCATCGCTTTTATTCGTTATTATGTACTCGTCGTTGTTCCTTAGAGGCCCCCGAAGAGAGGCAGTCCAAGGCGTCGCCGTAGCACAGTAACCCTGTCGCAGGTAGGTGGAGAAGCTCAGGGAGAGCAAGAGCAGCCCAGGCCAGTTGGAGGTAGTGCTTGGTGTGCAGCGCGGTGATTCGTCGCCCCGTGGCGGAGTCCGACGACGTAGACGAAGGTGACGCCGTTGGGCGATAGACTGGTCCAACCTGTAGTACAGGCTGGTGAGTGTGAGGTAGCTCGAGAAGAACGTGCCGACCCTTTCCCTCGCTCCGCCGTGCAGTCCATAGTCATGCAACCACGTCCCACAGCAATGTTCACGGTGCGTTCGGCTCGTGCGCGAGCAGTTGGCCCGGGCGTCGGGGGTATTCCTCGCTCCTCATCCTCCTCCTCTTCCTCCGCCTCATCCACCTCCCCTTTCTCGCTGTAGGCTCTAGTGTTCATCCTGAACGCAGTATAAAAGATGTGAGTACACCACCCTGACATACGAGGTACACGCACATTTTGCCCGACTTGATTGCTGCGTGCCCCACGGAGGGTAACAGATGCAGAGTGCGCCTGTGGCCTGCTCAGGACAGGTGCGACTTAAAGTTAGCTGCAAGCGCCTGGGAAGAGACAGTGCCTGAGAAGAAAGCTCATAAGCGCACGGCAAGATGTGAAAACCTACTCGGGTGGTCGGGCGCGAGCCCACCCGACGAAGAGGTCACCGGATCCCCGCGGGCAGGGAGACATTCGGCAGCTCAAGGGTCCAGTTGCGTGAGGAAGCACGTGAGAAGCCACGGGGTGGTGGCGCGTCTGAAAGGAAGGGAGGTGAAATCGGGCACCCCTCTTGACCAACTTCAATTGGCCTGCGAACGTGCGGTAGCGATGCACGTGTGGGAACGATTAGGGGCCGCGACGCGGACGCTAAGCAGCCCAGCTCAACGGAGCATTTTTAAAACTTCGAGCGGGAAGCTCGCCGCGAGTGGCCCGACCTGGCCCGCGGAGCCCAAACAGGACCAGCATGCCCAGGCCCAGTGCCAGCAATCAAGCCCAGGCCCCCGACGGAGGCCAGCAATCATGCCCAGACACGCAGACCACCAATCAGGTGTGATGCAACCACCAATCAGGTGGTCCTAGGGTCCAGCGACCACTTCAATTGGCACGGCCCGAACTCGGCACGGTGCGTAGCCCGACCACGGTGACTGAATTGCGTTGCGGAGCACTCTGGCCCCTGTTCCGGATGCCACTCCCCGCAGAGCAGCTCTGTAGACGCTTTGGTCGGGCAAGGACTCGCAGCCGCGGCCGTCCGGAGCGGCGTTGGGGGGTGAGCGCTGGCGCGCCGCCCGCGGCCCCCAGCCTGCGCCAGGTGCCGCTCACTCCGTTGCCAGGAGTGGCCTCGCTCTGAGCGCAGCCATCCCCCCCCCCAGCGGCCGTTGCCATTGGGCACGGGTTGGTCAAACTACGTAGTGCAGCTGCAAGATCGCAAGGTAGGACACGAAAGTGACAAAGAGAGATCCCCAGGTGCGAGGTATCTAAGTCCCTCGGCGACCCCAGGGGGGGACGGGACGAGGACGGCGGAACGGCGGAGACGACGCTGCGACTCACCGGGAGGATGTCAGAAGGAGGGTGGCGGCGGCGACAGTGGCGGCACTGAAAACGAGTGGGGTAATGTGAGAAAGAGTGGGGCGCGAGGTTGAAGCAGCGGCCAAGTAGGGCTGCAGCCGGGCGGAAGGCGGTGCTCGACCTGCCGCGAGCCCCGCGGTATCTTGCACGAGGCCGTGGAGAGGCTGAAAGCGTGGCGGCTGCAAGATTGGACGGGGTGGAGTGGGGGCTGAGCTGATTTGGCAACGCGCCCCGCCGCCCGTGCAACGCGAAGGCGGCCAGGAGCGACAATCGCAGGTTTGCTTTCCCCTCGGTCTGGGCCAGGGGCCGCGGCTCGCAGGCCAGAAGGAGCCTACTGGCAGGGCGTCGGCGTCAGTGGGCTGATCTGGCAGAAGAGTGGCGGCACAAGGGCGCAGCGGCAGGCCCTCGGCCCAGCCCTTCGGGCGCTGCGCCCGCGGGCCGCTCACCTCGGCTACGGAGCCGGTCCCCTACCTGCAGCGCGGCGGCGACTTCGGACCCGTTCCGCTTGGCGAATTCGAGCTGGCTGCTCGACGAGCGAGGCGCCTGGTCCGCCTCTCCGACGCAACCTTCGAGATCGACGAGATTCGCGATGTTCGTCGCTCCCCCAGGTCCTTACGACTGGCCCACGCTATCTCTTGCCCGCCCTCCGTCCCGCCGCCGGGCCTCGTTTTGGGCGGCTCCCCGCCGACCGTCGGGCCTCGTTTCGTCCTCGGCTGTCCGCAGTGCCACTCCTGGCGGTCCATCCCTGGACACCTCCCGCCGCTCGTGCTCGGCACCTGTCCCAACTGCGACAGGCCATGCAGCGGCGCCGCCGCCATTGGTGGACTCGCTCGGCCCTCCACAGGGCCAGGCGGCTCTCCCGACTCGGGCGCGGCGCCTCGAAGGCCGTCAGTCTGTCGATCGATGAGGCTGGCCGCCCCCCTCCTGCCCCGACTTGCTGCCCCTTCCCAGCCTCTTGCGCTGGGGGCAGCGCCTCCCCTGCCACGCTCGCCGCCGGGCCGCGCGACTCGCTCGCGCTCCTCTGGGGAAGCCGCCTGCGACGCCAACCTCCTGGCCTGCTGCGAGAAGACCGGCGCCGCTGCTTGGATCCGCGGCCCCCGCTGCAGCGCGATGGGCAGGGGCCGATCTGTGGTCGTCACTGCGCGGGGGCCCCTCGCTCACCTGCGGCTCACCTGCTGCTCAGTTCGTGGGTGCCGACAGCCTTTGATGGGCCTGTCTTCCACCGTCACCACCACCATCAGTTGGAGAGAGGAAGGAGATGGAGGACGAGGAGGACGAGCAGGAGGAGGAGGTGGAGGAGGAGGAGGAGGAGGAGGACCCCCTTCCCCTCCAACTTATGGTGGCGGCGGTGGAAAACAGGCCCATCAGCCTTAGCGGCCCTGACGCCCAACAGTCTGGCTCTGAGGACGGGGGCCACGATAGTTTCTGTCTAACCCACCAGCCGCGAAGGCTTCTTCAGCCACGACGGCGCCAACTGGCTCCACACTGCAGACGATCTGCTTGCTCCCGCCACGATGATGAGCGCGAGCGCAACGCAGTCACTCCCATGGGGGCGCACCGCCCCGCTCCAGCGGCCCCTTCGGCCATGGACATCGGGAATGGCTTTCGGATGCCAAACGGCGAGTGGCGCAACAGCGGGCCGTCCAGGGAGCGCGAGGGCGACGCAGACGACATTCCCGCGGAGGCGCACCGCCCTGCTCCGACCTCGCCTATGGACGTCCAGGGCGCTGTTCGTGCGGCATACAACGAGTAGCGCGACAGCGGCGGGCCGGCCCTGCGCCGCCCCAGTGAATGACTCCCTCTGCGTGTCTTTCCCGCCCCCTGCGCCCCTCGAGCGCGGACCTGCCCGCTCTTGGCGCGGGCACCGGCCCAGGTTCACTCGCGTCTGTTGCAGGTTTCCTTCTTTGG